>LLCE01000062.1:0-216760 GCA_001414415.1 Hymenoscyphus repandus | reverse complement strand
GCTACCAGTCGCATTTTGTGCTATGAGCTTTGACAATTCCACCTGAGGTACCTGCAGGAGGTACCATATGCAGGAGGTCGAATAACATACCGACTGCATATTCTCCACTGATCTTGACACATTCGCGACCGGTGGATAGAAATTATTAGAATTCACTAGATGACTTTGAGGTGAGACTTGCGAGGGTTCCTACCGAATCATCATCAGAACAGATGATCCAAGATACTAGGAGCCCTCAGCTTCTGCAGGCTTTTGCGTGGCTGGATGCATCTATTATCGAAGACAGCAACAATCTTTCGGCAAGACCTCTAGGTAAGAAAAATCGAAATGAAAATCGAAATGGCCGATACATTGCACTCAGTAGCGCGTCGATACAGTTCTTTTCGGACTACTGCCATGTCTCATCCACGGTATGGTTTTCGTAAAGAATTAGGTAATGTTGGAGGGGCCCTTAAATTTGTTTGCGGTGCTTCTTTTGATCTCATCGAGGCATGCAGTTGCGCAATGAAAGGCTAAACAAGGTATTATTTGCTAGATTTTGCTGCTTTGCGATACTACTTTTGCATCAGACGCGTAGCAATCGCCTGGTTCCTTTTGCTGGACTTGATCTCGGTCCGTGGCGGACGCGCGATCCTGCACACCCTTGACAACAAGATGAAGGTGCAGGAAGCATGCAGATAGAAGATGTGATTGGTTCCAAATATATGCTTCAAAGCTTGGCGCAGTTATAGCGGGATCTGACAAGGAGGAGGTCAAAGTTGGGACGAGACTGACGGATCTTGATTCGTTGTGTGGGAGTTTCTAAAAGCCAGGTCTAGGATATTTGAAAGTTTGGGAATTTGACGGAAGGGATCGACCCAAGGACTCCAGACAAGGAGGGCGGAGGTGGGACATGGCGTTTCTACCCCAAGCCTGACGTGCACATACTTGATACTCCTTGGCCGTCGAACAGATACGGAATATTGCTCTTTGTGGGAAAGGGGTTCTTCATCCTGTTGATGTGAATCAGCGAATATAATTAGGAAATGGCGCTAAGAAGATATACAACCATCACATGCCTCAGGAGGCCGAACCAAAATAGGCGCTCCCGGGACGATCTTACTCGTTCACACCAGGCGAACCTCGAATTACGGTCTGTGCGAAGTGCTTGGACGAGGGGATATCCCTCGCTGTTCGTATAGCGCACACTCCGTACGCTCCACAGCCTCCACTCAAAAAACTGAAAGACGGCGCGAAAGTCAAATTCAGCCTTAGAAGAGATCACCTTAGGGTCGGCGCGGTGCGCGTATTGTAAATCCGGGTTCCGCGGTCCGCACTGATATCAGGCCCACCAGGGCCTCTTCAAAGTATCGCAACTTTAGCCGTTTACAAGTCTGAATTTTGGGAAGCATGAAGTACCAGAGGGGAAAAGTAGATTACCAGAGCTGTAGGCTTCAGGATTATCATGATCTTGGAGCTGATTCGTACATAGCGAGATCCAATTGTTACAGTCCGAGTCCTGGTACTGATGCTTCTCCGCGGTCAGTGCTTGTCTTGATAAGATTCCATGCTCATCTTCGGACCCTGTATGATACTGATTCGACCATAGCGGTTTTTAGAATAGAGAATAGTCAACTGATGCGTAGTCAGTCGTTGTCTCGTGGGTCCCAGGTTGGTTGTGTGGTCGATGTCGTTGTTTCTAAGTTTCACCAGAATCCAGGTTGACGGCAATACTACGGATTATGTAATCCTCCTGCGCAACAACGCACGCCTTCATACCTGGTCGCGCGTGTCCCGTCAATTCCAGGGTTTTGCCGGCACTGCGAAGTTCATACTCCTTCGTTTGCATTCTCTGATACTTACCCAATACTCTGTGCTCCGTACACCCTTTTCGTGTATCTATTGGCTTCTTGGTGCTGTTTTCATGGTCCTTTCCATAGCGTGTAACCAGCATCGCGTTAATGGTGCCTTGTTCTTAAAGCCGACCTCCTGCTCGGAAGATTGAATTCATTGGTCGCGCCATGTTTTCTCACACCCGAGACTATATCAGCTCAAGTCCCGATTGTGCATATTATCAACTGGGTCTGACAGATATTGTTCTCCTGGGTGTTCTGGGATCAGGCACAGGGTAGCATAGAAGTGAGAAGAGACCACAGAACATCCTGCATTGCTCTGTGGGATGATTTCTTACCATACTGGTACGTTGCATTACCCAGACGTTTCTCGTTTCGTTTTCTTCAAAATTAACATCTAATAATAACCATAGAGTTTATTCTTTCTCCTGGGAAGTTGTCTACCAGTTTGACAATCTATCGCAAGGACAGCGTCAAGCCATAGATGTTCCCTGCTCTCTGAAGAGAGGCGACAGCTGCAGAATATCGACCTTGTGGAACCATTATTTTACCACCCGTCGGCGAATCACGCCTTCCCAGGTCCCCGAGTATCGACATGATTATGGCACATTTTCTAGATGTATGCTGGATTGGCGATGTTGTGCCAGCATGGGTTATCGGTTGTCAACCAGAGCACCGGGCCTCAAAAGAAGACACCATCTAGGCGCGAGCCACCATTGGCGTCGAACCCTGGAAGGCATCTCTAGGGTCCCCAGCTGCTCCCCCCCTCTCCCTCTTCCCTCCAGCTCGATCGAGAAGGGCTTGCGACCAGGCTCAAAGTGTCCCATAGATCGCTCAGAAATAGTCCCATAAGAATGCTGCTTTGTGCTTTGTGGATCTTACGGAGTCTTTCGTCTGATCGTAAGCCCTTGCTTCAGGAAAATGCAGGCACAAGTGTGGCTGATGAGGACCCTGATGTTAGAACGATGTTTTGCACCTCCGCGCTCGTTGCTTCGAACTCTAACATTGCTTCCATGTTGATCTACTTGTACTTCATAATCATGCTTGTCTTGCCTTGATTTCGGTGCATCAAGTTTCGGAATATCATCACGTGTGTTATGCATTTAGTTCTGTTGTACGGTCACTACGCCCAACTTGATATCATTTCTCCAAGCAGTTGACAGTCGGGATTGTTTAGATCGATCCACAGAGTGCCAAACTACCAAGGTTCTTTCAGCGATAACCATAGGCGTCCAGAAATAGTTGCTCGTCCGTGCCACACTTATGCGTCTTGAAGGTATAGGAAACAACCTTAAATTGCCTCCTCGGCGGGCAAATTGGGCGTCCATATGGCGTATGTTGCACAAGAGACGACATGGCCCAACAAAGTGGCAACGGGCACCGAACCAGCTCTATGGGATAAGCCGCAAGCCATGGTTGATATTGCCCGTCCACCTCCCTAAGAGAGAGCTTGTTACCAAACTACCCCTCAATTATGCTAGTCGTGATAGGGATGCATGAGAGATTACGGCCTGCATTATCATTTACGGCGTTTTTGCATACGACCATCGAACGCCCTCCCCAGCCCTTGGCCGTCTAATGTGTGGCTGCTGAATTTTGTGGCAAGTCTGTTGGTGGTCTAGGAAGCATTCTCGGTTATCCCTGGACACAACATTTTTCGGCAACTCCTGTAACCTATTCGTTGGGTCCATGACCACTAAAACACACCACAACTTTGTTGCACTATACATGAGGTTGAGTGTCATAAAGCACAGCCTATCAAATCACCAAAATACTGCAGAAACAAAGACGGAAGTATCTTGCGGTCCGAGCTCATCGCTGTTCAGGGGATGCTCTAGTCCATCCACCCCATATGCAGGACTCGCTCTGCGCCGCGAGCGTCACACCTAAACCTCAAGAACTTTCTCCCCACAGGAGATCATCCGAAGTATTGGTTGCTCAATGCATCGTGAGGACATGTCAAGCATGTTGCCGGGAGACTTTCAGCTACTGAATACTAAACATAAGGTCGGCCAACAGAAGCGTTCACGGAAGGATACTCGCCGATCGAAACTTGTTTTGAGTTATGGTCATATACTGTGTCGCGAGAACTTAGGTTGATGCCAAGTTGAGGTGAAAAAAGTCCTATTTTGCAGGCGCGTTGCGCGGGAGCGAGCCGGCGGAACTTTTCAACAGGCCTGGGCGTCTCTCATCATTGGACGACGAGTGGTTGGGCCTTGAGCGGGCTACACCCAGGGCGACCCAGATTTTTCCACGTCGATATGGAGAACTACTCCGGATGATATTCGCTCGATCTCCGCCGCCTCCGACTTCAAATTCAAGTGCCCCGTGTTAGTTGGTGTCTGTTGGCACAAGGACCCTTCATACATGAGAGAGATACAGGACATACAGGAGAAAGCTTAAGAGAACCTTTCGCGACCATTACAACTCAAAGCTGCGGACTACATGAAGCCTACCCCCACGCTCTGCGCAAGCTTAATCCCTCTGGGACTAATGTACATATCTGCCAGTGCCAGTAGCAGAACACCAAACACCAGGCATTGAACACTGCTCAGGTGCCCAGGTGGGGCGTTTGAATGCATTTCCCTCTCTCAGATCATGTTTGGTGGTTCGCAAGATCCTTGAACCCAACTCGCAAAATCTTTCTTGGACCTCCTTTGAAGGATATAATGCTGGGTGCACATCATCGGTGGAGAGCGAGGCGAGGCCATTGATGGGGGAGGGACCTGGGCGTGCTCTGCCTACCCTCACACTGGCTCACAGCCTTGCTACCATTTCACTCCGACCATGACCTCCTCCTGCTCTTCGTACTCAATCCTTCCCATCTAGTGCCGTCAAGAGGCGGTTCCGCCCCTGCCGCATAGCAAACCGGGAAGCAGGTTCGATCGATGCCAGGCCGCTGCAGCCTATGCTCCACCTGGAGTACACCGTGGGTTTCGATTTGAACAAAGTGGCCACCCTTCAAAAGAGCACTCCATGGATCTGGCCCCGAGAGAAGCCACGTCCCACCTGAACTGGCCTAGTCATCATTGACACTGTCTCTTGAGTCGATGCGGTCGTGACATACCCCGGCCATTGCACCCTTGTCGTCTTTGGCAAGAACTGGCACCTCACAACTTTAGTGTCCTCTCGTCGAGGTTGATAGTCTTTGATCTCACAACTTCTTATGCTATGGCCTTCATCAATCAGTAAAACAATGAGGATATTACAGTTTCCCAGAAGCCTTACCTGTGGTTTCACTGCCTACTCCTGGCTAAAAGCTATCTATTGGTCCAGTCTCAGATTTCACCAACGTGGGATGTAGCCACTGTATTACTCGACTCCACGGCATTTATTGCTTCCACTCGGGTGGGGGCTCAAGACTGAATCTGTATATGAATACTCTTGTAACCTTCCTCCTGCGAGATCTCGGGTTGAAATACCGAACGATTGGAAACCCCTCCATTTTTACATCCCAGCTGCACATCGGTCGACATCGAATCCTTCATCAGAAGTACAGCCTTTCACCGATTTCTCATCATTCTAAGTTCGACTCGACATACACCACAATCTTCATCGTTCTCGGAGTCATTCTTGCGCCTTCATCTTGATAAGTTTGATCTGTGACTTATACTGGATCATACTTCTTCGTCAAACACATCTTTGCCCTTCGATATCGAGCTTCGTTAGCCAGAATTTACTACTCGTCAATCGACTGCAGTCTTGCGTCCAGGCAAGACAATACCGGCACGCTGGCAGTTACAGCGCAAGCACCAGGCCAGGCCTGGGGACGTTGGTCTGAGCATTATCCTCACCAACCGATCGAAACTTATTACACCATGGACATCTCTGGACTGATTCAATCTTACGACTCACGGGCAACAACTTCGGCCGCTATGACACGCGCCGTCATGGCACCTCAATACATGCCTAGTCACTCCTACAGTGGCCCTCCTCCAAATAACATGATAGTGTCACACCAGCACATCCAGCCACAGAATCCATTTGGCTTTAATTCCATTCCTGGAGGCAATTCTGCAAATTTGGTCCCGAATTTTGGCGCAAACTACATACAGCAGAGGCCGTTATCACGAATGGTTCAATCTGAGAACGAGAGGAACCGAGCCCACTACTCTAGAATCACTCGCCCGGGCTTTGTTGAAGAGCACCACAGTCAAAGCCCTTCAATCAAACTCGAATCAAATTGGGGTACGCTGCCTGAAGCCCAGTCATCATCGCCGACATTCTCTTCACCAACCACCAAAACCATTTCCGCCACGCAACCCATTCGCGGTACTGGCGAAATTAACTTTGGAACAGAAGTTGACACACTTATGAAAGCCATACAAGCCAAATCTCAAGGCTCAGTACCACAGACTCCAATCATCGAACAGAGCAGAACTGTGGTAGGTGTTTCTCGTACCCCTCCTTACACACATCCAACTTCTCAGGGCAGTCATGATGCTACGAGTACGCTCAAGCTCACGCACGAGGATGTCCAGGAAGAAGTCACCACATCATCAAAGCATGGAAAGAAGCGGTATCTTTGTACGATCGAGAATTGTTCCAAGAGCTTCTCCCAAAAGACCCACTTGGATATCCACGAGAGAAAGCACACGGGTGACAAGCCATACGTGAGTTGTTCTGACTCTGAAGACAGAAAGAATACTGACATAGCCCTTAGCCTTGCAAAGAACCTGGTTGTGATCGGCGTTTCTCACAATTGGGAAACTTAAAGGTATTCATTATCGTTCTAGCTTAATGCCAACATGGCTAACCACATCTAATAGACACACGAACGAAGACACACTGGAGAGAGACCATACCAGTGCGACCAGTGCGGTAAGAGATTTGCTCAACGAGGAAACGTCCGCGCTCACAGAGCTGTCCATGAGCAAGCAAAGCCGTATCTTTGCCGCCTAGACGACTGTGGAAAGCAATTCACACAGCTCGGTAACCTCAAGGTATGTTCTATTTCTGTCATGTCTTTCTGAAATGCTTCATGTACCATACAACTCGCTGTTCTGAACCTTGCTTGTTTTGCACCGACTTGTATCTCCCACAACCCAGCCACCTTCAGCCCCAACCCCTTTGCCAAAACGTCAGGGAGAAGTTCCTAGGAAATTTCAAGCTCACAAATATCCCTACAGTCACACCAAAACAAATTTCACATTGCCACCATTCGCTCACTCACCACTAAGTTTGCTTCGATCAAGGATGGCGACATTATTCACTCCAACGATAAGGAGCTGTGGGAGTACTTTGCAAATTTGTACAAGAATAGCAACAAGGGTATCAAGGGCCGTGGAAAGGACCGAAAAGTAGGCGGCAACTCCATGGCTTTGACCTCACCCATGAGAAACCTCGGTGTTGGTAGCACTGGTGGCTATAGTATGAGCGGTCCTGGTCGAGGCAACCTTGGAGTCGGAATCATGAACCATGGCATGGTTGGCCAGCAACTACCAGGACGTGGTGACAGCTCGCGCTACGGAGTCTTCGATGCTGATGACGAGAGTCAATCGGGCCGGAGTGGTAGCGGAGGCCCGAGTTCAGTCAGTACGGGCTACGATGATAATCCTTCTGATGGCTTTGATGACCATGGAAGGGGAGGCACCCTTGCGTTCGGGGACAGGATTTACTGATGCTGGTGATACGAGGAGTGAGCTACTCTAAGAACACGAAGTTTCCATTACGACGGATGATGATAGACGATCTACGAAGCTGAGGACAGCATGATACGACATGAAAGTATCTCGATCTCTTCAGAACTGGGGCTCGATGATTGCGACCGGTGTATTATTATTACGACGACATACAGAGGCGAAAACAACAAGGTACATAGATGGGACAGGCATTTTTGTGGGAGGGGCTACGGCTTTTGTGGATCGGATCACGTCGAGGCATTTCGCGGTGGAGGAACTACTTCCTATTTCCTTATCATCTGCTTTCCAAGTTTATATTCTCGCTATCTTTACACCTATCTTTGCATGTAATTTTCTTGCTCCCTTTCTCGCTATCATTCATCTTGCGATTCACCGATCATAAGGAACTAGGGTGGTGGTTGGGATGTTGGTGGATACACAACCTGGAAAAGGGGCAGGACAAAATATATTCTCATTGTCATCACTATCTCTGCATCATACATAGGGGTGGGTGGCTGGCTGGTGAGGAAGGATCCGGGAGGCTTTTTGTGGAAGAACTTTTCCCTATTCACGTGTCTGCGAAGATTCTTGTTCTGCATTTTTTGGAGGTAGCTTGCTTTGACAGCCTGGCTTTGATCCTACGGTTTCGTGCGCGCTTGCTTATCTATCTATCTGATTGGTTGATTGCATTTTTATACGGTACCTGCTAGATATGGTGAAGAAATATATCTTATACATATGGTTTACTTACACATACCTCTCCTCCCTTTCCGTGCTTCACTTCTTCAATAAAAGCTAGGTAGCCATCGCTCACTCCGAGCAACGCGGGATGGAAACACAAGGTACCTTGTTTCAGTACCATGTTTTCTCAGCCTCTGCTCCAAGGTAACAAGCTACGAGCCAACAGAGCATTGACCATTGACCACGGGCACAGCCTCGACTTGCTGTTGTCGTGGATGGCAGGTTACGTCGAGCACGTGGGTTGTAGGAAGAGCCGTGAACGCGGGCACGTTCATTTGCAGGCGGTAGAGTTGGTACTTAATAGGGTTTGTGGTTACGAGTTTCCTGGGAAGGAATAGGGAGTTGTACACAGGCTTTTCCCAATTATCACTTTGGGTAATGAAGCGGTGGAGAGATGAGTAGGAAGCGGATGCTTGGTGTTTGTAAAACAGGGCAAGGCAAGGTAGGTCGTGGAAGCGTGGAGCAACGTGGACCTTGTGTCGATCGTCGAGGCGAGGCTAACGGTGGCAATTCATCGTCAGATGATTGGGATCTGTCCCGTCTCTTTCACAACTCTGGTATGTAGGTACAGCACGGATACTGATAGGCATAATGTAACGATGGGAAAGAGATGTCGCATGTGCACTGAAGGGATTTTCACAACTAGGAAAGTGCACCGTTGATCCCTTCGGAACAGGGCGATATCCATTTGCACGCATACTGGGTTATTGATGAGTTTCATCACTGCAACTTTCTAGTAATTCGGATTTGCAATTCTCGCGCAAAGTCCTGTGTAACGCAAACACAACCTCACCGGGCGACCCGATGATGTGGTTGAGGTTATTGAATCCGTACGACCATATCCGGGCAAGTTCTCGAAAGAGTGAGTCGAGTTACGCTGTGTCACCCTACCTCTAGACTCGTCGACGCCACACCCTGCACGTGGGCCATTTCGAGCTCTTTTCACTTCCCCGGACTAAATGAAGACTGTGGATCCCTGTTTCACACGAAAGGAAACAGAGTTCGGTTATCATTGATAAACGAAAAATCGTAAGTAAGAAGACGGATGAATGGACAGAATTCACTATCTCAGACACGATACTTATCTTACGATCATGGTTATCGTTACCGTGGGTTAAGTTTCAGAGTGTGGAGGTGAAAAGCGAACGATTTGTACCGTCTGTTTGTCTCTGCCGTAGGTTGGCGGCGGCGGGCGTGCTGCGGTAGTACATTATCTGATATGCAAGTCGCTGTAGAAACTCGAGAGGGTGTGTGAGCCCTGAATTTCTCGCCGGTGTGTTTGTTAGCGATTGCGATGCGTTCCGTAGATTAGATCACGTAACGAGTGTGGTTGGAGAACTCGGCTCGGTCGTCGTGGGTGACATCCCTGGCGCTTAAGAGTCGAACCCGGTCTTGGAGCTTATTTATCCCGCGCGCCTCCACGGACTTGGGAGGGGTATCTTTACCCGATCTGACGATGGCAGGTAGGGGTGTTGTTTTCTTCAACTGATTATTGATTGTAAAAGAATGCGGCATTTTAGAACTGCGAATATGCAACTTTGAAATGAAGGATGTACAAGTCGTACGTGATGTATTTCGCGCATGAGGTAAGGGGGGTTGAAGAGATTTTCCTTTCATTGACAGCCTTGTGGTTCAGTGTGGTCACTGGTGGAGAGAGATCGGCGGGCCCGGGCATAGACGTGGGCTTCACCGCTGGCGCTGAACAATCAGGAGGGGTCTGGACGATGGGGCTGGGGTTGCAGATAGTCATTTACTTGGGAAAAGAAGGCTGCAGATTTTCGAGATACAATGATAGGGGCGCCGAGAACGGGTATGGGAGTTGGTGGTAGTGGTGGTAGTAGTGGTAGTGGTGATGGTGGTGGGAACTTCTCGGGCCTTGAACCTTGAGGATTATGGTTTGCCAGGGCTGCGGAGTGATGCGATTGATGGCGGGGGTGCAGGTGGTGAGGGGTGGAGGGACGAGGGACGAGGGACGTGATGCAAATGTAATGCGGGTGTACAAGTGCAGTTGCAGTTCTCGCTTAAGAAGACGGACTCAGAGGCTGTGAATGGATGCGCTTGTATGAGGCCTCTCCTGCACGGACTGGGAGTTAGGGCGTCGGCACGAGCCTTGATAGCGTCCCAGAAAATAGAGTCAAGTCGTACAGTGGCGTGCCTCTCGGAAGAGAAGCAACGGAAGTTATTGTGATACAAAGAAGTTGAATATTGTGTGATTGAGCTTTGAGCAGAAGATGAGCAATGAGAAAGTGAGGTATTGCAAAATGATAGGTGTTCGTGGTCGGCGATGTCTTGCTTCCGATCGGAGGTTGGATGAGGGTAAAATGAGGCGAGAAGCAGATGTCAGGCTTGCAGAGGGGTTGTGCTGCAGAAGCAGAACAAGTGTAATTTGGGGAAGTGTAACAGGTCTATTCTTGACTTATCCTTGCTGGAGATCCCGCAAGGTTGTTCCTAGCATCACGTGCATGGTGACTTGTATTGGACTGTTTAGCCTCAAGATTGTGTGGCCACTTAGAGGATCGGAATAAGAATCGTGCGATGACATGCTGTTATGGAGAGGATCTTCGTCACAATGACGAGATCTGGTTGGAGACCCTGCCAAGCTGTCGTTGTCGTTTATGGCGGATAATATATTGAGATATCTCAGCTCAGGGGGGTCGAGAAGGGGGGTTGCGCATGAATAAGACAAAGAGTGCCGTCCGGAATCGATTTATTGGATATCTTTGTGATGTAGATCAGTGGCTACGGACTCTTCAGCCTCCGTGTAAGGTCGAAACGAATAGGATGTTGTCATTGGGCTGCAGGGTGTAAGAGGCTTCTCCCTCCAGTTCCCAATCTGCGTCATTGATGAGAACGAGGATTCCTGGGCGACTGTGATGCAGGCAAGACGTTGTCAGTAGCTGTCAACGCAATGCAATGTATATTGTCGGTTTGAGAGGGCAGTGCAGCGGGATTGAAACGGTGTGAGAGAGTACAACTGGGAAGAGCTTGCGGCAGACGAACACGAGGCCCATGTTGAGCTGACGGATGCGTAGAAAATAAACGAATGGAACTATATCAGACGTCGTATCGATATGTGGTTTTAGATGATTTGGTGTCGTCGCTCATATCAACTGGTTGAGAAGCGGTGTATAGAGCGAATGGAACTTGATAAAGTGAAAGCGGCTTACACGTGACCATCCAATACGAACATCTCTTTCCTCGAGTCTTTCATGATCTTTTCACATAGGTGCTGGACTAGCCAGCCAATGTTGACTAGATTTCCCTTATCGTCTTTCTTGGGAACACTAAGCTTGTGTTTGCGCTCGTCTGAGAACAGCATTTCCAGGCCACCCCTACCAGGGTCAGTAAATCTTCTCCGCGGGTGTTGAAAAGCGTGGGGGCCTCACGTAAATTCGACAAGTATGGGGATGGTACTCTCTAAAGCCATCTCGGATTTTGGTTGTGTTTCGGTCATGTTGTGACGGTGGTTGTATTATATGGTGTCGAGGAAGGAACAGTTGACGTTGAGAGAAAGTTTTAGGCCTTGAAGCCTCGCTTAAAGAGCCGAAGTAATTTCTTCTTAACCGTGCAATACAATGTTTATTTATTATGCGGGTGTCAGTCATGAGGTGACTGGAGAATGTGAGGCTCAATTGAGGCTCAAAATGAGATCTGTGTAGAGACTTTTCCAGATCATCGAGATTTTCCGATAGTTATGCTGAAGCAAAGTTTCTTGTGTCGCAATGATGCTCTCGGGTGAACATCGTGAAAATTTACGCGAAAACTTCTTCCCCGACAGATCATCTACAGACAAAGGCAAGCACATACAACCAACGTTCCTGTTAACGGAGCAGATATCTCTATAATCATTACGGAGCGCAAGAAATCTCATTGTTGTATTTTCACATGTGGTGGCTAGCAATTTCATTCAACAGCAGACGCGTCTACTTAGGTTCATGAATTTGATGTGACAATGTTTCAAATCACGACTAAGTACCTCGCAGCAGGTGCCAACAGACACCCATCTGTTGCTGACTGGGGTGAATCTGGACTCCTTGCTTTTGGCGCCGATAGAAATGTCGCTTTATGGAGACCACAAGTGAGTTACCTTTGCTGAGTCATACTACCTAGATATTCATATTCTTATCTATACTTCATTATTCATAAGCTGACAGGCTCCTAGGACTCAAATTCAAAGGGTATTTTTGACCTTCTTGGTGGCCACGAGGATATCGTGAATGCCGTTAAGTTCATCCCAGGCTCGGATGGGGCTCTGATCACGGGCTCCGTCGACAAAAGTCTTATAATTTGGAAGAAGGACCAGAAGACTGGGTTTTATCGAAATAACCAGAGCCTCAATGCTCAAGACAAAAGCCATCACCAGAGCTCTATAAATTGCATTGCAATTTCTCCTGACTCCAAGGTCTTCGCCTCGGGTTCAGCAGATGCGATCATCAAGATATGGGCATTCGATGATCAATACGTGGCAAGCGTCCAACAATCAATTGAGATCAAGCCGCGCTTCTTTCCTTTAGCGCTGGCGTTATTCCCTCTTCATGGGGCACCCGGATCCTATATACTCGCAGTCGCCGGCACGAAGGACATCATCCAACTCTACGTACTCGACGGAGGAGCAAGTCAGGAGTTCAAGCTCCAAGCAACACTCGCAGGTCATGAAGGATGGATCCGCTCATTAGAATTCACGAGAGAGACTAAAGATCATGACAGTGACCTTCTTCTGTCTTCAGCAAGCCAGGACAAATACATCCGATTATGGCGGATCCATCAGGGCAAAGAATTACCCGCTGCTGCCGCCAGTGCCGATCCTTCTCTAGGAGCTTTCATGCCGGGAAAGTCGTTATCCAACAAGGCGCATCGCTTCAAGGCACAGGATCTTGATTTTTCGGCAACTTTTGAGGCTCTTCTTCTTGGTCACGATGACTGGATTTATAGCACCAAGTGGAGGTGTGATAACAAAAGATTACAATTGCTTTCCACATCTGCTGACAACTCACTTTCTATGTGGGAGTCAGATGCTGAGACAGGAGTTTGGGTCACTACAGTCCGACTTGGAGAGATTAGCTCCGAAAAGGGCTCTACTACTGCAACCGGAAGTACTGGTGGATTTTGGACTGGTCTCTGGTCACCATGCGGACAGACTGTCGTTGCTCTTGGACGTACGGGAAGTTGGAGATTATGGAATTGGGATGAGAAGAAAGAGCGATGGATCCAGGGTATTGGAATCAGTGGCCATACGCAATCTATCACAGGCATAGCATGGTCGAAAGAAGGCGACTATCTCCTCTCTACTAGCTCAGACCAGACTTCACGACTTCACGCACAATGGAAGCGAGACAGCAAGGTATCATGGCATGAAATGGCCAGGCCGCAGATTCATGGCTATGACCTCAATTGTATCGACTCACTCGGATCCTCTCAATTTGTCTCTGGCGCAGACGAGAAATTGATGCGAGTGTTCAACGAACCAAAAGCAGTTGCTCAACTCTTGACGAAGCTATGTGGTATCAAAGGTTCTCAAGTAGAGGAAATGCCAGACGCCGCCAACATGCCCGTCCTAGGTCTATCCAACAAAGCCATCGAAGCGGTCGAAGATGGACAAGAAATACCACCGAGCGATGTCTATGACAGAAGTTACAACAACGTCGATCCGGCCTCTATTATCCACAAATCAACACTCGACCTCGACCAGCCAACTTCAGAAGAGCACCTCTCGCGTCACACCCTCTGGCCCGAGATTGAAAAGCTCTATGGTCATGGCTACGAAATCTCAACTCTGGCTGCAAGTCATGATGGCTCCATCATCGCTACTGCTTGTAAGGCAAGCTCTATCGACCACGCAGTAATCCGTCTTTTCGAGACCAAAACATGGCTAGAAATCAAGCCACCACTCAAGCAGCACTCCTTGACTGTTGCAAGACTCAGATTCTCCGCTGATGATAGTCATCTTCTCAGCGTTGGACGAGATCGTCAATGGGCAGTTTTCGCGCGTGATGCTGAGGACAAGACCAAGTATGAGCTGCTGAAAGCAAATCTTAGTGGCCATACGAGGATGATACTTGATGCCGCTTGGGCGCCACAAACTTCCAAAGTCTTCGCTACTGCTGGTAGAGACAAGAAGGTTAATATTTGGGCCAGAGCAGATGGCGAAGCGAGCTTTAATTGCAAGTCTACGCTTACGGAGACTGTTCCTGTGACGGCTATTGACTTCCTCGACTCGATGGCTAGCGAAGGAATTGCATATATAGCCGCGGGAAGTGAGACTGGCTTTGTTGCTGTCCATTCGGTTGATTTCATGAATAACTTCTCTATCAAGACTCTTGGAGTATATTTTCCTAGGTAAGCACAACCCCACCCCCCTCCAATCTAGATACTAACGGCATCTAGCACCTACCCACACCCGACGAAGCAAGTCACACAACTAGCATGGAAACCCTCACAACCAGAAAACGGAGATATGGAACCAGATATGCAACTCGCAATCGCGAGTGAAGACAGCTCTTTGCGGATCTATTCCTATAAGCCGCGCTATTCTGTACGTTAAAGCACAGAATTGGTATCTTAGTCTATGTTAAATGCTGCGCCTTCCCAAATGCTGCCCAGACCTGGCGTTGAAGCCAACGCGTTGAAGCGCCTACACTAAGTGCAAGAATTCAAAAACTCCCCCCAGGTTTCCAGTCCAATTCAGATATATCTCAGGAGACCGTTGGCTTTGGCACCTCGGCGCCTTTCTCTGGTGTCTTCTCTAAGCCATAACCTCCAACCCCAGGATTGAAGTAAGCTTTCCCCTCACTACCAATCATACTATTCCTCGGCCCCCTCTCCGCAAGATCCTCCTTCAACCAACCCAAAACTAACATGCCCAACCGACTATTCCCCTTACTGTCCCCCTCCCCTTCCTTCAACTCCAACTCCTCAACCGGCCCCCACTGCTTCACTCTCCCCAGACTCATATGCACTAAATGCGTCGGCCACTCCGCGAGATTATCCAGGATGTGGGTCGCATACACAATTGTGCATTGTCTCACCTCCGTTTCTTTCTTCAAGAATGCGAGGAAGTTACTGCGACTTAGAAGGTCAAGGTCGACTGTGATTTCGTCGAGTAGGAGGATGCGCCAGGGTCGGATGAGTCCCATGGCAAGCTGTACACGGCGGCGCTCGCCGTCGCTGACTGCGTGCATTCGCCAGTCTAAATCAATATCCAAAACTTGTACCAGCTCATCCTTTCGATCCGCATAGAAATCCCCACCAACACTTTTCAATAACTCCCGCACACCAATGTCTGTCCTGACAATAGGATTCAGCACCCATTCCAACCCAAGGTATGTCACGCCTTCCAATCCATCTTTGAAAGGATCAAGACCGGAAATTGAAACGGTGCCTGAGGGTGCGAGACGTTTGCCAGAGAGAAGACGGAGGAGAGTTGTTTTGCCTGCGCCGTTGGCGCCGATGAGGAGGGTTCGAGAGCGGGGTGGGAGGGAGAGGGCGAGGTTGTGGAGGCCCGTTGTGCGGTCGGGGAAGGTGTAGGAGAGATTTGTAACTTCGATGTTTGGGGCTGTTTTTTCGGTCATGGTGGCGATGGGAGGAATGAAGATTAGAGTTTGTGGTTGTGGATGTTATTATAGGAGATTGTTGGAGGGAGAGAAGAAAGGTGGGATGTTTTATTGAAGAAATTATGTTTTGCTTTGGCTGAGTCAATGACGCATTATCAAGGATGTATCACCTTCCATTTTGAGCAGTTTTTATGGACTTTCCTTTTGTATGTGGGATTTAAATCTACCAAATCTCAATACATGCCGTTTATAGCAATTAAGTAACCTCGCCTTTCGAAGGAGATCTGCTAGAGGTTGCAATTGATCTTCAGGTACGGAACTCAAAAATAGTTAAGCTTATCTTATCAACACGTGAATATACTTTTTCTCTGCCACATAGCTCTCCACACCGCCCAGCCTCCAAACCTGATTCCAGCATTCGATATAACTTCTTATTTTTGGCTCCCTCGTTCTCTATTTCTCTCCCTGCCTCGAGATGTGAAAACTGGGTTTTGAGGGCGTCTCAATACGTCCATTTCTCTCATTGTGTCGCGTGTGATGGTGGTTATGCTCTTCTCAATCAGCTACAAGATGCTTGGGCTTCGAGCAGTTCAAACTACGCCAACGGCGCGCCATGCAGTAATTAGAGTCTTTTCTTGATATTTATATAGCTAACAGAGATATAGATTCAAAATCTGCGCGCCCATAATATGTCTGCTCTGCGTGAGAAGCCTTTTACAAGCAGCACAGTTCGCTCCTCCAAACGATCCAGTACCCCTCGCGGGAAACGGAAAACTACACCGGAGAAGTATACCACCCCAAAAGTAGCTCAGCCAGCATCTGCCATGGGTGATAAAGGAAGCTATGCATACCAAAATCACGCGCAGAGAGCGCAAGAGCATCAGCAAAAGCAGCGAGAACAATTCCAAAAACGCGCCGACACCTCAATATACGTGCTTATAGGCGCATGTGTAGCATCATTCAGCGGCCTCTACTACACACAACAAGAACTCGAAGCCACGGGGTCCCAAGGATCAAAAGAGAGACTAGCATGGTACGAGAAAAACATGATATATTCCGTCCGCAACGTAGCAGAAGGCCGCTGGTGGACCGCAATCACAAGCACATTCGCCCACGCAAATATACTGCATTTATCATTCAACATGTTCTCACTGTACAACATCGGCCCAGCAATCATCGCCTCAATTGGCATGCCGCGATTTGCAGGCCTTTACTTCGGTGCTGGTGCCGTGGGTGCTGCAGCACAGTGGTACTACTGGAAGAGGAACACTTCGTACCCTGGACAGAATCCATCTGCAGTCGGTGCGTCTGGATGTGTGTTTGGGCTGTTTGGGTTTATAGCTATGCTAATGCCGAGGGCGCAGATGAGCTTTTTCTTTATCCCCATGACAATGCTGCAGAGCTCGCTTGCTACGGCGGTGATTAGTGTTTTGTGTATGAAGAGAGGATGGCTGGAGGGGGTTGGACATGCTGATCATTTGGGAGGACTGGGGTTTGGAACCGTTGCTGGTTTACTGCTGGCTGTTGCAACCTTTAGGAGGACGGGTTTTCATCCGTTTATGAAGCGTTTCTAACGACATCGATAGGTTTCGTTACCGTATATATAGTGGACTTTAAGTATTCACTTTCTTCTATACCATTTAATCTCCTCATATCTCCTTTCAGATTGTTTAATATTCCTGATCATAAGCCTGAAAATCTCCTTTCATTCAAGATAAAGCTAGAGAATAATCAGAAAACTATCTTCTAATACATACACACTCCTTCAAATTACAGAATTCTTCTACATGAAAGCAGAAAAATATAATCAACTAAACAAAAGCAAGAAGATTATTTGATAACCTATCTTACCTTAGCCATTTTGGCTTTCAGGTGTCCTGGTAAGTCTCTCGGCTCAGCGGTATATGATAGAAGGAAAGTGTGGCTTGAATGGCTCATCTTTAGAATTACCTAGAGGCTGACCATGGTACTTTCGATGCACCATTGAGAGTGGGTCTTTTTCCTGAGCATAACCAAGATTCGTATCTAACCGATCAAAATGGCAGCCCTTGTGCTGTGATCTTTCAAATCGAGGAACATCAAAGGAAGGGAATATCGCGCTCTTATATGTAATTCTATATCCTTAGTCTAAAACACATTCCCCTTCTCCCTCGTCTCTTTGTTACTGGCTTAAAATTTTCATTACTGCTTTTATCAAAACCCCCGTCTTATCTCTTACCACCTTTCATTATACCCCTTTCTCAAACATGTAAATACATGTGCTAGGGCGGCGATGGAACGAACATTAGTTTGTTCAAAAAGGAAGCCATATAAATTCATGGTGGGACTTGTGGGTCGTGGGTCATGACTTCGAATCTGTAGGCTGACGGCTTTTGGCTACCGAGCTTTTGGATAGATATATGGAGAGCTCTTTGATCTCGACAAGTGACTTGAATTTTTGTTAAACTGGGAGAGATTCTGTTGTCGAGCTTGCTTTTGTTGTCGAGGATCTCTTGAGGGTGCAGATTTATGAAGAGACAAGCCATAGAGCGAGTGTTGAATTTGTATATAAGTTCGAGGAAATATAGTACAGGTAGAAGAAGATGGAAGAGAGGATGCTGAATATTCTAAACTACTTTTAGAAATATAAAATCTTCTTATAGATATCTAAAAATCAATTTCTCTAGTTGATTACTAGAAGAGAGAAGAAATAACATTTTCTACCATCTAAATTATTTATTAAAAGATAGCATTTCTCTAGAAAAGGCTCAGATGGAAGAAATACTTAGCGAGAATACTAGAAGAAAGACTTTACTTTTTTTTTAAGAGTGCTCTTGAAAAACTTATTCCTTCTAGAATAAGCTCAAAGAATTCTTACTTTGATAAGATAAGAGAGGAAAAGAGATTGTCTTAACCTTTTCAATGCTATGCCTTTTACCCTTCTAGCTTTTCATGTTATAATTATTCTATATCTCTCTTAGCCTACATATTTACAACTCAAGCAATTATACAACCTCCTAGAAACAAACCTAAGACACCTAGCAGTGGCAAGGTAGACAGAATCAATTGGCTAAGTTTGTTAGAGGGTAAATATAACTGTGGATAAGTCTGGAAGGTAATCATCTCGACGGTCTTGCGAGGTGGGTGATTACATCGATTAGGACGTAAGAATACTTCCCGTAACCTTTGAACGCTTGTATACGTCCTGCTCCAATTAGTCTTCATCGTTGCTAGGGTTGGACGGCAGTCCTCATGAGCTACTCTGCACTCTAAACGAATACTTTTTTTGCGGGAGAGCTACGGGTAAGATGGGTTCTGTCCGTTATTTCAGCATTTACTGTACCTGCATGTTTCGTTGATAGCGACGGCTACAGACTTTCGTAATAGCAGTGGCCACATACCCAAGTTCAGACAACTAGCTTTTTCACATAAGCTTTCAGGGCCTAAAAGATCTTCATTATATCTTAGCGATAGAATATAGATAACTTGATGCCAAGCAAAGAAAATCCCCTTGTAGTTTTAAGTGTGAACTAAGTGAAATATCACTTCCCAAAAAAAAAGTCCGAGAACAATTTTTACGATACAAGAAATTTGACTTCAGACGCATAGAAGAAATGGAAAATGTAGTCAACAAACAAAGTACTGGGTAATGTTGTACAAATATCTTTTTGTCGTAGTTTAATATACAAATGACGTACAAATCTACCAGCGATCGCTGAACTCCGCAAATTTATACATGCCTCTAGTCTATTAGTTTTCCCTTGAATGGGAGGCCCATTGCAGCAAGTAGAAGTCTCGCATGACGATCGGACTTTGCGGAAGTTTGGACAGTTACGTGGAAACCTGGGATCAATTTTGGAGGGTACATCTAGGCAATTATCAGTATGCTGAACATCAATTGCGAAAGAATAACGTACATCGTAGTTGACCTCAATTTCTGGGAAAAGCATGGCACCTTCTCTGGTGTAACCCCAGGTGATATTTCCGCTGCTATCACCGGTTGTTCCTAGCGCATTTTAGAAAATGGAATTATGAGTCCTGAATGGATAACGTTACCTTCAACTCCATCCCAGTCCTTGATCTTTGGGAGAACGAGGTTGATACATTTATCAAGGAAATCCCAAGCTTGTTGTCGTTCCAGAGTGCAGGTCAAAGATATTGGCATATTCTCTCGAATTCCAAATTGAGAAACGCCATGTTTCGCTCGATGAACTTTTGGCCGTACTCCCGTCACTGCTTGGAGAGCCATACCAGCCACATGCAAATGCGACGAGTCGTCAATTGCGCCCTTCACCATGCTGTGTACCACAACACCAGTAAGCGTTGGGATGTTGCGCCAAGTGATATCCTGCTCAATCATCCTAAGAACACCCTCTGGACCTCTTGGACCACGCTTCGGTCGATTCTTGTGATATGGCGAGGAGTCGTCCCATGTTCGTAATCGTTCTGACTTGACGTGGTCGACCGTTCCTGGCGGCTTGTGTACATAATTCAAGGTCATGAGATCTTGCGCAATAGTAGATTGCCATGTCTGTTCGAGTCGGGTGTGCGAGAATGGACCTGGGACGAATTCTCTGGATGCTGGATCTGAGCTTGGAGGAGGTTGATGAGGATGTAACGGACCGCGATAGTATCTTGGGGATCGGTATTGGTATCTATAAAGTATCAGGACCTGGCGCAGATGCATCAATTGGGGATGAGCGCATACCGACTGGGAGGCAATTGTCCTTTCCGGCTCTCTACCCTCTTTATTGGATCGTATTCTGCAACTTTGGCTGCGGGCTCAGCGGTGGATGTGAGAGCTGATTCTGATTCGAGGTCCATGAGATCTTCAGATGTCTCCTCTTGAACTGCCACAGCTTCGGTGGTCGCATATCGGCGAGATATTGGCGCTAAACATCTTGAAGTCGGCCTTGAATGTCTGACCATCAGCTGCCGAAGAGCAGAAGGCAATTCCTGTAATGCCATGATGGTGAAGTTTCTATGTCTGATGTTCCTCCAAAATTATCGAAATGTTTCTGATCAGGCACATTTCTGGAATCTGAGGCAGAAACGGCAAGGTTGTTACAGACAAAGAAGGCTTGGCATCGGCCAATGTGACAAACGCCGACATGCAGCTTCGTCGACAAGGGTCACCTGGACCTCAAAGCCAAGAGGCTCAATCTGGACTGACCTGGAGGGACTTCAATATACGGACAACTCCGGACGTATACACGAAGCTGAACGAAAGCTTCATCTTGCTCGCAGGCAACGACTTTCCACTTTGCTGACCTCCACGTCACTCATTTCTCGGACAAAGCTGCCTTTTACAACTACAATGGATGGTGCCTGGACTTTAGCACAACGTTGAACAGCAAAGCTGTGGGCTGCAACGACCCCGCCAAATGGGATCCGGGATCAATCAACAATTGATGTTAAGATAAAGCCAGCTTCATACCTGTACCGACCTGTTTCGAGTCGCCTCACGAATTGAACCTCAACATGAATCGATTGCTTAGCAGACGAGAAAAGAATGGCAGCTCTCATCGACGCGAAAAGTCTCGGGACAAGTCTGTGGACCGGAAGGTAAGGTGCTGAATCGAAAGCACATCTCTATTTCCCCTGGATCATGCTGATGGAGAAGTTTCGCGTCCCAACTTCTATGAGAACAATCTTTGCAGCCTTTCCAAACAGTTCCAAAAAGAGCTTGCCAATTACTGAAACTACTTGTTGTACAATTCATGCGACAATGACAATGGCTAATACACGGTCTGGCTTTTCGCTACAGATTCGACCCCTTTCGAGCGACGGTCTCTTCTCCATCTTCAAGACAGATCCCCAGAAAAAGATAGACAAGGAGCAGGAGAAGAAGGTGCGCCTACTTGGTCCTAATTTGCTCTTCGACGAGCAGCTGATTGTGTCTAGATCTCAGTTATCAGAGAACGATTAGCAGCACGGGGATATGCGAATATACAAGACGAACAAATTAACTATGCGCTCGGTTCAAGACAGGCAGATGGAGATGTTGACAAGGCTTTTGAGATGGTTCTCTTATTCCAACAATCTGTAGAGGGAATCATTAAACCCTACGACGCACGAGTACACATGTTAGGGGCTGAAAACCGGGAAGGTGTTACGTGTTACCTCGATGCTCTTCTTTTCGCAATGTTTTCACGATTGGGTAGTTTTGAGCCTATATTATACACCAATTTTGAGGACGAACCGAGGCGGCGGCTTTCGACACTAATACGGCTCTGGGTGAACCTCTTACGATCGGGAAAGCTGATACAGACGGATGTGGTAGGTTACTGAGAGACGTTGTGTGTCAAACTACTAACTCATACCACAGACTGGATACCTCCAAGAAGCTTTAGCTGCGTGCGGCTGGGAAGATGCTGGAAAGCTTGAGCAGCAAGATACATCTGAAGCATTCAGCTTCATCACCGAAAAGCTTGAACTGCCGCTCTTGACCTTGAAAATGGATATCTTTCATACTGGTAAAGAAGATGATAATGATGACCACAAATTTGTCCAGGAACGATTACTTGAGGTTGCCGTGCCTGAGGAGAGTGAAGAAGGGCGGCCGATTAGATTGGAAGATTGCTTGGAGAATTATTTCAATAACCAAGTCGAGGTCGTCCGGAGACTAGAACGGTCCAATACAAGGACATCTACTCGATCCGTAACATCGCCTTATATAGACAAAGAAGGAGGGGAAACTGCTCACGTGGAGGTTTCGGAACTACCCTGGAATACTCCTGATACCCCATTATCAACTCATGCGCCAGGAACTCCAATTTCGCCAGCCGGACGAGACCGCGCCACAAGCATAATTCGGCGTCGAATGGTTTACGATGACGAGAAGGAAGAGAAATCCTACTATGATAGAGTTGACACACCCACATCCATACGAAAAGGCTCTGTCCGAAAAGAAGTCTTGATGCCTGCTTGGCAATTCTTCAATTTAATACGTCCGTTACCATTTATTTCAATTTCAAAGCAATCTGATAATAGTTCTTGTTGCTGTAGTACAGTGCTAATTGGTGAAACAGCTTGGTACACGAAACACTCTCCTGCGAATGATGCAGAAGTCGCAGCACACTTCTCAAAAACTCGCCCAGTTCTTGGCATATGTTTGAAGCGATACGCCATGACTCCTGACGGCTATGCTACAAGGAAAAACACATTCATCGACATTCCGCTTGATATCAAGCTACCCCACTTCATTCAGGAGGATATGGTGACTCAGTCAGGTCCGCTGATGGGGAACTTCAAACTCTCGTTGCAATCTGTTATATGTCATCGCGGCAACTCGGTCCACTCAGGACACTACATCTCATTCGTTCGAAGTACATCAAAAGCTGCTGATGGTGATGCTGAATCGTCTAGGAGACTGAGCAATAACATGCATCCTCCTCATTACGCGGAGGACACGTGGATCAGATTTGACGACCTTGCAAATCCCCGCATTCAGAAAGTGGATATTGAACAGGCTATGAAGGATGAAATGCCATATCTTCTCTTTTACCAGGTTCAACCAACGTACGATATGTCGGGCGCGTCCCAAGAAGTTGAGCCGCCCTCCTACAATGACTCCGGAATTGGTGTCACAATATCTAGCCCCGCCTCCGCAAATCCGAGTAAGCATACTAAGCATGAAGGTTACTTTGATGGCATGCAGGATGAAACTCCCTCTATCCGGCTTTCTTCCGAATATGAAAGGCCGGTGGATGAACCAAGAAGAAGCATTAATCTCCCGGAAGAACGCCGTGGCAGTCTCGCCTTTACAGAGATCAGTGCCACAAGCACGACTAGCACCCTGATCTCAGCACCTGTCACCCCAGGCGAAGAGACTGCCGCCCAAAGGATGTCACGCGCTGCAGCACGCTTCACAAAGTCAGCAAACAAGAGCAGGCCGACAAGTCAATCTGGAGAAAATAGGTTGAGTCTTACTCTCTCCAGACTCAATTGGCGTGCTAGTAAGGAGCAATTGATCAGTAAAGTCGAGGCAGCGAAAGAACCTGCTACCAAAGAGGCATCTGGCAAAGATACACCAGCTAAGGATGTCGGGTCGAAGGAGATTGTTGTGAACTCAGATCCCTTGTCAGTCCAGACAGACCTCCCGACAGACTCCCGTCGTGCATCAGTTGTAATCGAGGAGGTTATGGTCAAGCCAGATGAAGGAACACCTTCCCACAATGCCAAGAAGAACAAGAAACGAGATAGGAGTAAAGGGCCAACCGATGCACTCGAGCACGAACATCACCACCATCACCACCTCAAGGGGAAGGAGAAGTCTAAGCATAAGGAAAAGTCGAAGGATAAAGAGATAGATCGCGAATGCCTTATGATGTGAATATAGCATTCTGGCGGCGTAGGTTTTTGTATCGATATGATTGGGGCGTATAGGCATGGCATGGCATGACATGGCGATGAAACTTGAAGGTCACAAGACGATACCAATTATGTGCATAGGAATAGGCATAATAGAAGGTAGCATGGCGTTGGAATGAATTCCTTGGTTTGGGCTTTTATATAGGAAAGGGATGGAAGGATCGGATTTTAGAGACATGGGTTACTGCAAGGATTGGTGAGGATGGTTGAAGAGGCTCAAACAAATAAAGCCATGATACCATGATACGCTGCGTGCATCGGAGATGTATTAGGCTGTGAAATCCTTTTGGATGCTTGCTTGTGACCAAGTGATAGGTATATAACTTCTCCTCAGTAGACGTTGGACTGGTAACTTCACCTAGAGCTCTGAAAATCCTCTGATTCACACCAATCTTGGTTTTCTTCGGGGTGAGCCAAGAACTAATCCATAGCAGAGCACATTGCAATAAGACTGACTGGATGAATTTCTCTTTCTTACGCTACAGCTAATGTTAGGAGTTGTGAGTAGATTATACCAATCTTCAGGATTGTGTTTGAATTGCTATAATCTTTCGGGTAGCTGGGGGAGAGCTAGGTTTCGGTATAGGTAGTAATCAAAGGAGCATCTGACGATATTTTCCTGGTAGAAGAGGTGTTTCAAGGGTTGTTTTGGGGTTGAACGTAATGTCTGTCGTATGAGAGGGAAAGTTGTTTAGCTAGGAGAGGTTGGGAAAAGAGTCTCGATTTTCTTTCTTTCAGAATAGATAATCGTCAGAAGTTTAAGTAAATATTTGGACTACCTGGAGGCAAGTGAGAGAGGATAGCTTACTTTAGTGGAGTTGAAAAAGAGTCTATATAAATCATTTCCTTTGAGGTCTTGCTTAGGGAGGCAAAATTGAACTTTTTTTGAACTCTTTCCTTTCTGCACTTACACTCACTCTTTATCTAAATATTTACATTCACCTTCCCATCTTTCCATTCACTATCCCTCTCTTCTGTTATAGTAATATATTTACCCGCTGATGAAATCTGGGGACGCTAAAGAGGTTGGGATTAATCTGGGAGATGTGTGATGAGGCCTCGCTGAATGTGCTTTAGTGAAAGTAAGGAAGGGGAAGGGGAAGGGGATTGAGGTTGGGGGTTTTGTTGTGAAAAGCGCGTTGCCATTTTCATTAAATCTGTTGTTATTAGGCACGTGAGAATATCATGAATAGAGCCAGAACAGGAGAAAGAGCCTTGAAATCCTTGTACTGTCCTAGACGGTCAAAGCTTCTCTATATATAACATATCTCTCTATTAATCTAACCATACGGGGCTGCCATCGGTGCCCCGGTCGGGGGTTCCGAATAGTATGTAAATGGCCCTTCTTATATGGATATTACCGCAAAATTTGACTAAGAAATTGAGGCCTTAGGTGGGAGTTTAGAAATAAACTTATTTACACTCAAATTCTTCTTCGCTTCCATCATTCCCACAACCAATCCGTTACTCAATTGCAACTAACTAACTCACAACCTCCTCTGACATACCCTCACCTCACCTTTATCTCCGATCAAGGCACAACACTACCCACCCACTCTCCCCCCAAGTCCCTAAGAAAACTCGCCCCTTTCCCACTCGTCCCATTCCCAGCCGCCGCCATCACACTCGTACTAACGTTGCACCTCGTCCTCAAATTTCCTGCCTCCTCCAACTTCCTCTTCGTGATTTCCTTATACCTGCTGAACGCACAGGACTTCCCCGGTCCATCTTGGCAGGCGGGATGAGGGTAGACTGCATCATTGAGGAGGATGCGGATATACGCTGAACTTGTAGCGTTGGATGGCGAGGAAGAAGGGCAAGAAAGCCGTTCAAAAGCCACAGTCCCACGCATACTAACGAATCGACTAGCCCTATACCACCACGCCCCCTCCTCGGGAATTCCACTCCCCTCCAACTTCTTCTGTCCCCCAAAAACCCCACTTGCAGCAACAAGTTCCGTCAGTTGTCCATCATTCAAGAACGCCGCGACCAAACCCGGAATCGCAAAAGAATTCCCATCTTTTGCCTTCCCAATTTGTCCTGGTCCTTTCGCCATGTGCGAGAGCAGGGAGTTCAGGAAGGGAAGCATCATTTTCGACGCGAGGTCCACACCATCGCCAATCCCATAATAATACCTCAGATCCTGCGCGTATTCATAGCCCCTCAGCTCCTCGTCATCAAACACTCCGCACCAAGGGGATAGCGTGCCCGTGATCTGACTCTCGTAACCACAAAGATAGGGCATGATTTTGGTATCCGCGTCTGTGATGTTCAAGGAGCCCGAGGTGATCAGGGTGTTAAGACGGGTGGTAATGGGAGGGAGGTAGATTGAGCTCCATTGTGTTGATGCTTTGCTTTGTTAGTATCACGAGGATGTTTGAGGGTGGTTGGTGGAACTGACCTTCGTCCTCACCATCATCATCAACGAAATTTGGACAGAGGGCACTTGGCGCTAGAGAATCGAATAATGCGAGTGGACTCCCAGTCCCGTTCACAGTAATGACTTGACCGAGGGTACTCGCGCTCGAACCAAGGAATCCCCTCACGAAATTTTGGGCCGTTTGCACGACTCGAGGGTAGAGATTCGCCCATGCGAGGAATGGCGTTCCATACTCATAGAGATCTGGATACCTGGTCCGAAGGGTGTAACCTAAATCATAAGCCTCTTTATACCCCGTACTACTCTCTTGCGCAATCTGCGCCCCCGGATTCGTAAGCACTGGTTTCCACCCCTTCAAAAATGACAGAGAACCGGCGGCTGTGAAGTTCGCTGCTTGGATCTACATAATATTCCATCAATGCCTATCGTCAAAGCAGCTGGAGATAGGAAGCTGAGAGAACAAACCTTAGAATACAGCGCAGTCCATTCACCATAAGCACCTCGATCCGGATACCGACTCCCATGCCGCACTACATAAGCGACATTTTCGACTGTACAACCTTCCGGAACTTCTCTGGTTACGCCGTTGACATTGGGTCCTGTACCAACCATCGATCATTAGCCTCTCATTCATAAACTCCTGTTTTGGCCCAATCGTCGAATCAAAGGGGAGAAGGGAAAAGTCTCACCAGAAAACCAAGGACTATTGGCCCCCAGCCAAGTCAACGGACTGCTTGCGCTCTCACTCGACGGCAAATTGATATCCTGTTCCGGCGCAAGGTATACAGGACTCCTATTACCACTTTCACTTCCAACCACAACGCTGACACTAACAGCGAGTACCACTACACTAGCACGTTTGGTAAACAACATTCTTGCTCAAAAACTGCTTAGTACCGGCGAAGAGACCAAAAAAATACACAGAGCAAAACAAGAACGAAAAGTCTAAGGCTGGCCTGGGGAGAAAAAAGTCACTGTTACCCTCTACTTATACCGCTCTCAGCCCATTACCTACCTACCTCGTCATCAACTATAACTAATTGCAGATCATCCCCATCTTCGAGGCACGTGGAGAGATGTGCGCTTGCGATTTAACGTTACAAGAAAGTGCCCCATAGACCTCGGAGATGAGAGCCCCAAAATGGAGAATGGGCAACTGTAACTGACATCCTTGCCCGTACCTCGGCTACATCCCACTATCGTGATGGCAGAGCTGGGGTGTGATTCCAGATAGTACAATGCCGTGGAAGAACGTTCCAAAATGATAGGTAAGTTAGAAAGAAGGGCAAAGAGACAGGAAAAGTGTCTTGAGACGCACAACAAAGGAAACCGGATTCAGTAAACGTCATTTTCATTGCTCTCTAAGTAAAAAATCCAGTTCATCCGCATGCTTGGACGAAACGGAGAAAACAGCTCAAAACACATAAAAGAGAAACCATATCTGAAAGGCTTCCATGATGTATTGATCGATTGGTTGACGAGAATTTTGTCCACTCCTCCAAAGCAAATAACGCAGCCAAGCCATGAAGCCAAGCCAGATATCTCCTCCCTTCAGAAAGAGCCCACCCAATCGCTCCATCACTACCAGCAGAACTTTTCGGAATGAGAAATCATCACGAACGAGCAAAACAACGGAGATATATGGCTTGCTCGAACTGTCGCCTCGGTCAAATTCGTGAAGTTCGTGATGTAGGTATAAATGGTTCGCGCGACGCTATGAGTAACCTGTTAGCTCAAAGATCCTACCCCGAATATAAATATTCCTACATACCTTAGAAGCACTTTCGGTGAACGATGGATGGTCCAGACTCGTCGTACTCTTGCTTTGAGATCCACATTTGCTGGAAGGTAGAGAGAGATGCGAGAATGGAACCACCGATCCAGACGGAGTACTTTCGCTCTGGTGGTGCAATGATCTTGACCTTCATGGAGGATGGTGCAAGAGCTGTGATCTCCTTCTGCATACGGTCGGAAATACCTGGGTACATGGTGGTTCCTCCGGACTATTGGTGCATTAGCAGATTTCACGGCTGAGGAACTTCTGAACTTACCATGACGATGTTGCCATACAAATCCTTACGGACATCAACATCACACTTCATGATCGAGTTGAATGTGGTGACATGAATACCGCCAGACTCAAGACCCAAGACGGATGGTTGGAAGAGTGCCTCTGGAGCGCGGAATCGCTCGTTGCCAATGGTGATAACTTGTCCATCAGGAAGCTCATAAGACTTCTCCAAGCTGGAAGATTGGCTGGCAGTTTGGATTTCTTGCTCAAAGTCAAGAGCAACGTAGCAGAGCTTCTCCTTGATGTCACGAACAATTTCTCGCTCAGCAGTGGTGGAGAAAGTGTAACCACGCTCAGCCAAGATCTTCATGAGGTAATCGGTCAAATCACGTCCAGCCATGTCGACACGGGCAATGGCGTGAGGAAGTGAGAAACCCTCGTAGATAGGAACAACGTGAGTAACTCCATCACCGGAATCCAAGACGATACCAGTGGTACGACCAGAAGCATAGAGGGAGAGGACGGCTTGGATGGAGACGTAGAAGGCGGGGGCGTTGAAGGTCTCGAAAACGATTTGAGTCATCTTCTCTCTGTTGGACTTGGGGTTGATTGGAGCCTCGGTAAGAAGGACTGGGTGCTCTTCTGGTGCAACACGGAGCTCATTGTAGAAGGTATGGTGCCAAATTTTCTCCATGTCATCCCAGTTGGTAACAACACCGTGCTCGATAGGGTATCTCAGGGTGAGAATACCACGCTTGGATTGTGCCTCATCACCAACATAAGAGTCCTTTTGACCCATACCAATCATAATACTACATCATTATCAGCTGTTGTTTCTTCGAATATCGCCAGTAGCGGGGAAACTGGTGGGGTAGGGTATTTCTTACCCATGGTGACGAGGACGTCCGACAATGGATGCTACAGAGAAGTTAGCAAAGGGGTTTCAAGATGCTACCGAAAAGTTTTGCATCCGCCGGGAATGCTTTGTCGGCCGATTGTGCGGCTGGGGGGAAGGCTTACGGAAAACAGCTCTAGGAGCATCATCACCGGCGAAACCGGCCTTGCACATTCCGGAGCTTTAGAAATTGTCAGCAGTTGTCACATCTTGTGCGCCTCATACATTGTTCATCATTGTTTGATGGATAGATTGAATCTTCCGCCGAATAGGCGCCCCACTGCTGATTGTACAGCTGGCGGTCGAGGAATGTAGGAGCTTACCCATTGTCAATGACGAGAGCTGCGACTTCTTCTATATGGGCAAGAGATGTTAGTAGATGTTCACATTATAGAGATCAAATCAATGCTGAAGCTCGGCGCCGATGGTGTCTCTGGGGGTCGGTGGGAATCCTGCTTACCTTCCATATTGACGGCGAACAATTAACGTCGAATAAATGTGGTTGAGTGGGATATGGCGGTGAAGCTCTCGCAGCGATAAGCCGACCGAGAGAGAAGATACAAAGAAGTAGAAGGATTAAAGAGCACGAAAGAGATTCGTGTCGAAGATGGTCAGATCGTGGATGGGCGGGGAGAATTCAGGAGAAGATGAAGTTGAAGAGAAGGCAAGGCGATGTCACGACGAATGTGTGGGCCGCGATTTCCAGTTCGGGAGGCGAAGCGAACAGGAAGCGCCGACGCCGCTTTACGGAATTTAGTGAAGCGATTACAAGAGCTTGGGGAAAGAACGATATGAGTAGAAATAGTATCAAGTTTCTACATACAATTGTAGATGTTGCTAGCCGTTATATCATGGAATACGAGGCTCCGCAAAGTAGCTTCTAATTCTTTATCTATTATTTTACTCCTTTTCTTTTACCCTTTCAATCGTTCGTTGTAGTTGCCTCCATTCAAAATCTGGCCTCAAATGGCAACCTGGACACCAGGAAGAGGGTGTTTGCTCCACCCAAGCTCCAGAACCCAACAAATCCTAATGCAGACAAGGGCCCTTCAAATCACTTTACGGGTCTTTGCAATCACACCGCAACATTGTTCAGGAAATAGCCGCTCTTTTGACGCCTTGCATGAGGCAACAAGAGATACCAAAATTGGTGGCCGTCAGACGCGCGGCAACCGACGGTCACCTCTTTGGGACAGCTAGAATTTTTATATTCGCCGTTGGAAATCTGACATCTGCCAAGCAGGCACTTGTCATTCGAGCCACTCACCATTCACGTTTTTATACACAGTCACTTCATTTCGTTAGACAGCTTGCGTATGCAATGGCTCAAGTGTATTTGCCTTCGAGGAATTGGTAAATGCAGCGATGGAACCAAAAATATCTTCCCCAGCCACCTACGGAGCGACCGCCTCGCCCCTTCAATCGCTCTAAACAGCGTTGGTCTACGGCGGATGACACAACCCTCATGTGCAATAAGTGAGGGGCAGCTTCTTAGTGGGGTAAGTTGCCACCAAATCATTAAATCAGATTTTGCCGCAGCCCAGTATCTTGCATAAGGTATCATCTGTATGAAACCTGATGATGAGTTGTCGTTCGCTTATGAGGTTCGAATAAGGTTCGATATCGACGGCACTTCCATTACCATGGAATACTTTGAAGGGATTCCGAGTCAATGGCGACTCCCGAGGCCAACCACTGGTCTCCGCCGACACGTGACATCAAAATTGCCAGTGTTCGAAGATGTTTGTAAGTTTGAGAACTATTCTTCTAGAATGTTGTATGGCTTAACGTGATGATAAGGTGGGGAACGCTCTTTCAAATTTTGGGTTTTGGCAAAGTCAAACATCGCGTGGGCAAGTAAACTAAACAGTCAGCGCGCTGCATGTAGATAGGGAATGGAGAAATAAGCACAATACTTGTAATGAATTCAAATTGCAAATAACCGAATGTTGTTCTTGAGCGGTGCCGTCAGTTCAATTTATAAGTAGTGCATGAAAGCAAAGTTAAATGCTTTATAGGAAATGTGCAACGGAAAATTCGATATAGAGGTAATAGGAGGTGCACTTAGACATCTAGGTCGTGCCTTTAATAACAGGCAAAAAAGTTTCTGGTCAAAGCTAGAACCATCGAGAACAAAGTAGGACCTCAACCTAAGGAACAACCACAAATGCCACAAAATTTCACCATTCTCTCCGCAGATAAAATTTCTAACACTTTAATATCACCCTTCTTATTTCATTGATTTACCTGCGACATATCAGGTCATACATTCAGAACCAAAGACATATTCCACCTCGAAAACTACCCCGCCATCAATAACCTCAAAATAAACATCCACCAAAAACTACAACACAATAACCTCACAAATCCTCTACCTAACCTGCAAAGATGGCAATGGACCCCAACCTCTCCTCCCTCCTAAAATGGAGCGTCGAAAACTCCAGCACTCCCTCCGCCGACCCCTCCACGCCCGCCCCTGCCCCTCGCTCAACGTTGACTCCCGAAGCTCTCTCCGCCCTCCTTGGCGGCCCCTCCGACGCCGACCTAATGGTCTCCTCCATGACCTCGATTCTTTCCCCTGACCCCTCCCTCACACTTTCGGACAAACTCACCGCCTTCGACAACTTCGAGCAACTCATCGAGAACCTCGACAACGCGAATAACCTCTCCCCATTATCCCTCTGGACACCGCTCCTCTCGTGTCTGAGTCATGAGGAGGGGGATATAAGACGGATGGCGGCGTGGTGTGTGGGGACTGCGGTGCAGAATAATGTCGGTTGTCAGGAACGGCTTTTGGCTTTGAATGGGGTGGAGATGCTTGTAAAGGTGGCAGTGAATGAAGAGGAGGGGGAGGCAGTGAGGAGGAAGGCGGTTTATGCGATTAGTTCTGCGGTGAGAAATTATCAGCCGGGGATGGATGTGCTTACGACTGAGCTTGAGAAGTTGGAAGGGTGGAAGGAGTTTGGGGAGAAGATTGATGCAGGGGATATGGACGCCGTGGATGTGATTATTGAAAAACTGAGGGAGGAGGCGAAGAGTGGGAAGGCTTGAAGTGAACCGAGAAATGAGGAATGGAATACTGAAAAATAACATCGGACGGCTGCATTGGGACGGAGTTTGGAGTTCATGGAAGTCATAATCCACACGCCGGCTTTAGGGCCATAGAGTCGAGATCCTTAATATCTGGGAGACACTATGGCGAAAAGCTTTACGACGCTAGATTCGCATGCAGTGGAAATTCAATCTACGCAAAGTCAGACGTTAGCCGTCAAAATACTTGTCTAGTCTTCATCTAATTCTCACGAGTGAGATTAAAACTTCTGTCGACAACTAAATGATTCAAATATCCTGAAAGATGTTTGACTGAAATATACCTAGGTCCTTCTGTTTGTTATGTATTTGAAGCTCTAGGCTTACAATAAAGTCAAAGAATGACTTAAAATAGCCTTGTTTCTTTTGCCACATATTAAAAAAATAGTATTGTGCTTTTATTTAGACACCTGTTTTATCCTCCGCCAAATTTCATTCCCCAGCTTGTAAAATATATGGAGACATGTGTTAGGGCGGCGACGATAATGACATTGAGCATCCCCAAAGCGGAAGACACTATCCATGGTGGGACTCGCGGCTCGTGAGCTATTGACATCGATAATATTATTTTCATTGCTTCCTCCCGAAGTGTCGAATAGAAATAGAGAGAAATACGTTAATATCGAGAATTCACTAGAAACTTAATTGACTCAGAAGAGATCTGTTATCGACTTTGCTTACATTTTCGAGTTTACTCTTGTCGTCGAAATGAACTTTCGCTATACAGTCACGCTTGAGCTAAGAGATTAAGTAATAGAGCGACGCTAAAATATACAATTATTCGACGATACATAGTATAGTCAGAAGAAGACAGGAGAAGAGTATTTCCTACTCTTAAAATAATGTCTGTTTATCTAATCTTGACTTGCCTATCATCCAGAATTTCAAGCGCAACACTCACCAATAAGAGAAGCCTACTAGCAAGGGTTTTGACTGAGTAATGGGGTTGATTGTATAGTCCTCTGATAGCTAGGGCCTGGGAGCATGAATCTTTCGTTTGGGCAAAGCGCAATCTTCTGTCGTGGGGGTGCAAGCAGCTGAGCATTTCAAAATTGGTGTCATAGCTAGCTCCATATGAGGCACTGTTTCCATTGATCGCTGTGCACGACAAGATGGCTGGTCACACACCGAGTAAGACCTAAAATGTTAGTTTTGGCAAATATGCGATTGGGTACCAATGTGGAGTTGGTCTCGCTATTGAAGGGGCTGAGTTTTAGGTAATGTTTATTATTGAGCACCCAGGGCTAAAAGTCAGTGATAGTAGAGCTTCACCGCCGCCTGTCATCTCTGTCACGCCTGCCACTATCCCGCAGATCTGGCGATCGACTCCTTCGATGATGATAGTCGGACTGGCGCCTCCTTTCGTCCTTCTCGGGATTACGTCTCAGCCGTTCTGGGCTTCTGCTTCTGTATTTCCGTTCTCGCCTCACTGGACTTGGACTTCTGTCCCCATGATCACGTCTCGGTCTATGGCGATGTCTGTCAGGACTTCGTGACCTGCGTCTACGCCTGTCCCCGCTTCTCGATCGATGTCTCCGTCTATGTCTTCGTTCTCGACTTCCACTTCTTCTTCGCTCGTCTTTGCGCCCGTCTCTCTCACGATCTCTGCCTTTCCTGACAAGACCACCCCTCTCAGGCTCCACAGAGTTTGTATCCGCCGCATCGCCCTGCATCTTCCCCACAAAATCCCCAAACCCCTTCCCCTTCCCAATATCATCAATCTCATCTTCGTCTCCCACGCCCGCCTCCCTAACCATCCTATTAACCTCCCCTACACTTATCGCATTGGCCCCCGTTGTATTTCGATCCGCGACAGGCAGACCCAGTGCCCTCGACAGCGCATCCTCCTCCGCTTCTTTTATCCTTCTGATTTCCTCTTTCCGTTCCCTAGCTTTCTTCTCCTCTGCAGATTCCCCGTCTTTGCCTTCCTCATCCGCTTTCGCATACCAGTTTAGATCGCGACCTTTTTGCCATCGGCCAACGGGTGCCATGAGGGAGTGGCCGAGGTAGTTTTCGCGGTGTTGGGATGTTTGGACTTCATCCCAGGAGAAGTTTACGCCGCCGCGCGAGCCTGACTTGCGGATTGAGGAGAGGAGATCCATGATGTAGAGGAGGGCGAAAGATACTAGCGCATGGGAAAGTGGTGTTGATAATCTAGGAGTGAGGAACTAGAGGTTTTGAGTAAGTATTGTAGGTTGTAAACTTTGTTGTATGGGATGAAGGAAAGTTGGATGTAAGGGTCGCGATTGACATTGATATTGACAAAATTGTGGGGCGATTGATTAGATAACGAGTGACTGGAAAGCATGATCGAACCCGTTTTGTGTTACAACAGGCTAAGCAGAAGTCTACTCTCACAAAAATAGTTCCAGAGACAAACATTCTCGCTCCGAAGATATGCTACCACCCGATATTAATTTACCTATCTGAATTGAAATCGTTGTCTTCATTAAACTATAAAGTTATTTATGTATTGCATATATTCACACCACCAACAACGCACATCTGCCAATCCCACCTTGTCGCCGCCGTCACGTCGTCGACATTCAACACATTAGCTCCAAGGCCAACTAAAGTCTCCCATATCCTATTTCGCCAACCGGCCGGCCAATTGGGTGTATCCCAATATCTACTTTTCAACCCCATCTCATCGGCCTTCTGTACCTGGTCTTCGACTTTCGACTTCTGCTCCTTCGTAAGTTTTCCGAATTTTGCACTTCCGACAGCACTGCTCAGCGAGCCGCTGGCGTAGTATGAGTTGTTACTGTTGTAGGGGATTCCTTTCTCGGATATCTTCGTGATAGGAGCATCGTAGAATATTTCTCTGTATGACGAGTTGGCAGTAATTGAGCCGAAGGGTGCTACGCCACTAGCAACAACAGTTACCGGCCGTTGTACTATGCCATCCGCGGGTGTCCAATATGTGAGCCAATTGTTGTCTCGCAGAGGCTTGAGCTGGTCGATTACCGTTTGCCAAATTAGGTCACCATCCATTTTGAAGTCAAGAAGTAGGACAAGCGACATGTTCGGAACCATCGAATAGACGCCAACTGGAGCATTGTTGCTATGGCTTAGCAAATCTGAGGGTAGGCCGGCAAGTCCTGATGATGGACTGTTCTGCTTGGTAAGAATCTCTTGCAGAGGGTTGAGATACAAACTTTGCAAAGTTCTGGCTCGCTTCAGAGATCGAGAGTTATGTCCAACAAGAAGATCATTGTGGTTATTTTTATCTTTTCCAACCCAGATATCTGCTTCTGTACTGATGCACCCGGCCCCAAGTCCTTGATAGAGAGGTACCGCTTGCACGTAATCATTGTGTGAGTGACACTGCACTGGTATGACACCTGCACTGAAGTTTTCGAGCCACAAAGGCGATGCTGGGTCGTTGACGGTCGGTGCTTTATACTCCTGTAGTAATTGACGAAGTCCATTATTGAGAGAAGGTATTCGAAGTCGATTCACGACGAAGAGAATCAAAGAAAGCCATATTCTGTCATTCCTCGTCAGCTTTTCATACTCCAACGGGAGTTCAACACAGTCCGACTTACATTATAGCAAAGCATACTATGTAGCAGCTGACTAGTGCTAGCCATACCCAGGTCTTTCGACAATTCCATTGTTGATGCTTCCCTGTACTAGAACATCCAAATCTCTTCACCTTCGTGAAGTTCATATTGATATAAGACATCCCCTTTTTGGATTTTGGTAAGAGCATCTGATCGGAAGATGGAAATGACAAAAGACGTTCACCCTCGCTATTATTGAATTTGTAGGCGCTATCTTCGAAATCCATATGTAGATTGTAGTATTTCATGAACCATACCGGATGACCAAGGAATCTCTAGGCACGATATACATATTCTCCACAACATCTTCAACCCCGCTATCTGAAACATACTGCGGAATTTTATTAGCCGTGTTACTCACACAATAGTAAATCTCTCAATGTGAGTGCCTTCTGTAAGGCTTCCCCCTTAAAGGGTCGCTTAGTTGGGCCAACTAACCCCCTGTATTCGTGACAGTGCACAGGCCAGTAGCACTTCCCCCTACGAGACCAATCATCATCCTGGCATTGTGAACATTGCAACGTAAATTACGACGACAGAGCCTCCTACGCGCCGCATAAATAGCCTGGCAAAGGAAAAGATTGGCAGTATTTGCTAAGCACGGGGCTGCGTGATGTAATTGAAACGGTATTTAGTGGTAGTACTGTCGGGTGGCAGAGTTGATCCTGTAAGCAAAGTGACATTTTTGTAATTCGCCCATGCTAACTCGTTTGCGAGTCGACCGCCAGTGAAGGGTGGCTAGAGGTATTGTGTTACTGACTCCAAATGGCCTCTTTAGCCGATTTCCGCCAAAGTTTGGAGGGATTTAACGAACCAAGAGCAGATGACGACGCATATTTCACATCTCCAGTCCTTGGTACCGATGGACTTTGGTTTTGGACATACTCCGTACCACAATTCTGATTGCTGAAGCGATTCTACACTTGGCTGCATCTGAGAAAGTCCGGCGCCCCATCTTTTTCTCGCATCGCAAAAATAATAAAATGAGGACGCGAGGGAGAATATACGTCTAACACCATGAGCAGCACTGCGATCCTTACAAGGATTTATGTGTTTGGTATTCTGCAATAGGAGCTGGATGGCAACTCATAATTAGATTAAAACTAACAATTTGGCGAGAATACCCGTGCTACATGGCCACTTGACAATTAGAAAGCTAAGCTATGTTGTCTCAGCCTCGCACTCATATATCTCACTGGAGAGTACTAAATGAGGCATGATGAGCTTGCAATTGTAGAAAAGCACATTCACGACATCTATAGCGTCAATGAGGAGGGGTAAGATGGACTGCGGACTGTTAAGGTCCCCGCCTGCCGTGGTGGCTGCCAATACCAGCTGCCTATATTGCGCGCTCCGGATTTTGGTTCTCTATGAAGCCTTGACTTTGAGAGCGTAATGAAAAGTGAACGTGGTAAGGGTAGGTGGATATCGGCTTTTCATTGCGTCCATTTGCAATGATACTGTTAATACCAAGAAAAATAACATAGTATGCACCTCTAGAATCCGCTTCAGCCGTCCTATGCAGTCACGACTACGCGGCTCAGGACCGTGATGTGATATATATGGTAAGGGAAATGGAAACCGGACTCTCAACTTCTCCATTTGCAACCCGAAATACGCACTTTAAAATCCAGTTTCATCAGACCCATGTGACGATATACTCACCTCACCAATATAACAGCCATTGAATATATCAAGTATATTAAGTTTGGGAATGACTTCTTTTGATATGAGAGGTCAAGTGGCGCTTTGGCTGGTCATCGTCATCGTCATCATTTAACATCTCTTCATTCAAATCTCGTTTCGATATGTATCATAACAGAAATCCAACATTCCATTCTATGGCAGACTCCTAAATTTGAGAAGTAGAAAACAATAGAGACTAGTCGTCCGATCAAACGGGTGAATAATTCTTTGCGGTGAAAATATCGTTGAGTGCATTTAGACGCGTCGCTAAAGACAGGTGACCAGGGGCAAGATAAGGGCTCCTACCACACCCTCGCGATATAGCCACTTCATCCTATATAAAAGCTCACACCTCTGCAACTTGCCTCTTCTGTATTTCACAACATTTGACGGTTTCATTGGTTATGTCTCAATCTTTGACAATTTTTGTGCTACAGCAGTACCCTTCCCAGCAGCTTGGCTACTCTGTGATTAAGTGAGCCGATCGATGTGGTATGATGAATTTTCTCGATTGAACTACAATCGTTCAGGCTTTACTCGATATCTTGACGACGATTTGGAAAATTCGTGTTACCATGCAGGGAGAACTGCTTACTCAGTTTTCTTCATTTGCATCGATATTGAATCCGGGCAGGAGCTTCCCTGTGGCTTGGATCTTAAATGTCGTCATCATCAGCTTGTAGGCTCAGTCCTTAATACTCTGCTCAATTTGCAAGTAGCACTGTCTGGCTTCATTCTCATTGAATTCAGACTCAACAATTCCGAAAGACTACAGTGTTTGTCCTTCGTTCCGATTCAAAAGTTTGCTTTCGCTTCTCTGATTTCTCTTTGGAGTCCCACCTCCTTGTTTTTTGTTAGCTTAGAATTACGCTGTGACCAGAGAGCACTATATTTGATAATCTGCAAATTTGCAATCTGTCGCATTAAGACGGTGCAGATCATACAACCAAGGTTGGGGCAGTCACTAAGCAGACTTTCGGATGCATCATCTCAAGTATCACAAGCTTTTCTACGAAGCCCGATACTCTTGGTATACAGCATGGCTCTCAATTTGTGTTGATTGCCCAGGGGATATATTTTGGGCAACCACAATCACCCCTCGTGGAAGTTAATGTTGCTCACGCATGAGAAATGTTTCGTGTTTGATCCTAAGATGAACAGAAGTTTTGTCAAAACGATGCAGGAGCATTATGCGTTTTGAGGTCTTCAGCTTGTGTTCAATGGATCATGCACTTGAAACATACCTCAAATGGTTCGAAGCTATATATGGAGAATGAGATGCCTGAAAACCTCAAAACTCGCAACAAGTTTCAGTATTTTCACTGGGCAGAATTATCTTATTCCGTTTCGCTACCAAAAATTATCGACCATGTTTCTTATTTGATCGGACTCGCATTAAAAGCTCAAAATAAGTCAGCTTTTGATTGGGGTGATTTACGAAAACAATTGAGAGATATGCAGTGTCGGCCACTGAATGCCCCTTTTGAGGTTGCAAGCTGAAACGTTCCCGTCCGTTTGCTTGGGATTTGCCTCACCCCAAAATAGAAGCACGGCATGTAGCCCTCATTGGCCCAACACCATGCCGCTTGTTGCTGACTAATATGGCACCCTCATCATATCAATTCGCCTTGTCGTGAATTGTTCAACGAGTTTTGCAATTAACATTCATAATTGGACCTTATTCATTGAGAAAATTGAGCTCTCTCTCATATTTTTCAAGAGAGATATACTTCATTTCTGCTATGACAATCATCTTCGACTCACTCACAACGGCCAACGGCAAAGGGAAAGGAAAGCCGCAACCTACCTCCGGTGTCAAACGCAAAGAGGAAGGATTTCTCTCGCGACTCCATCTCATACAAAATTTTGATAAAGAATCTTATGGCTATCACTTAAATCCTCTTTTCCCCGCCGTATACAAGCTTTCCTTAGAGCCCACCACAAATTTACTTGAACCTGTTGCCGAGGAAAAGGAGAAGACTTATGTCCTATGGGGTGCTGGCATCGAAGGAGAAGAGGAGGAGACACGAAGTCAGATGGCAGTCTGCGTTTCCCAGAAAGTTGAAATAGATACTCAAAATGGAGATATAAAAAGTCGGAAGAGGCAGACTATCACCCTCACACACCCAGGGAAAAGGCGGAGTGAAGACAGGGTGGCGGTCCAGATATCGTGGTCCACAGGTCGAATTAGAGCTGCGTGGCCAGCAGACTCTATACCATGGAATGAGACGGAGAGCCCCGCAGGAAGTTCCGGGAAGGGATCAGAAGATGACAAAGACATACCACCTGGCGGAGATACCACAATTGAGAGCGAAGAGTTTAAGCAATCAGCACCACCTTCATATACTGAGAAATATGGATCATCTTTCCAATTACCCCTGGAGAAATCGGAGCCTCCACATACCTCACCACCACCATTCACATCAAATTCAGATCGTTGGGGAAAGCTTCCCCGCATTGAAATGCCTAATACCGGCCATGTAATCCGACCTCAAATACCGACAGCAAATTTCACCGAGCTAAAGCCATGCAAATGGGAGCAAAAGTCCCCTGTAGCTCGGTTCAAACTTAGATCAACATCGCAAACTTCGAAGTCAGGGCCATCTGATCCATTGCTAGCCGAATTCATCCCTGAAACGTCAGATCAGAAGAAGACAGAAGGACTGAGAGGACAGCTGCTATTCAAAGGTTACCAAGGAAAGGAATGGGAAGCGGTGGTTCTGTGTTCTTTAGGTGTAATGATGGACATCAGGAGCAGGGAGCACGAAGTACTTGAAGATAATGAAAATTGGATTTGAAAGTCATGGAGAAGCTGTAAACACTTTCTAAAGCGTGAACATGGCTGCGGTGATAAAACTAGTAATAGATCACCCAAAAAGAATGGTCAGCATGCGAAGCTCAACGCACATTTCGATTAGCTTCAATTATCACCTCAACCCTAGATAATGTCTATTTAAAATGGGTATGGAATAGTTTCTATGATAAAAAGGTTCACTACTTGCCATGCAAATTAAGTGCAACCTTGAACGACAAGCCACGATACCAGATAATAATGAATGTTCTACGAGTCTATCGATTTCATTTGTCTCCCCAAAGGTTTCGGAAATAATTATTTAACGTCTATCCCTACGTGCCGAGACGCACCCTACAACGAGACAAAACATAGGTACTTCGAGTTCAAGCGACTGAAAATCTGTGAACATATAAAATTTTCTATTTATTTTTATTATATACCTCTCCTGAACACTCCTGACCTATCCATTCAGAAAAATATAAACACGTCGTCGCCGCCCCCTTGAATTTTCGGAAAGGCCTTCCTTTGATACTATAATAGACTCCTCGACTCATAATAACATCATCAAGCTTTTTCCAATTTTTAAAGTTATAAAATGATTAGATATAGATGTTCAGGTTTTATTATAATGGTAAAACAGCTTTCTCAGTCTTGTGGCGGTCAGAGTGCGCTATGTTATACGCCGTCGCATATAGGCTGATACCTCCTCCAATTAAGCGAGCAAGGATCCTGATCAGCGGCGGTGTGATTATAGTAATCTCGGTAAAATTATATATACTAAATCTGTGGCTGATAAACGTGTGGCTGCGACATTTATGGCTGCGCTTACAGTCGCTTATAAAATCGACTTCCCCTGAGAACAGTCACCAATTGTCAAAAACGGCCCTTAGTAGACAGGGATACCCCTCTACTACTATACTATATTTGGCCTTCCTTGAACTTATTTCGCTAGGCGAGTAATTACTGACTGACCTACGACAGGTGACTTGAAACACACCTCAATGACTCCGTGCTTAGATATAGTAAGAGGCGAAAACTTGTGTCCTATTAGACACTCTGTGTTTTTGATTTTCGTCCTATAATTAAGCCGGCGCTATTATTTGTTACGACATAGCTGGTTTTCAGATCCGGCTCCGTGGGGTTCAGTATTAAAAGTGGAATGCTGCCTGAGGACTGAAGGCATATGACACATTCCTGCCCCATAATTAAGGTCGCGAATTGTCGGCTATAGTTATAGCAGTCAAGTTTTAGCTCATGAGGATAACATCCTCATTTCTAACACCCAACGTAGACCCATATCAGACAATACACTTCCTCGCTGCAAGTGTTGCTTTAGTCGCCGTATTGCATATACTCTTGCTTCTTTGTAACATGTCAGACTCTCAGAGTCCAAACAATTTCATGTATTCGCCGCTGATCGACAAGAGGGCTGTCAGAGTCCTAGACCTCTTGCCAGGCAGAGATGATGCAGACATTGTATGCAATATCTCTATCGTCTATCTAGAGGACAGGCCTCATTATGAGGCCCTGTCCTATGTATGGGGGACAAAAATGAGTTTGAAACCAATCCGAGTCTGCAGTTTCTCTGACAACCCTCCTAATGAAGAACAAAAGCTCAACTTTCCCGTCACCAAGAACTTGTATATGGCATTAAAAGGTCTACGATTTCCCGAGCAGAATAGACGTTTATGGGTGGATGCGATTTGCATAAACCAGTCTGATAGCGATGAAAACAAAGCCGAGAAGAACTTGCAAGTTTCCAGGATGAGAGATATTTATCTGACTGCGGACAGAATTGTTGCTCATCTGGGCGAGCAAGGGGACGCGAAGGAGACGATTAAGTTCTGTCAGTCGCTGGTACAGGACTCCACAGGCAATGTCCCAGCGTTCTATGCTTCAAGTGTTGAGCAAAGACGGGCGTGTTTAAGGCTATTTGGCTTGTCAGGCCCACAAAAATATAAATCAGCTACGCAGGAGGCTACAGCACCCCCAAATGCGAAAGAAGAAGACGAGGTATCTAGTGGTAAGGAGGGCGATGGTGTGGAGAGACCATACTGGACTCGAAGCTGGATCTTGCAGGAGCTTATCCATAATCGACCTGTCACTGTGTATCACGGAACACACCCTGAATCATTAGAGAACTTCCTTTACGCCCACTCACTTTGGTATCACATTGTTACCGTGATAGATAGCCAGCTCTCTATTGGTAACCTTTCTCTCACGCTCTCAGCATATGAGAAGAAACAGCTGCTACATGAGATGTGGTTCCGCACAGTTGGTAGTGACGAGGCTATTCCAGATGTTGTTGCAACAGAAAGGGCGAAATTCCGAAAAGGTACTCCCGAAATTCCCAGACTCCCAGCTCTTCTCAAGAAATTTCGGGGCCAAAAAGCTGGAGTTCCTGCTGACAAGATTTACGCCTTTCTGGGGCTGACGGCCAATGAGTATCGCATCCAGCCGGACTACTCCAAATCCACGTATGAAGTGTATACCGAAATGACCAAACAAAACTTGATGAAGAATGTCCTCCTTGTCTTGCTTTGGGTTGAGTCTTCAGGTCGCGAGATCAAAGCTGGAGAACAGGGCAAGACACTGCCATCCTGGGTTCCCGATTTCACCACGGAGCAAAGATTGATAGCGCTGTGTTTGCAGTCGACTTATAATGCCTTTGATGCCTTCTATCCAACCCCTACTCCTACGGATGTATGGAGATGGAATTTCGAGAAAGACGTCTTGGTCCTCAGGGGAAAGAGTATAGGGGTTATAACGGAGGTATTACCACTATCCCACGTCACTAGGCATAGCTCTGGACACGAATTTGACCAAATAACATTGATTCGATACGACTCGAGCGTAGATGACTGCCAAATGACGAACACTTCGTTGCAACCCACGTACGAAAGTAGAAGCTGGGGACCTTGTAAGTGTGAGAAGGGTGATATAATCATCGTTGCTGGCGGTTGTCGATTGCCACTTGTTCTTCGGAGATATGAAATTGGTCAAGTTAAGGGCAACGATAAATATCTCTTTGTGGGAGGCTGTTGGTTGATTGTTAGCAAACTTCAGGATCTTACTCAACTTAATCAAGGAATTAAAGAAGAAAGTACTAGGGAAATGACTTATCCCCGCGATCCTGGGTTCTCTAGGATAATGTATGGGAGTCTAAAGGATGAAAACGATGAACTTGAAGCGGTGGAACGGTTTCATGTGTACTAAAGATATGAAACTTGTAGCTAATGTCCGTGGAGTTTCGGAGAGGCTGGAGGCACGGGAGACTGCTTTGTTTGAAGGATTTGAAAGTCTCTAGGATGTTTTAAGTTACGCATAGCTTTTAAGCCGAGCCTGAGCCAGCAAGCACTCAATATGGCCGCGCTATGCCGTTAATTTCCCTATCTTCGCTTTGGCCACGTTTGTGTATGCGGCTCAGCTTTGTACTTCGTGTGATCGAGGCACGCTAGGAGGCACTCTTCTACTTGTTGGTAAGTAGTCTTATTAGGGAGAAATAGTTAAAGAAAGTAATATGTTAATAACAACTTCATAGACTTACTAAGAAAAAACTTGTGATTCTAAAATTATAGATTTGTCTCGTGACAACTTACGATATCATGGCGGTAAAACACTTAATAAGAATAACTAAACTTGTATAGACGGATTGGAAGATAAAGAGGAGCCTAGAGGAAGTAAGCTATCAAGGTATCCCAAGCGATTTTGCAAATCCAGAACAAACATTTGAGGCAACTAAAATGACTTGAAAAAGACCGAATCCCCGTCCCCGTATCCTCCCATATCCCACCCACCTAGCCAGAAAGAACACTTTAACAAGATACGATTGGTTTGCTCGATCTTAACAGTGTAGAAGATCATCATACCCAGCATACCCTTCCAAGTCGAAAATGTCTTAAAAGTCTGGATTTTAGTGTACCCCAAGTCCCCATGTTGCTTCCACATGTGCTCAGTCAACTTATCCGCACACAGTCATTCTGTTCCTTGACTCTTGACACAAGCTTGAACAGAGCAAGTATGAAGGATTTGGTTGATGCCGTGGACAACCGAGAGATGGCGAGCCATATCCGAAGGACGGGAGAATACTACGAAGCGGAAAGGGGTTGAGCAGATGACAGGACTTGACGTGGACGAAACAGCTGTTGGTAGCTGCGGAGGTTCGAAGAATTTCGGTACTGGTGCCTGGATAACATCGAGAGACAGCCTAAGAGAACCTGGGAAATCGGGGAACAAATATTGTCGTCGGGCTATCACTTTCATATCATCTGGCAATGAAGTCGGAGCAACTTGATGCATTAAGCTGTCTTTAATTGCAGAATGAATATCGCAAAAGGTGTCTGAATAGCTTCCAGCCGCAGATTCCAAAAACCTAAGCGTATCCCCGATTGCTACCACCGATGATAGGTTGTTACATGACTTGCATTCCAGTAGTTGAAACTGCCGTGTGTAAAGTGTCAGAGAGCGCAAGATCAGAGTGAGATGTTAGCGGCAACGATGAAGTCCATGCACTACAGACTCCATGATCATTATTTAATTAGGCTCGGGTATTGTATTGTGGCCGAAATCCAGAATAGCTGTAAAGAGTGGCGACAAGACTTAGATATACTGCGCGATTAACGAGAAAAAGCAAAAAAATGCACATGTGGTTTAGAGGCGCGCTGCGCGCAGACCCCTTCGACGAATTCATTGGTGTGTGTGATCGACTACCGCTCTGGTCTCGGTAATACCGTTCGATATTCAGAGGTGCAGAATCGCTATTGACTTAATCACCCTGACTCGAATTTTTGGCTGGTATGTATATAATTATATGATATAACGCGTTGGAGAACCGGATTATTGTGGAAGGAACATCTGTCGGGCAATTAGCCGACGCCCGTCATAGTTGCTCGGAGGTATTCAAGACAAACTATAAATTTTGCAATGCCTGAGCTCGTATTAGAATGCTAAGCAGCTTAGTTGGAGAAAAATAAGGCTTGCTAATTTCTGAGTGTGATGGGTGACCAGTCTTCTACTTGGTGGTAATCGTGAAAATAGACCGAGAAATGCGGTTGGAGGATTATACAATCTATTTAGCCGCCATCACGTCGCGTCACCCAAATAAATTAGCTTGTCAACAACTTTATGTTCGTCAACCCTTTACTTTAATGTACCAGGTTAATTACTTATGTTGAAACTTTCATCGATCTATAGGCGCGTTAGAAGGGGTTCTTGGCTTCATCCAAAGTTAGACATCACTTGATGTTCGCAACCATAACCTCTAATCTCAAGGCATGACCCATATTGACCAACGTAGGTTTCCAATATCTGTATTGGTTGCGCAACCACTTTCAATTACTAGCGAATATGCTCAATCTGAAGGGAAATTATTTCATGGTGACTTCTGGTACCGTCTATGCTTGGAACGTCTTTGAAACTCAAACCATGACAAATTTGATGACTCTGGTTCGACCCGAAATAATTCTCGATGAAAACATGGTGGCAAGGAAAGAATACATCACATCCGGCCCTCTTCTTTGTTCTTCTTTCCGCTCTTCTTGGAATTACTAGATATGTTGGGCTGTCCGGACATTCCACAATTCATGGAAGCCTTGTTCTCATCGTCCTCATCTAACTCATCAGGGTTTTCCTTCAGGATTTCCTTCATCTCGATACCGTCCTTCAATGGCTCATTCTCTCCCCTAATAGTCGGGAAGCGATCACGATACTCCTCGCCAAACGAAACATTGACAGAGGCTCTGTTGGCATTGCCAGGAAGAATTGCAGGAGCATCCTTTCCAGTAAGACCTGGAACCTTCGGCATCAGAATCTCTCCCTTGCTAACGACCATTGACTTTAGAGCTGAAGAAATGTTAGAAATCAAACTCATGGTTGTATGAGAGATGGGCTCACCTTTGGCGTAGTCTTCATTCTTTATCGCGGTATCCTTGACCATGTTCTCAGTAGTCATCTCAGCAGCCCTATCCGCAGCTCTGGTTGGAAACAACTCATTTGGAGAGAAGGTAGTGTAATAACCGGGGAATGCTGAACATACAATTAGCAGCGGCTTTAGTGATCGATATGATGAAGATTTACACAATCCATATTTGTCGCGGACTCCACGTGCGACCTCAAAAGGCTTGCTTGTCGCGAGACATTGCGCCCATGTTGCGAGGAAATCGTTACCCAGCTCGCCCTGCCACTCCATTGAAATGTCAACAGGGAGAGGAGCAGGATTTCTCTTATCACACTCGAAGAATTTATCCATGTGCTCAATTTGATCATCGTAAGTCTTGAGAAATTCTGTGTTGATGAGAGGACGTAGGGAAGGCTCCTTCAACTTTGAGACGACATCTTGGAACAATGCCAGGACGACTCTCTTGAAGTAGAAGCGATGCTCCTTGGTCATCACTGGGGACCAGTAGACAAACTGAAGGATATCGTTGAGAGGAGATGTGTAGCGGACCTTCTCAGCGAAAGCGCCACCGCGGAATTTGTCCTTTTTGAGCGCGTTAACGATGATGAGCTTGATTCTCGTGTAGAACTTCTTGACGTCCTCTGGGTGAGTGAGGTCGATCTTGCGGTGAACAATTGTGCCGTCTGCCTTCTTCTCGTTGTGGAAGAGCGCGAAATTTCCCTCGATCTGATCCAATTTCCAGTAAGAGTATATCTTCTTTAGTGGATCACGATCGAAATCAAGGCAGTCCTTGGAATCGGCGGGGTCCATACGATCACGCGCATCTGGCAAAGATACTGTGGAGACAGCTACGATTGCTGCTTCACCATCGAGAGTTGCTGCAAATTCGGTCATTGCTTCTATGACTTCTGCGGCTGCGGCTGAGGCTTCGATGGATGTTAGGTTTGAAGTACGGGGAAAGGGGAATGCAGAGAGAAGGAGAATCGCTGATTGCCGTAGGAAGATGGTCTGCGCGAAGATTGAGTTGTAAGTAAATTTAAAGTTCCAAGGGGCTTTACCTTCTAGTGGTGCGAGTACGATCCTTATGTTTTGTTCAGCGTGCTTTTCCTTGCACTTAGCGAAGAGAACATCTTACCGAACTCTCCTGATTGGATGATACCATAATAACTGCCGGTCTATGTCACATGACCATTGGCTTCTGATCAAGGCGGTGGATAACTTTGTGCTAGCAGAATTGCATATCTCATAACATTGCATTGCAGTTGAACGTTGTTGAGAATAAGAGGCTTTAAATTGAGGAATGACGAAAACCCTTTAACATCAGAGAAGCTTGCCGGGTAGCATCCCATGTTCTGAGGTTTCAGAACTCATTGTGTTCCATGTGCAGGGGCAATGGTGATGTTTGACTGAAGTGACAAAGAAACCCCAATGACATCAGAGGAGGCTTCACTAGAGGCACCAATGTGATGCAGCGATATAGCGCATTGATGCCGAAAGGGGCCATAAGAGAGCCTACATAACAGATCCGACTTAGCCATTAATAAAAGTCTGTTATTCTCTTAATGTGCTGTGTTAATTCACTAAACAAGCAATATTCCCCACGATTCCTTCCCCCTTTACCTCGCTTCGCGGCCAATCGTTGCTGTGGCGTCCGTGCGGGCACTAACAAAACGCCAAATTTAACGACATGCCTTCTGTTATTGTATGGAACGTTTGAGACGCTATGATTAAAAATTTACTAAATATCATTATTTTGGTATGTTCTCTAACTCGTCATTTTTCAGTGATTTAATGGACGAGTGCGTTATCGCAAAGCTATTTGGTGGCATTGATGTATTGAAGACAATGTGTGCTACACGCATAGTTCGTCGCCGCTTTGCACGACTTTACCTCGCCCCTTTTTCACTTGCCATTTATTTATAATATGATGAAGAATCGTTTAATGGTTTGTGCCACGTTTGTCTCATAAACAAGGTTGGAAGCAAGAAGCTCAAATTACTACGGTCAGAATGACATTTATCGCTCGATGAGATGGACAATAAAGTGTCTAATTCTGAACAACATTCTCAAAGTTGAAAGTCAACATTCCAGGGACACTTGCTTCAGCAAATTGAGGTAAATCCCTCACTTGCTGTTGCTCCGGGTGCGTGACGCCATATCCTGCTTCGATAACCTCTACAATAAGAAGCTCCTTTAAGCCGCATCCTTCTTGAGTCCTGCCACTATTTGTTGCAAGGTATTTAGCTCATCGAACGACAAATTTCGCTGAAACGCAACATCGACCTGCTCTCCTAAATATAAACGCTTTTTCAAGACTTGCACAAATGCCATTGATTTCTTGAGCTCAGCGCCCACCACTTTTTCCATCTCCGTCATTTATCTCGCCCTGTCAAATACCTTCCCTTGGTTGTTCCAGAAGGGTTAGAAAAGATCATTGTACTTCTCTTGCCATGCTGGAAACCTAGCGGCCACAAAGATATTTAACCGCTTCGATCACTTACGATCAAGACTAGCAACCTTGCCTTTGCCCTTTTCGTCGTTTGTTCTACTTCTAAAGAGGTAATACTTGAAGATATTGCACGAGCATACCGATATGCAGCACTTAAATCAGGGTCAATTTGAGGACTTGCTGGAATTGGGCGTTTTGAATTGTTGAGTGTTTGCCCAAGACTTTGAGCCAAATTTATTCAGCCCAGTGAGGGGCAATGGCAGCGAGAAGTAAGGCTTGGATCTCAATATAACGGAAAACTAGGTCTTTTTGCATTGCTATGCCAGCGGAGATAGTGCCCTCAAAATAAATGTCACGTAAGCCAGTGGAATAGTAAAGCGCATATTCAGAGTGAGCTTGTAGTTTATAGTTTCGTAATTCATATAGCATACTGGATTCCAACAATCCATCTCGCTATTGAAGAACCTGTCACAAAACAGATATTCAGCACCAGATCTAAATTTGGATTGGTTGGCAACTTACTATAGGCACCGTTCAGGGAGGTTGTACGATCTCAAAATGTTGTTTTCCGCGATGTCTTCCTCAAAATTTGCCTGTCACTACGTCGCCTGCATCAGCTATAGTAATTCAAAGTGCATCGGTGCCAAATTTCCCCACAAGTTGTTCCAGAATCATGAAATTCCCAATTGACTTGGAAAGCTTCTCCCCATTGAGTGTCAGATGGCCATTTGAGCGAATTAAGCGAGGCCATAATTCTTGCTGCTATTCCCAAATGACGAGATAGACGTAGATGAAGAAATTACAGATAATTTTAACATGTACAGAACTGTAGACTTGATATCAAGCATAGGAAACTTCATGATGCACGTACCAAATGATTTGGAACCAACACCTTCTCCGAAACGTTGACCTCGACCGGATACTAGTACTCGAATCCTTGTCGTATTTTGTGGAGTGATGTTATGTGTATTTTTCTAGCCTCTGAGGTCTCTTCGGACACTCCTCCTGAAAAGATATAATCTCAACCCTTGTCCGTCACTTGTTCTGGCTTGATACATCCAAGGCCTTTGTTTACCAAAAGTACTGTTATGTAGATAATACTGTCTATCGAACTCTCGAGCATGAATCTAGGATCTTAAAGAAGCTTCGAACTATAGCTATAGCTCTGCGCACAAGCCCATTGATTAAGCTAATTCAACACCCCTTTGAAGGTATTCTTGATCTCGTTGAAATAGGTTTACATGCCCTGCCGTCGGCGCTAGCCATGTGCTCTAAAGCCAAGATTTTCTATGACTTCTCTCTATAGTTGAGATACCACTGGTCCATTAATGCCACACAGTATTCGCCTGCTGACTTAGGATTTGTCTCTTAGGCTCTGCGTACTTAAAGCTCATTCCCGAGTCAAGAGGGGGATCCTAATTTTAGGCTTTGCATTTTCAAACTTTTCACCCCTGAAATCGCCGTAATTCATATATCCTGATAGTATCCCTCTGTACACGCTAGCTCTTTAGCTTGTTCAAGTTACTTGATTTATTTGCTCGAACAAATCTTAAGGCTTCCAACCAGGAACGGGCCTGTTAAATTTCCATACGAAGAGGTTCTGAGGATTCGGAATTTCATGGCTCTGCTCATTCTTTCAAGATCCCATAGTTTTCAGATTTTCGTAAGCCGTTGGAGAGTAATGAAATCATCGGGGCTATTGGAAGGTACTGACGTAGCCATGACTTTGGTTGGAAGAATCGTGTCCACAGGAAGACTGCGAACGCCGGGTTAGTGCATAGGACTGGAGCATTGACAAAGATTACATTAAATGCCGAGCCAGTTAATTCTTCGACTTTCTCACACTCCCTTTAGCAAAGATTCATTGCAGGGCCACATTCCGTGCCGTTCGGCCTATGATAAATTTAAAATCTTCTTTGTCTTTCGACACCCTGAAACTTCATAGTCATATTTGGATTGATGAAACAGTACACCTGACCACAGATTATCTCTAGTCGCAAGTTAGCAGACTTGGATATTTTCACTCGAGTAGGTGGGATTGTAGGCTTGGGAGGCAACCCCAGCAATGTGGTGAGCCAAGAGTTAATGCCGCAGGTGGCAATCTGCTGATTCCCCAAACCCTGACAATGCGAAAGGATATATTTGTGCATGGTGATGTATTTGGCGCAGCGACTAGCCCAATTGAAGACCCCAACGATCTGAAGTATGAAGAGTCGATGATCGATCTCGAAGGTGGAGCGAGCCTGTGGGCGATGATTGTAACGCGTTTGTAGGACGAGAAATGGTCTTCCCATTAGATCGAATATTGGTGTTGTTATCACTAGCAGTGCGAACGCGGCTAAAATCGATACGAATATTATTTCCATGCATCTCATTCGCTGCATTACCGATTTCATAGAAACGAGTCATCCTACTGCGACGTAGAAAATTGTGGCTTAGCTTTCGAATCTGCAGGCAGTTTTCCAAGATATGATCGAAGTCTATGAGGCCTACCGACAGGAGAGCAGACAACCAAGCGACAAGAAACATTGTTGAGGGAAGGCTGGTTCTCAGACTTGAGGTCGAAGATGGTCTATTCCAATAGTCGCTGAGAATTTCAAACGCTAATTAAAGAACTCGTTAGCCATGTAGTAACGAGGAGCGAAGCTAAGCGAAGCCTTATCACTTAAGTCTCGGCACTGTCAGGGTGTTATTGAGCAGTTAAAACACTTCTGAACGAGTGAGGTTCTGTAACTAGAAAATATATTGAGGATGTGTAGAAGAAGTGTAAAGTAAAGCCAACCGAGAATTGTCGCGGTTCCCTCAATGAACTGTCAGATCGAACCTAAGTGCTCAGAACCTCTAAAGACTGCAAGCAATATTCTTATATCAGCATCTGACGGAGAATTGTAAAGTGAAGCCAATCGTGCTTTCTCTTAGCACTTAGAACATCTCTGAGCAAGAAGATATTTTTGCGAGATTGGCGAAGAGCAAAAATGCCGACTCCATGTGGAAGGTGTAAAGGTTTGTCCAAAGTGTGAAATGGAGTTTGGGACTTGGGATCTGACTGAGATGTGTCCTCAGAAATATAGCAGCGCCCCACCGGACATATGATGTTTCTGCGAGTGTGAATTTTGAATTGAGACTTACATTGAGCAAAGCAATTGCCTGAGGATGAAATAAGGGTTGTGTCATCTACTCGGCTAGGGATATGTTTCGGGGCCCTCAAGATGCTTCTGTTGAAGGAATGATGTTCCAAGGTTGGTAACGATTGATAGATAGATTTGAAGTAAGTAATGTGATGAACTAGATTTAATATAAGTATTTTTCTGAGCTCTCTTCTGTGATCATACAAAGTAGGAATTCCTCTTCGAGACATCTTGTTTAATTTGTGATTTTTTCGCTTTTCTCCTACCTGACCCAAACTTTTGATGACCAACGACAACGGGGTGCACCTCACTATCCGGTGAGGGAAGAAATATGGGGTGGAGACGGCGACGTGGCGAAGTTCCGTGCTGTCTTGATGGAATAGGAAGTGGATTTGCATCTAGCATTTCTATTTCCCCATATAACATTGCTGCAAGACAAAGTGGCACCACAATTAATAGGCTTCTCAGTGTTTCACGGAAGTTGCTATACACCGAAGACATTGCCAAACTCCACTCCAAGCTAGACAAAAATCCCGTGATGTTGTCCGAGGATTTGAAAGTTCAGCTGGAAGAGGCTCTTGTTTGCTCGTGAGCCAAGACTGAAAGATGAGTTGTAAGCCCAAGATCATATCGCCCCATATCGTCCTTCAATCTGATGCAGAGAGAGACAACGAAGATATCACTAGCCCAAAGATCACGAGCTTAGCATAAAGTTGTCTTCGAATTAAGTCCCTCGTTGACAAAATGATCTAGACTGCTCTCGGCCCTCCAAAAAACCGGCAATCAACAAATGCGAAGTCACGACCCCAAACATGCGGCAGCCTATACAAGTTGGAAACGTATTTAGCTGCTGGATTGCTGCCTTGTAGCCGCATTTGGAAACGAACGCTGTGATGTGCCAGTTACGTCATAGATTTATGTGTAAATACCTCAAGTGAGGGGTTATTGAAAAAATCAAAGGATGTTGGCATAAGAGTCTGGGTAACCGAGTCACTATAAATTCAAAGCTGGGATGGGGCAAAGTGATAAGGTGCTGAAGATGGTACTAGTTCTGCAATGATTACAATTTTCATACTTACCTCCCAAGGCCAGCGAAATGTTGTATTGTGAAAGCTATTAGGCAGCAATGCCGTTCGATCTAAGAAAATCACTTCCATTCAAGGTAATAGAAGTCGGAAGACGTCTTAATTATTATGCAGGGTATTGTATTGTACAACCACCATCTTGAATAAGCTCATGCAATCATATCACTATTCCTGATCCGCCCCAGCCTATCCATGCCCAAAATACGCCCTCGAAATATCCCATCCACGATCCGAGAAATTGAGGAAACTCGAAGCATTTAGTGCTTGGCAGCTTCTGTATCTAGTGCTTAGCACCCTCTGGGCGGGGTATTAGAATTGATGCTGGGAAGGAGGACGGAGACTTACCCTTGTGGACATCGGCCTTGGTCTCGTGGGAGGTTTGGTCAACCTTGTCTCCTAGTGCATCTTTGGCGGCAGTGGCGCGGGATGACAGGCTTGCGTTTCCGTCCTTTGCGACAGATTTGTTGGCCTCCTTGGATGCCTCAGATCCGGCACCTTGGACGGTCTCAGAGACGTAGTTGGCGGCGTTCTGGGACGGTTGATGTTAACGAAAGTTCGAGGCAAGATGTTGTCAGGTCAACATCAATTGCGATCTCTGAAGATCGAAAATGCGGTGTAGTGGAATTGGGGGGCAGAAAATACTAACCTTGATGGTCTCCATTTTGAATTTATTGAAGGGTTGGTGCTTGTTTGGATGTTGATTATTATTTATTGGGTGTGAGTGTGAGAGTTTGATGAGATGTTTGTGAAAGAAAGAGAGGAGAGAAGACTGATGAGGAGTTTATAAACATCTGGTCTCAAGCTTGAGCTTTGACCATCTGAGTATTACTAGTGCCATGACGTAGCTTCCCATGTGAAAGAAAGGAGTAGGAGCGAGACATGAATCACTAGCAGGAAGGTTAAAGACAATAATGCCTTGAAACAAAGGCCACATTTCCCTTACGCGTACTTCCAGTCCTCATTCGCATCCCTGCGCTACCAAATATTGACCCTACGATGGGTACATGATACAAACCCGCGCTGCAAATGGTAAGGTTGCATCTGTACTGCATGTCGATGTTGAGGCTGTTGATGCACTTGCCGCCGGGGCCCTGAGTTTGCGCTACGTCAGCGGGGTAGATCTGAAGCTTCCTCGATTGGCTCGGCTAGGGCGACCCCGCCACGGAAAGCCCCTTTTGCCCCTCCATGATCGCTTGGATCTGTCGACGTCATGGCATCATGTGGGACAGAAAACAAGGGTGAAAGTTAGACCTACATGATAATTGGATCGATTTGCAACCTGAAAGATCGCGATTCTTCTCGAAGTATGCAATTCTTGGTTTGCGATTACGGAGATGTGGCTGTGCCAACTTTTTGCTCGGGTTTGTCCCACAGAAACAATATCTGTTGGTGGATGCTCTGACGGAGCAGGTAGTAAGAGCCGGTGGACCTGCTGCAAACAGCTTCGTCAAATCGTGGATTGATCGAGGGGAATCAATAGGCGGCCAGTCATTATCATTGTGCTTGGAGGCAGCTAGCAGTAGTGGGTACAGGAACTCATCATGTGCTGGGCTATGACTTTCTGTGCTGAGTTTTAGTCAAGGTAGCGGAGTAGATACTCCGGTGGTAACGCACTTCGGTTGAATGAGCGACAAGTTGACCACTTTTTCCAGCTACCTGCAGAGATGTTAATTTTCCTCGGCTTTTTAGTCAACATGTGAGAATAATACATATTTGTTTTTGTGTGGAAGAAATTGAACCAAGAACACGCATGTTTGCAGAGTGTACTGGGAATTTCTCGTTTCGAATGTGGCGTGGATTCGAGTGTTCTAGATGTCTATGATATGCTAGGTGACCCAGGAAAGTATTCTCCTCTCTTCCCCGCTATCTTAAGCCGACGAGCGGTTGATGTGTGGATGCTTCACGTTGCCATGAGATCGCTTCTCGAATATTCTTTCGGCGAGGGTAATTTTATTTGAGATGAAATTACAACATGCAATCATGACACGAGGCAGGGGATTGTTGTCCGATAGATTGAACACTTTGCCGAGGTTGCACACGGCCCGGATGCCATCTCAATATCCCTCTCTATGAGCACATTTAGAAGGCGATGGGTTTATGGTCTATAGATGCTAGAGATTTGGTGTTTACCTTCCAACAATAGATCTGTGTCTCAAGGGAGTGGTGAAAAGGATTATTAATGAGGAGAAATTCTCTTGAAACGCCGGAATCCCTATCTATCGAGTTCATCACCCTATCACTTCCCCCTTAAACTCTCAATATTTTACCACCTTGTCGAATCCCTCCTCGGAAGAGCTCTTCAATGACCTTGCCGCCAGATATTGTTTGGAGGATAATCCCCTCCACATGCTTTGGTTCTACACGCCCATACCATATCCCACAACCAGCGAGTGCGTGTCGTTTCCCATCGGCGGCTTGTAGTTGAGGTGGCAAATATATAATCACATTACCAGCAAATTTGTGGCCTCCAATGTGACTGATTAAGCCAACCCTTGCAGTCTTCCCTGTACTTTTGACGTGTTCAGCGTGTTGTATCCCGTTTTGTTTGTTGTTGCCTGCATCAAATGGCCCCCGTACGGGACCTTTCAGGAGAGTTATTGCTTGTCGTTGCAGTAGAGTTTCGAATTCAGATTGAAGGACGGGACCAAATATTCCGCACCTCTCATCTCGCCCACCGTGTCCGCAGATCAGAACAAGTATATCCGTCACATCTTGCACACCATGAAGCAGTCCCGCATAGTCACTCTGCCGGAGTAATCTGTCTTTGTGTATAGGGCTGAGAGAGTCATGGGCAGGGTTTAGCTTATTTGGTAGTACATAACCCTTGATAAGAGCTTGGACGGAGTCGAAGGATATGCGAGGGAGGAAAGGTATATATTTGAATGATGGCAACAGATAGGCTGAAGTATTGAGTACCTCTGCCCTTTTCAAGATTGATGATGGAAAAGAAGCATTGGTAACTGCAACATTGTGATAGGGCTAATAAGAGAGGCATTGGTTAGCACAACTATGCTAGAGAAAGGCAATATGATGATGGGCTTGGAAAGTACATCGGAGTAAATGCCTCCCCGGCCTAACAATTCCTTGATATCAGCGGCCAGATTATCTCCTGAGTTCTCTTCCTCAATCCTCGATAACCAATCCTCTTTACCAGTGCATATCAAGATTTGCTCTGCATACAGTGCCATTGTTCCATTCAGTTTGGCCTTGTGGTCAATTGGCAGAGAGGGTGGAAGTTCGGGAGTCGCAGAGCAAGCGCATGAGGGCGAGGGACATGTCAGTATCGTAGGAATTGTCGGTCGTTCATGGAGGGTAACATAAGAACGGTGATAGCAATATTTCCAAAACGTTGTTGAAGTACATCTTGACTTTGTTATGGATCGTGAGAACATAAGGACGATGAAGGTTAGAAAGGATGATTGCCAATAATGTTGATGGAGCCCCGGTTGTCCTTGGCATTCAGCCACGGCTCCACTAAAACCACAGCCACAGTTATTCTCCTCACGCCGTCACATGTCTTCGCGAAATGCGCTTAAAAATGAAACTGGGAAAAGAATAACCAATTTTAAACATCTCAATTGCAACGAGGCTGATGCCTCGACTTCCTCATACTCTCTTGCTTCGCGCGTATCGAATATCGCCCCTACTGCCTCTCATCCTACGAGGCACTCGCACTTTGAGGTCTGCAATTAATGAGCTTCGTTGGATCAGGGAACATGTTGAGGAGACAACACCTGCTGGACTGCCCAAGAGTGCAGTACGCAGGACACTGCTTAAATTCTGTCGGCGCAGATCTTGCGGTGAGCCATTGCAGTATATCCTGGGAACTCAGCCCTTTGGAGAACTCGATATTCTATGTCGCCCAGGGGTGCTAATCCCAAGGCCTGTTTACTCGTTCCTCATAACTGAATACTTGCTAACAATTTCTTAAGGCCAGAGACAGAAGCATATACCACCCACCTTGCAAAAATCTACCTTGAAAAACGCAAGGTACAGCTGCAAGCTTTGAGACGTACCAGTACTGGTATCAAGCCACCTCCTTTGCGGATCGTCGACTTATGCACTGGCACGGGTTGTATACCACTTCTGTTACAGTCCCTTCTTTCATCAGAATTTGAGCATCTGCATCTCACTGGATGGGACATTTCCAAAAGAGCAATCTCCCTTGCCCGAAGGAACCTGGAGAGAGTTGAAACCAATTTCAAACCGAGTGTTCTTTCTCAAACTGCACCTTCAAGAGTCAGCTTTAAATGCCTGGACATATTCGCCGACCTTACATCTCAACAGTCAGAAGAGCTTAGTTGTGATGTACTCATATCAAATCCTCCCTACATCTCACAATACCATTTCAATCATGAAACAACACGATCTGTACGCAATTGGGAACCGAAACTAGCCTTAGTCCCAACCGTCCTTACGCCGAGCTCTTGCGCATCAGAGGATGTTTTCTACGATCGCTTGTTGTTTCTCCACTTCAATATTTGCACCTCCAAGATTCTATTGATGGAGGTGGGAGACAAAGAGCAAGCTCTTCGAGTTGCAAGGATGGCTTTGGAGAAGATTGAACAAATGTCCGATAGGAGCCACGAGATAACCATAGAAATATGGCGAGATTGGCCAGACGCAGAGCCTCGGGAAAATGAAGACCATGAAATTTTTTGCAAGGGCCAAGCCATACCACTAAAAGGCTCGGGCAAACTCAGGGCCATTCTTCTATTTGAGAATGGAGGATTGCTTTGGTGATGCAAGGTTCCGAACACTTCCTCCTTCACCATGTTAAACTTCATTAAGCAAAGTTGGCCAGCATAATTGACCCGCTCAACGTCTCGGTTGCGTTCAAAATCTATTCTCGCACTTCCAGGATTCATCATTTTGCAGCGTCAGACGCTTCTCGGTGGCACCTTTCACATAATTGCGCTGAAAATCATGTTTCTGGGAACGGCGCGTCTGATCAGGAGTTCTTATGGGGCCAGGCATCATCTCACGATCCTCTTCATGCAGCCTATTTACTTGACGTACATTTGGACGGAAAGTTAGGGACGGGCCGTCCTACCTTTTACTTATCTATGTGACAACCAAACGTTGCCACGTTGTTTTCTTATATGACTATGGGCTAATCACGAGAACTCTCGAACGGGGATTGTGCAAAAGTAAAGCTTCAATTTCTAGACGTCATGGCATTGCAAGAATCTGTCTTCGAAACCATCGATACATGAGCCTCACTTTTGAGATCCTCAAAGCTATCTGTCTCACTATGCGACTTGAACCCTTGGGAATATTTGCTTCTAGAGACGACTGTGCCCATTATGCTTGCGTTAGCTAGCATAACTTGGGTCTGAGTACTTTGAGATGTTCCTATTGGACTCGGATCAAGGAGTACTCGAGACTAGACTCCTCTGCTTTTCGTGGATTTGGCATCCAACAAGAATACCCGCTTTACGCTTGAAGCTATCCGCCCTACTACACTGGCTTTGCTCATGGCCTGCTAAAAGCTCGATAAATGTTGGGAAGCCTCTTGTCCTGTGCCTGGTCAGCCCGCTGGGTGGTAAGATGGAGGGCTGTGCCTTTGTTTCGGGCATTTAGAGCGAGGCATATTGCAAAGTTTCCTAGATGATACCGAGTAGAGCACGGGAAACGCGGGTCATCGTTTGATCCTACTGGCCGAAGTGACTCTGACAAAATCACCATCACATTTTGGTCAGCAAGGGAACACGATCCTCCCATCTGTCTCAGAAATTTGGCATATTGGAGGCTGAGAACGTTACTTTGTCGTTGAGGTATGGAGAGTCATCGATACCAACTAACAAAGTTGGTTGGACTAGATTGATGACCGATCGCCCCCAGATCTCATATACCGGGTACATGTCTTTGCTCTGCAAGGGCCCTGCTGACAGGCAGGTGAAGTCGCATCGCCGCACCTTACCTTGTCGCTCAGTCGGACTAAACGCGCCCCACACACGAGATGCACCTCTCTTAGGAAGTTCTCCCAAACCCGCCCCAACGATACAGCTCTTAACCTGCAAGACTCTCCCCTTTCGTTCGCTTGATTGAGAGAAACTGTAGTGATCATGTCAGGCACAACTTGTCGCTTATTTGACGCACTACGATGCCCCAACCGTCATTCTACAGATAAATTTGGGTTACTCGAACCGAATCATTATTCTACCGCACAGCATCCACAGGAGGCGCAAGATGCTTGGTGGAGAATGTTTTAACGATTGAGCAACACCATGAACTTGAATTTCCTGGTTCTCAGCAGACCCCACGGAACCGCGGAATCACCAAAAACACAGGTCTCATAATTATGGTGGTCAGCAGGAGCTGTTGTGGGTCTCTCCAACGTTCACCGTTGCTGCCTCTTGTAGGTTCATTGCCAGCAAAACCTCAGAAGACAGAGATTGCATCTTTACAAGGGCAACATCAGTCGCATGCTACCCTATCAGCGAGCAAAGACGAGCCTTCTCGCCTCTCATACCAATAGCAACATTTTCATGGCTGGCAGTAAATTTATTGGTCCAACCAAAACATAGAATCCGCCACTTGAGTTAGGCTGAGTGTGGGCGGGAAAGATTATAATTTCTTGAATGGCCATTGTTTCTTGGAAGGGTCACTCTTGAAGAGACAACCGGTCTTCCAGATGGGCTTTTCGCTGCTGTTCATGGTGAATCAGACGATCAGTGACTGCTTCATTATCCTGACCAAGAACATTCTAACGTGTAAAAGTATATTTGGAGGTGAGGATGAGTGAGGAGCTGGCAGTTGAAAATCCGAGATCTGTACGCAATATCCAATAATGCTCCGAAGATGCAAACTTCCCAAATTGTGGCTTTTATTTTGGCCTCGTGGTGTGCCACACTTAATATACTCTTCCCTGGTACTGGACTCCTATTGACTGTTGACTTATCACCACCGCAAGTTTCTCAAATATTGTCACCTATCGGTCCGTTTGATCTGCGATGAAGAAATGGCTTTTCGACGCGGCAGTCAGCCAACTTCGTGGTCATCAGCAACGTTTAGAAAGCTTTCAACAGAATAGTCATAATTCGAATGCCTCAACTCAAGGCTGCTTGTCGTGTGAGAGATCCAGGTTCCTTGGGGGCCAGGAGATAAAAAGCCCAAATCTGACTTAGATGCCGCCATTGCTCATGCATAGCATGATGACACCACTGATGCAGGGCAAGCTTCAAACACACGGCGCCAAATCATCTCGACTTCCAATCAAGTAAAAGATACCGCGATTTCCAGAAGGTGGTCATGTTGCCCCGCAGCTCTCCATCCGGCCGCCAGGCACTGGCACGTTGGAGATTGTCGGATAGAAAAGAGTTTACGAAAAATCAATCTGCGTCGATCTGGCACGAGGCATGGCAACATGCACGCTGATGTTCTATTTTGAGGCTTCTCGCGAGCTTGTCCATTGGGATAGCCCGCTGGACTGGACACTCGTCCAGGTTCGTTTTGAAATATGAAGGACTTCATGTACCTCGCAAAACTACTTACTAATTGTTATCAGTAGATGCTCGGTTGATTACAGGCAATGATGTTTTGCAAGTGTCTATTATTTCATCGGTCGCGCTGAGATATCTCCGCGTTGATATCGCCGGAGGCTTTATTAGGTTCTGGCAGGTGGGGAGCTGGGCAGTCTAGTGACGCCCTGGCGTCAAGAAATTAGAACCTAGTTCCCTGTATTGATCGTACTGTACCTCCGTATGGATACGTGGAAGTTCTTTGCAGGAAACGGGATTGGCAGATGTGCCGCCGAGCCTGTGCTGAAGACAAGACAACTTAGACAACAGACATTCAACATCAGCTTCTGTGCTCAACACCATAACGGCAAATATCATAGTCGGAGTTCTTTCAGCGAAATTTGGAAGCCTCGGATTTTTTCAACGAACAAAATTAACATTTCGCGCCAACTTAACTCCCGAACACTACTCAGCTCCACATCAATTTCGCTACTAAACAGGAATGGCTTTAAGCTGGTGGCTTCTTAGTGCACACCCACTCAAGTCAATGCCAGACAATCATCTGTTCCAGAATCGCAGATATCCCCATCGTGTGGACCCTAGGGAGCTTGGTTGATTCTTCAAAAGAGCCTAATCATTGTTGTTCACGCTAGGATCTCAACTTAAGCCCTCTTCAAAAGCCGTCTCAAGCCCAAACTTTGCCGGCCATTTCTCCTCGAGTGCCCGCATGCCAAAATACTTTCTGCTTGTCCCTTCTCCTCCTGGATCAGTAGTTCGTTTCGACTCACCCTTTGCTAGAACAGGCGCTGTCAAATCCGAATCTCCAGTAATGGCGAGCGCCATCATTAGCATCAGTCTCAGCAATCATTTGGCCTCCCCTCATCGTGAGCGGCTGCCCTCACCGAGGATTGGCCTGGCTTCCACGAAATCGTCCTCGTCAAGGTATGGAGAACACGGCCCGCCCTTTTGCAAATTCTTCCGCAGGTGCCGGGAAACCACCCCTCGTTTCTTGTCGGTGGCCAGAGAGGGCGTTTCTGTGCCTCTCGATATCGCAAGCAATGCCAGCAATCAGCGGCGGATGTGACTACCAGCATACAGGAGGAGCCAGAAGAGGGTCCTGGCGTGCCGCTGGGGGCCAGGAGACCTGGAGATTGAACAAAGGTGTGCTGGGAATGACCATCCGCTTACGGCCATTTCCTAGGGTGTTTAACGAATTTTTCGATAAATGGCTGTCGCGTGGTGTTCCTACTGGTCGAAGCGACAGCAAACCTGGTCCCCTGGTAAAGCCTGCCTGTCTATATCACTGCTGATTAAGAAATGACAACAACGTTGAAAGCAGCGTGTCAAGCGCCCCTGATTCCTAGAGTCCCGATTTTAACATTTCCCATCTGCCAGACTGCCATCGGCAACCGACCGCAAGATCAATTCGTCTAGGGCAATCAAGGATGCCGCCCCTATAAAAAAGCTCCTGTGCGGCACCAGCAACTTATGACTTTGATAGACATATCTCAATCTCGGTACAGACGATACGCTTAACAAGCGCTTAACTTTTACGGGATCTTGGAAACACTCTTCAAGATCACTTATTTTCCACGGCCGGAAAATTGTGCTGTAGGTAATCATCTCGGCGCTCAAGGGGTGCAGTATTCGTAGCCCCTGAAGTATCAATGATATCCCCTACTGCCAAAGCTATAGATGACGAGATGAAGCTGCTTCTACCTCATCACATCCATTTTGTTTCTATCGACTGTGTCTGTACTGCATACCTCAGTTCATACTGCATATGTTCCCCACTGAACTTCGTCCGGCCTCCTTCCGGGCCTCAACAAGGCCGCATCCTTTGCATCGAGGTGTTTGTTGTACACGCTGTTGTGCACCTCTCTGAAGAGTGCTGTGCATATCATCTTAACTTTCTGAGCAGTTCGGTTCCAGTTTGTATGTGGTCTTTGCTGTTGGCATGCCGCACGCTATGCCATTTGAAGCATGCTTGTACACGGGCTGGTCCTCTTCTGGGCCACCGTCCGGGACGCGGCACATGGAGCCCCCCTTGTCTATACCTTGTCGTCTCCCCTTGTCTTCACCTCCCCCCTTGTTCCTCTCCATGCCCTTGCGGCCGGCCTTCAACGCCTCTCAACTACCCCCTTGTACGCTTCGTCCGTTCAACGTTCTTTGTTATATCCCCCATCCCAATCTGATGATCGCCATCAGATACGAATTTAGGCACTGAGAGACTGGCTTTGACTGGATTCACACGAGCCTAGCACCGTCTACTGCAATAGCAGCACTGCAAGCTCTCGGAAGCTGGACTATCACTAATGCAGATCACGCGCCAGCCACGTTGGCTCGATCTAGAAGCATCGTCGCCAGAGGGGCCCGCGTATGGCCTAACTCGGGCCAAAGATGTGAAGCGCATTCCCTTTCACAGAGCATATCAGGGCCCTGGGGGTGAGGGGGGCTAACGGGAATGGGACTTGCTTTCACCTGAGGAGCCTGCCCGAGCCTGCCCGCCTTCGAGAAAAGCGGAAGGAACTTAAAGCCATGATCACAGTCATGGCATGGCTTGACGTTGCGGCCCCTCCACCTCATATCATCACTTTGGCCCCTTTTGCTGGTGCTGTTGCTTGTCCATGTCAGTGTTTGCAAACCACACGAATCACAGCCTAGCTCCATCCCTAGCATAAGCTCGTGCTTCCGCCTTCATCTACCTGGACCTTCCACGCCTGATCCAAGTGCTCAAGATCATCATAATAAATCTATGCCTATGCGCTTGAAAGCTAGCCAACCTGTCATTCTTTAAGCCTTTAATTCCTTGCCGCAGCCACGAGGAGATGCGTCGATGTCCAGGACACATTCATTAACGATGGCAAACATAAAGCCAGAAGACTCGGAAAATTCTATCTGGCAAGGCTACAGCCTTCAATCTTCCCATCCGACCTCGACCCATCCTCCGTCTTTCGAGTCAAATTACGCAGCTCCTCCATTGTCGATTCCGTATCATGGTCGTCCCCAGAAACCTGCCTATCGCTCGATGGATATCCCCTCGATCCACACACGACCACCACCGCGGGATGGGAGTGGAATATTGACAGCGTCACCACCAGGTCTCAATAGCCACCACAGCTATCCGTCGTTGAAAAGAGCATTTCATACCGGTGATGGAGTTCCGTACGTTGAAAGTGTTCAGGACTTTCGAGAAGAGTTACCAGTGGACACCAAACCATCAATCAACCAGGATCATCGACTACTCTGTTTTGCACCTCTTCCCCCAAAGCGCACGATCCTGGACAGTCAAGGACGAGTGCAACACATCGATCTGGCAGCTCAGATTCACGGAATGTTTTTCCTTTCGGAATTAGCAACACCATCCAGCGAGCCTCATCTTGTACAACCCGAACTTACCTGTTATCGACGCAATCTCTTCCAAATCTCTGGGAATGTTACTACACCCCGTGGTCCCATGTCTCTGATGACCGAGCGAGGCGAGAGAATTCCCATCGTTTCTTTAGAGGTCACCATCTCGGCGACGGAATCTGTTGATGGGCACATTGTAAAACTGATTGTTATCCCCTGGAAAACTCCTCCGCCTAACTCCCCCGAGGTCGGACCTGGACAAGAAAGTGAACCACTCCCAATCCCTCTTGAACCATTCGACGATGGCCGGGATGCTAACAGCGACTACACCGTATACCCTATCGCTTATCGAAGGTTACAATTTCGAATAGCAACAGCTAACAATGGTCGACGAAGAGAGCTTCAGCAGCATTTTACCCTTCACTTGAATGTTGTTGGAACGTTGGCGGACGCCGACAGAACCAAGGTCAATGTTTGCGAGACCTCGACAGCGCCGATTGTGGTTCGTGGACGAAGCCCTCGTAACTTTTCAGCACGAAAAGAAATTCCTCTTGTTGGATCATCTTCCTCTCGAGGTCAGCCTCCAGAGCTGCATGTCAGTACGGGAAACATGCCTATTGCTTTACCTGGGGAGATGAAATCAGCAAAGTCATTGAAACCAAACACTCTTGAGCTTCCCCGGTCTCCATTTACTTTTGATTCAGCAACGATTCCGGGGTCTCCGTCTTTGATTCGGCAGTCGTAAGTTTTCCTTTTCTTAAAATTTAGGCTTGCAAATAACGCATTGACACTGCGCTATTAATTCTCCGAATGCCAGGCCTTGTGGCCTTGCTTTGAAACATAATTTCAACGGCTTTGCATTTCTTTTGGCGCTCGGACTGACAATTTGCAGAACATACCCGAGCTGGAACGCGCACCACACTCCAGATCATACCACAGCACCCAATACTCCCAATTATCCAGCACCACCAGTCGCTTTAGAGAGCTATCTTCACCATGCTAATCATTCTACTCCGGATGTTTCCCATAACACCAACCATTCCCCAATAGCGACAATGGGCTCTTCTCAGCCTCCATTGCGCCAGTATGCTTATCACCCAGCTTCAGCACCTCCAATCAGCGGTCCACCAATTCGTTTCATCGACAGCAATCCACGTCCAGCTAAATCCCCACGTCATGTTGCGCCGCCTGATATCCCGCCGGGATCATACCACTCTGATTATGCGGCATCAACTCGGTTTGCGCCTCCCTACAGTGCGTCAACCGAACCTATGCCGACGAGAAGTGCGGACTACTTTCCTCAACCCGCAGCTGTACCGTCTTGGACGACTGGTCCGGAAAATGGTCCTATTTACGGGAGTAGCACGAGTTCTGCACACCAGCCACCATCTGGGATTCAACATTATGATTTCCCGGCTGAAACTCACCCATACTCGAGAGAAGAGCCTGTCCAACATTACTCGAAGGAAGAGAGTGCGCAGCAGCACTACACTTGGAGCCATGGATAGTGTAGAAAGGCTGAGAGTTTTGTGCTTGTTCGGCAGTAGAATACATGGTAATATGACCATTTGAGCTAATTCTATTGGCGACAACGAAACGGCGACAAGATCATCGATATGCACGATTTCCACGAACCTTTTCCTAGTAGCGCATGCGCAAGATACATACACTGGCATTCCCTTGCACCTATTCAACAATTTTCGATCAACTCTCTACTTTTCTAATGTATATCATGTAATAACCATGGTGTTGGCCCCAGACTAGTGATTCGACGGGATTGGTGATTTTATTCTTTTACTGCGGCACAGCATAGCGAAAGCGAGCACACGTGGGCGGAAATTTGCAAAGACGAAACGAAATGGAAACATTCAAAAAGACACAACTCTTTTATACTTATGGGGAGTGGGAGGTTTGGGGAATAGGGGAGAAGATGGGACGACGAATGACACTTAATAATGAATAAGGATGGATGGATGTCGATTGATGAGTGGACAGGCATATGCACAAGAGAGGGAGCGAAGGCGAAAGAAGGCGCTTTGTTGCTTGCGGATTGAAATTTGAATGGACCCATCAGGAGGAAAAGCACGATACCCCTAGCACGTACTTATTACTTTGATCGCGAATACTTATCTACGAATATTTTCTAGAAACACTCTTTGGCACAATGTACTCCGTGGAATTAGTTGACTGCTGTTTGCGGAAGACTGTTAGAACTACGAATGTTGGTTGGTAAGTTCATTTGGTTGAAGACCGATCAGATCTGGACAATTCATTTTATATTCCATGACTTGGCCAACACATCAAACCCCCAACATATCCCCTATTGTCATACTTAAAGTACTAACAATCACACTTTCACATGCGACATATCCAACTAAGTCTTACTCCAACTATGGCCCCCCGTCTTTACACCAACCCTCCCCCTAGCCTTCGGAGAAATCCCCACGTAAATCGCCCATGCATAATTACTCCGCAAGTACAGTGGCGAAAGTAGATACATGGCGCTAAAGACGTTACACGCGCGGGGCGGTTAAATTTTCCTGGCCGCTGGGATCATGCTAGCAAGTGCGAGATAAGCTTAATTTTTTTTTCTCCTCTGCTGTGATGCGTGCGGGAGTCCGAGGTGACGTTCGCTTGGTCGGCGGGAACGAGCCAGCGGGAACACAGACGCTGCCTGGGTAGGGGGATGAACGATCGTCAATTGTAATTAGTGGTGATGACAGATACGCCACGAACAAGACAAGAGAGGGGAGTAATCATGTTTGAAGTGCCGGATGCCAAACGGTATGTCAATTGGATGGATGGCCGGTGATGGGAAAGATGTACTGATTGATCGCAGTGTGCGGAGGAGCGACCTGTATGCGCGCGAGGGCTCTGACGATGAATCCGATCGCAATGAAGAGGAGGATCCTGGATTACAACAGCAATTGAAGGAGAGGTTAGAAAAGTTATATGGTCCTGTCCCCTCATCTGCCATCGACATCGGGACGACCTCGAAAGCGCGAGTACGATCCCCACAGCCTGACGACGCGGACGATGATGCGCCCGCCGAATTTGAATTCAGACTTTTCGCAACGGATAATAAAGGGTGTAATACTGCGCTAGGACAGAAAATCGTGCTAGAAGATCAGGATGAAGAGGTTGGAGAGGGAGGTCTAGTGAATCCACGAAGGGACCGCTCATACTATTTCTCCACTCCGGCATCAGGCTCGAGAAAAGTGGCATTCAGCCACGCAGCTCTCACAGGCGAAGATATCCTTCACCTTTCCAAATCCCGAAATTACGGCCTCGAAGTCCCTTGGCGCGTCCGCGTGCTCAAAGTCGTGGGGAAGGTTAAAAGGAAGCGGAAAGAGGGGCCGGTGGGGGAGGAGTGTGTGGGTGGGGATGGGGATGGGGATGGGGAGGGAGAAGGAAAGAGGAAGAGGGCGGGGAAGAAGAGGAGGATCTTTTTGAGGGAAAGGGAGAAAATGAGAATTAAGGTGGAAGAGGAGAAGAGGAGGGAGAGGGAGGGGAAGGAGGAGAAGGAGAGAGAGAAGAGGACGAGGAGGAATAGGGAGAAGAAGGTAAAGAGGCGGGAGAAAGAAAGGGCTGAGAAGGCTAGTAAGGGGGCGGTTAGAGTTGAGGTTAGCGATGAGATTGGCGATGAGAAGACTGGAGTATGAACAACTTTGAGAAATTCATGGCTAGGAAAGGGGAAATGATTGTTGCTGGCGTCCAACGTCCTTGCTCAATCGCAGGTCATTCTCCTGGATTTCCATGCAAGAAGCTTCACTGTGTCGACCTGCCAGCTTATCGAGGTGAGGATTTGGCTCTTCCAATACCTTGGAGTATCAAAGTCTTGCAATTCAAATTTTGAAGCCTTATCATGAGAATATTGGCCTGATGCTCTTCTTTAGGAGCTCTCGGTCAGAAATCAATCTTTTGGTTTCGATACCAGGAAACGATGTTGGATGGAGGATAACCCAGAAGAGGATGTATCGTTATTAAATCCAAGGATTGGCAGTTACTTTACTAGCTCTTCCGCATGCATTATGTCAGTGATAAGCAGAGATACTGTAATTATGACTCTTCAGGGTACTTGCTCAAGGGAGAACGACCGCTAGTACGATGCATAGCTTGGGTGGATGCTGAGAAGCAATAAGAAAAAGTCAGCCCAGCCTGGCTAGTGCTGCAATTTCTTTTGTCTAGGATATGGTATCAAAGGCCTCTGTCGAATGTGTAGCTATTGTAAGTTAATTTCGTGAACGACAATCTTCCTTTCATAAAACGATGCCGAACTCGGCAAGCCCTCCGGGATGAGGCCGTGAGCTGGGAAGTCGGCCGTATCCACCAAAACATCTCAGAACACCATCAGGATTCATATTTCCTCGCGCCCGCACCTCCTCCGTGGTTCATGTAAGTTCACTCTCCATACAATTTGTATCGCTCAAACCCGCATCTATGTCCCGTCTTCGTAATGGACTTCTACAGAAGAGCACACTAACTTCATTATTCAGCGCCAGCGCGTCCCATGAACCAGACATTAGAAGTCACTTCTGCGATTTTATTCTAGTAGTTCGGTCGAAGCTAGACTTCTCGTCATATCTAGTCTAAACTTTATCACATCATAGCAAAATTATCAACCCTCTCGCAACCATCAAGCGCTAAAGATAATACAGCAGCACGAACGTCCAGTTACTGCCGTGCTACCATCATGCGCAGAGTCTCAAGTACCTTGTATATTACTAACATAGCTGAGGTGGATTCAATTCGGAGGCGCGAATCCTAGCTGTTTTAGAGATTTTCCGAGAGTCCCGAAGCTACTTGCTGCCAGCTACCCAACATTTTTCGGCTCGACGTAGTCTCCTGCAATGACACGATTAACTCTCGCTTAACAACATCCTTTGCCTTTCGTTTCGGGAAAGACAATATTTCTATTTGAAGCAGCACTTTCACACAATTTCGATATCATGACTATCAATGAAAGAAGTCATCTGGCCTATCTTGGGGTATAATATGACATGCACGTATACTTCTTCATTGAACATAAATCTTCTTGGCTTCGGGTCCTTCGAGTCCTTCGATCGTTCTCAGGTCTTAGGGGGCTTTTTATTGTCTAACCAATAAGCAACCTCGAATACTTAGAACTTCCTCTATCGAGCTTAGCGAGTCGGGCGATCGGGTGGATCTAGGAAATTATGCGACGCCAGAAAAGACGAGTTCGACTGTTGGTTACCTTGGGTGAAGAGGGGGAGTGGTGCAACTTGGAGGCTCCGCGTCTTCCAAAGTGCCGTAATTTGGCTGGCTGGCGGAGATGTAGTTATGTTGAACCTTTTCAGTGATTTAGTAAATTCTTTCTAGATGCCTGGACTTTTCTTAGCTACACACAAGGACCACTGCTCCCTGACAATCCAGGTTTGACCATAACTTCGTGCTCTCAGTTCTTCGAAACTTCCCCTTGGTAGGCTTCGCAACCGCGCAACATTACGCACAATCAGTACCAACTCTAGAACAGATTTCCGTTATTAACCTACCTGGTGATTTAGGACGATGCACAGAGTCTGATCTATGCCTTGATTCGAAAAGCTATCCACCACCACTACAAAACAATGAATTTTCCGGGTATCTTGTCGAAGGGGGTTACATAACCCCTGGAAAATCCCAATAATATTGCATTCTTTTCGTTATATCTTGCTGCGCAGAGGTGGACTCGTCCTTCACCAGATAAAAAGATATGATATGTGGACTCAGGCGCATTCTACTCTCAACAATTAGCAGTTGTCGCTCTCTACATCTCGTATGCATCCAAGTTCGGTCGCTCCACAACTGGGATGGTAGCATGGAATTGTGGCCATCATACCCTGAATGTAATATCATGTTGCCACTACCATAATTTTATTTCAGCTCCGACATTTTGACAATTACCTTTCACTCCCTCCTTGCTGCCACCTACAAGACGCTAGCTTTCACCCCATCAACAACTCGCCTTCAACACAGACCCCATAATACAAAAGTTTCCATCAAGCTCTGCAATCTTACAACACTGAACAAGTAGCACGGTTGAATTACTTGCATCTAGTTGAAACAGGAAATCTCTGTAACCTGGCTTGATTTACTACGAACCTCAGAAAGCTAGTCAAGAGTCACTCAAGGAAGGTGAGATAATCCGTTTATCATTTCCCAGTATAGAATGAGAGGCCGCGAGTTATAGTAGACATGAAGGTAGCGAGTTGTTGGCCCCTCGTTGAATTATCCCTGCGCTTTGTACCTTTTTAATCTCCTAAGATAGTATAAGCTCGTGAAGAGGCACGGCTTACTAACAAGGGCTAATCATTCGCGAGTCTTTTCGTTGGAGCGCGCTACTAGGACGGACTAACGAATCACCAAAACCATAACTAGGGACTTTCTCTCACCTGGAGAGAAACTTGGTAGCACGCAGCGAATCTGGTGATACACCTCAAATTTTCCTGAAAAAGAAAGAAAAAAAAGTATTGTAGATCTCGTCCAACTTATAAGAGAATGTGACCTTTCCTCCTATAATATCTAGCACACTTGATTTCATGCTTCTAGAGATTTATAAAGAATGAAATTAATTCTCCTTCGAGTCGCAAGAGATCTGAAGTGCGTATTTGCCTCAAGAAAACCCTGCAGGTCTTGCATTAACAAACGAGTCCTACTCCCTCAATGCTTAGATGACAAAAGCTTACCATTAATCGAGCACCAGGTTCACAAAGTAGCATATGCGAGGACAAGCGATAGAATCAAATGAGAATATATGCACTAAAATATGTTTACTAACAAAAGACGGAAAAACAAAAGCTAAGAGAGGTTGAGGAGAGAACTGATGCTAAGCTTGAAAGGCTCAAGTGCTTAAGCTAATTGGCCCTGTTGACTTTGAATAAGCGAAGTAGACCAGCAAAGCTCCTTCAATGCTCAAACTACGGCAAAAAAAGTTAGTCCTAGCACAAGGGCTAACACCCATAATGTATACCACTGAACTCTTTTTCTCAGGTCATACCACCACTGCCTGACAGTACTTGGTTCAGCTTCATCGAACACCTGTTTTAGAATGACTAGGCGATCATGCCAGTATTCAAACTTATCTAATTGTCGTTCTTCCACTTTCAGCTATCCACACTCTGTTGCTAATAGATCGAGAGAGAGCTTTCCTCGATTGAAAACAATGTCTCGTTTCTTGACAAACCAGCACTGGACGAGCAGGTCATGCTCTGGGAGGAGCAAGGCAAGTGTTTTGAGAGGTCTCGTCGATAAATGCCCTAGGAAAGGTCATACTGCTTGCTAGTTAGCCTGTGAGAATATCACATCGCGTCGAGACATCTTACCAACATCTCGATTTGCGTGTCCGAGTCTGCGAGTCTGGAAGGGAGAGATGACTATTCGCAGATCAATACTCGTCGAAATGGCCATTCTCTCGCGCTTACCATGTTTGGTAGAACCTCAGAAACGATGGATAGTGGAACAATTCTACCACAGTATCGTTATCTCATTCTCAAATGATCCGCGAGATTACGTGCCCATCTAATTTTGATCCCTCCAATATGTTCGAGGTTCCTTGCATTGAAAATTTTCTCTGGCCTAACACTCTCCTTCACGTTTTCTGCGCTATGGATCGCGTGCTTACCAGACCCTCAATAGTTCCGTGCTTCCAATCTCGAATAATTGGTTTATATAGGATCGAGTTGAGAAAAATACATACTAATATTCGCCTAACGGGAAATAGTCAGGCAACACCAGGTAGCGAGGAACCTTCCGGTCGATATCAGTAGAATGAAGACTGCAAGATCAATTGCATTATTTAAAACCTCATCAGCCTCCTCTGCCTCTTCATCGGGAGGCCGTTTCCTGAGGTTATTCTGCACAGCCTCGCGAGGCACCTTAGGCTGCTTCAGGAGCCGAACCAGGTTGATGACATCATTGTGCGTTATTGTAGTGCTATAAGTCCTACTGTTTTCAGCCAACCTTCTATAGTAACAGAGATAACTATCGCTCGGGAAGTTTGGCAGTCCATCGTTAAATCCAGAATGACAGTCCTGGAAAATGTCAGAGCAGTAGTGGCTAATAGCTCATGCTACTCACAAAAATGGTATTAAGAATGAGCAGTCTAGCGTCGACTGGAAGGGGGAAGTCTCGTGAATTCATACTAACGCTCCTCCCGTCAACACCCGATGATGCTGAGTAACAACCGAGTAGCAAGCCAATTCTAAAATGCTGAAACTGCCAGGCGGAAGTCCGCGTGCAGCTACAATCAAGTTGCTAATAAGGAACCTGTAACTTAGTGTCCTCTAGAAGAGAAGGTAATTAAAGTTATTGTTTGATCGTCCAAGAGGGCTTAAAGACACTTAGTAGATTATCTTTCAAAATGTAGGGCAGCTAAACGCTGTTATACTTGGAGTAAATCCTTGAAGTTTCACACTGGACTATGTAAAACAGTTGTGTGTGTATGAGCAATAGCTCATGGGAACGAGCAACGATCCTTCTTGCGTGCAATATTCATAACGAATGCGAATTGTTGGTTCGACACCAACCACTCAATACAAGAACAACAATCACTAGTTATACGTTTTAAGAGAAGTCTGCTTTCGCTGGATTTTGGAGAGCCGAGCTTTGCTTGCATATGCACAGCCCAACCTTCCATAGATGGGTGAAAATGATTGGCTATATCTCATGTCATCCGCTACATCAAAGAAGTGGTGACCACATCCTCGCCCTCGCTGTCGTCTTCAATTTACATCGTTTATTAGAGGATTTTAAACCCTGCTCGCCAGGTTGAAGTATACTAGCCCACCGCCAATTGACACATTGAACAACAGCTCCAGCAGCACCCGAGCGCCAAATGCACTGAACCTAGGTCTAAGGCTGGGATATGCTGACGAGGCTCAATCTAATCCATTTAGCTACGGGCTGTCAAGAGTTACTCAGTTCCTGTCCTACATGTCACAACTTTTTGCAAGGACAGCGACTTCAACTGTTGAGATGGTGACAAGGAAGCCGTGCTTGACTACCCAGTGGCCTCAGTCAGAACTCTCGATTGGCGAGCGACATGGCTCTATGGACAAAGTTTGAAGATATAAGTGCTGAGGAATCAAAGATAAAAGTCCAGCGCAGCTAGTTTGGAAGAGTGTCTCCAAAGCGATTGTGGGCTACTCGAAGATGATTTTGAGCATTTGGATGCTAAGGATAAAGAATTAATGATTGAGATGTTCATGACTGGACGAAAACCTGTCACTAGTACTCCGAGTATCCTGTTCAGTTGTGAAAGTAAAACCTCTCCTCGAAGAGCAACGGATCTTGTCCCAAAGGAGAGAATTATAGAACCTCACTTTGGCGTTCTGATGGAAGAGTGCGAATTCCTCGCTTGTTGTCAACCAACGAAGTTACCAGCCGGAATTTCAGTCAAGGTGTCTATGCCAATGGAGACATGTGTCATTGTGGGATTTCGGCGCTGACCGTGGAGTCTGATGGGGGGCCGGCACGGCAAGCTACGATAGGAGGAATTGTTAATATCGGAGATGATCATTATGGTCTTACGGCTAATCATCCATTTTCAAAAGTCCCTACAAATGATAGAATTGAGGAGGCGGAGGTCGAATTTGCCTTTAATAGTTTTGGCTACCCTGAATATGACGGCTCAGACGACGAAACTCTTTCTGCAAAAGTGGCGAGCCAAGATAAGAGAATATCATGTTGCTTCGTACATGAAGCTTATGCTCCTAGGGAGCATTCCATCTACTTTGAGCCGATTACATCCCAAGCACGATTTAACTGCGAGTCAGGATAGCGCTCCTGGTCCCGGTCAACAGGAGGTCCCGGCTACCAGGGGACTAGTAAATGACTCTTCAGAAAGCACAGATAGTGTCTATCTGCCATCATCTGCTCATCTACTAAAGAAAGTTAGAACCGCACATCAGTTAGACCCAGCTTCCAAAAACGAATTGGCGACTTCTCTAAAGCAGCACCTTAACGCGAAGGCTTGGACTGGGCCCTGGTAAAATTACAGAACCTCTATTCCGACAATCAAGCCATCAATTCCATGGTATTGAGTAAATACCAAAAGCTTATCATTATCTTGATGCTAACTATAGAGTTAGATATAATAACTAACTCTTTTCTTCGTGATGGAAACCAAAGCTCGAGAGTTATCGCACAATGGACCAAAAGATACTCGTGTACTCGTAGGAACTAGAAACAGCCCAACCATTCTTAAAGGAAGCCTTTCTGCGTTGGCGTCGTTTCAGAAGCCTCGTGGCAGTAATAAGTTCCGAAAATTGTGGACAGTGACTTGTGCAGATGCAACGTATGGATAGAAATTGCATTAATGAATTCATCGACAGCGGACAAATGATTGGACTAAATAATGTACTGTTGGTCTCTGCCAAAATGTCTAGCAGCATTTTCAAGGTCGAATAGCACGAATACAACCGAAAAAGTAGCCCAACACATCCGGTTTTTGGGAGTGGAGAAAAGTGTTTGATATTAGCGCATATATTATTATGAGCTTGTTAAGGAACGATATTTACAAGAGACTTGCTGCGGGTTGGAAAAACGATTTACGTGTCACAATCGTTACGAGAATGCTTTGGTCTTCTTGGTGGTGGCAATTGGTATCGAGTATGGGTACAATAGATAGCGACATACCCCCCAAAAAGACTTATGCGATTAGGCTCGTTAGTTTTCATAACACCAGGCGCAGAAAAGAGTCTTGGTGCGTCCAGGGTGATGACTTGTTGATTGCATTCCGCAATATCGACTCAGTTTGTATCAATCAAAAGAATCCACAGAAGCGAATTCAGTAAGTCCAGTGTATGGTGTATATACATACTTATATATGAAAGTAGATCGTGTGGATGTGTGACTTGGGGAGACCGGAGATGGTAGCGATCTTGCGTTTAAGGATATACGCCTAGCGCAATTGCTGCGAATGAGAAACCCATGAGAGTTTTTGATGAAGGACTTCATCATCCAGTTTATGCGCTGCTTAAATGGCCGTGGTTTCGGTGCGTATGGGTAAGGGTATAAAAGCTGCGCACGATCAATTGAAAGTGCTAAGTGGACAATACAGATACTTCAAGAAGTCGCCGCAGCTCGATGTGTGCTAATAATGTGTGGCTAAAATGAGATAAACGAATATGCTTTCTCCTTGGGTTTAATATCACTAAAACTCACCTCCATTAATATTAGGAACCTTCTGATAACTTCTTCTATAGGGTTTTAGGGTTATATGGGGAAGTTGTTTAGGTAAAAGGGTTAAAGTGGCTATTCGGAACTCATGCTCTATGGTAGTCGCAGCGGCGTTGTGGTCTCGAATGAAGTTCAAGAAGTGAAGAGGGCAAAAAGTGACCAAACGAGGAAGACCCTTTTGACATCGTCAAAACAAAATAAAGTTCTCGGCTGATAGCACGTGACAATAATTATAGGCACACGCACCATAAGTGGCAGGTCCCACATAGTATTGTACAAATGCTAGCCATCCGAGTGGCTGTTCCCTTGCAAATAATTATTGCAGCGGGGAACACCGATAGATATCAGGAGTGGAGTCTAAGATCTCTTTTTTGAAACCCCTTTGCAAGAGCGTAAAAACAATACAATTGAAAGACGAAAAGTAAGGCGGGGTAAGCAATAAAGCGGCCTGACTCACGGTAAGCGGCATATCTAAAGAGGTATCCTTGGAAGAGTCTCCTTCTATGTTAATATAGCTAGCCTCCCACACCCTTTGAGTATATACCTCTGAGCTCACAACAATCATCAGGAATGACCCTGTCGACAACCATGGTCGCACTACCTCAGACAACGAAGCTCGAGCTTCGCACTGCATATGGCCGTGTCTATCGTGAAGTGCTTACTACTCCACCAAGAGACTGCACTCCAGATGAGATTCCAGTCATCGACCTATCGCCTCTGTTTTCGGACAAGCTTGAGGATCGTAAAGAGTTGGCGAATACCATTAGAGCTGCAGCAATTAACACAGGCTTTTTCTACATCAAGAATCATGAAATTGATGAGCATATCATCGCAAATGCAAAGAAACAGCTTCTCATGTAAGGCCGCTACATTTCCTGGAGCATGAAAACATGCTGACTTGAGAATAGTTTCTTTAAGCAACCTTATGAAGACAAGATGAAAGTGACCATGGCGAAATCGAAGTACTTCAACGGCTACAGTAAGAGGGTATTATGCCGAGCCCATAACAGAGTGGCTAACTAATTGAATAGAGGGTTCCAAACAGACCAATATCAGCCCCGGAGAGAGTGTCGATATTAAGGAGAATGTAAGTCATCTTCTCCCTCTCGATGGATACGTTATTGACAACATAGCTTGGCTTCCGCTACTCACCACAATATGACCCTGATCCAAAGCCACTTGACGCTGTTCCGGAAGAGGTTAAACCATGGATTCATGGAGAAGAGTTCGTATGGGAAGGTACTTCACATCTACCAGGGTTCAAGGAAGAGTGCCTGAAGTATTGGGCATCATGTCTGACACTCTCGAGAAAGCTCATCAGGATCTTTGCCTTGAGTCTTGACTTGGATGAAAATTATTTCGATAGCAGAGTGACCTATCCAGGAGCCGACCAAACCTACAACTACTATCCCACCAGGAGCGACGAAGATAAAGCAAATAATTCTGTCGGCCTTGGGAGTCATACCGACTTGCAACTCTTCACACTTCTCTGGCAAGACATGATTGGTGGTCTGCAGGTCCTAAATCGAGATGGGCAATGGATCAAGGCTGTTCCGATTGAAGGGACTATTGTGGTAAACATCGGCGACTTTATGATGAGATTGTGCAACGATATGTACAAGAGTACTGTCCATCGAGTCTTTAATGAATCCACGGTTGAGAGAGTGTCCATGCCGTTCTTCTTTGGTAATCTCAAGCTAAGATATCGGCCTAGGATATCAACTGATAGCAGATAGGCTTGAACTTCAACTGCGTAGAAGGCGTTGTACCGTCGTGCACATCGCCAGAAAATCCACCAAAATACGAACCGATCTCGTGTGGCGACTGTAAGTCAGGACTTGACAATTGAGAAAGCGAATCTAACATGACTACAGGGTGTCAGCTCAGATTCAAGATAGAGTCGGATGAGATGAAGAAGAGAGTAGCAGAGCAAGCTCAGGCGCCCAGTGCAGTGGTCGTAACAGCTTAGGTATCTGAAATGAAGAGCAAGCAGATAAACCGCAGTGTTTTATCATCAAAAGGTCTACTAAGATGTACCTAGTGCACTTGCTAACTTTGACTAATTCTTGGATTGCTCTCCTTTGCATCATGAAATCGTGACATAGACCATTTTTTATCCACTTACTGATTAAAAGCTATCACATATGTAAATGAATACTACCAACGGCAGATGTGACTAGGTATTACGAATCGGGCTGGTTTTACTGGGGTGGAGATCCTGTCTGTTCCCGCCAAGAATCTCAGACAACTTTCTGAACCAGTTCCATCAGGTCAAAGAAAGCTTCCCTTTCCATGTCCACCTTTTCGAAGCCGAATCCAACGAGTATTGTCCGTTTCTCCTCCGGATCTCTCTTCAAGATGAAACTCGCAACCTGACTTGCATAAAGGTGTCCCATTGTCTCTCGTTGGTCGCCTCCTGCCCCTAGAAGCGTCTTTGGAGTGAGATGTGCAAGGGGAAGGAGGTCGGAACCTGGAGCAGTGGTATCAAATGGTATAGGTGATGCAGTGGTTAAGGGAACTTGGATCTACAGTACAGTCAGTCTTGTTGGTTTTACTGGAGTATGGTACTGACCCATTGAGAAAGACGACCACCTTGCGAGACCGTGACTAGAATCTTGTCCGTGAAGTACATGGAGGTGAGGTCTGTTCCGACACCATTGACAATTCCTGCAACTTCTTTCGTCTTCGCAGGGAATTGAGATGACTCAACACTACCACCAATCCCCATTCCCTGGAGATCATCGGTCAAGGTAGGAATCGGCATATTGTTTTTGATGGTTTTCTGAGTTATTTGCGGGAGGAAAAGTTTCTTGGCAGCCTTCACAAATTCACCAGCCTTGCGACAAAGCGGTGAGAACAAAAGTGGAGATTATGGCAGAAAAAGTTATTGATCAACTTTCTCTACGATTTCTATACCGAATGCTGTGATACTGAATTCGCCATGGACTAAGACCTCCAAACTTCGAAAATGCCCAAATTTGTGCCGCGACAGCGAAAACACAAGGTGATCGCTCGATCGAAGGAAAATGGCAAATCCTCCCAACCCACAGCGCTGGACTCTAATGCTTTGGAGCACATCCCCGCACCGAAGTCCGAGCACGAGGAGAAGAAGATTCGCATGAGAGAAGAGCTTCGGAAAGATGGGCAGAAGATAAGCGGGAAGAAGGCAAAACGACTGGAAAAATATATAGATACAAAATTACGGAAAGATGAGAACAGGGAACTGATTGCAAGATTGGCAAACACGAGCGTTGACACCAGTCTTTTCCAGAGCAGTAGGAAGTTGGGACAAGGCCGCGAGACGAAGAGGGAGAAACTGAGCAGGGCCTTGAGAGATAGGCAGGCTGGGATTGATATTGACGGAGATAATGACGAGGTCCTTTTCGAAAAGCGAACGATTCGAGATGTCGATGAGCTGCCGTCATCTGACGAAAGCGATATGCAGGCAGAATCCGGGGGACTTTTTCATGGATCTATTGCTGCTCCAACGCCAGTACAGGAAGCTTTGTTTACCGCGGGAGGAGGACTGAAGAGACCATTAGAAACTGATGAAGATGGGAAACCGCTGTTGAAGAAGAGGAAACGGAGAGGGGGTATCAAGTCGAAAGTATCTTTGATGCCCGAAGTACAAGAAGTGAGGGAGCCAGCATGGGAAGGGTTCAGTTCCGCATCCGAGGCCTCGAGTAACACCGACGAAGATTCTCAATCTAGTGCAGACGAGTATGAGTTGTCGGTGCAATCGGAAGAGGAATTGCAGGACGAGGCACAGACAAATTCGGATTCTGATAGCGACTCAGAATTAGAAGGGGACGGAGATTCAGAAGAAATATCATCAGAAGAGAGTGATGATGATGATGAAAGTGGGCCACAAAAACAGGAACGCTCGTCGGCCTTTAAAGCCTGGGCAAACCAACAGTTAAATGAGGCCCTTGGATATGAGGCTGTGTCGAGTGCTGCAATCGCTACAGATACCCCAAGAATAGAAGGGTTTGAGCCTAGAGCTCTAGAACAAGACCCTCTACCAGCAGAACTTATGCCAACAAGCAACCTCACAAGAAAAGCTTTTAGTGTGTCCGTGGAAAGATCACCAGATATACAGGATGCTCGACTAAAACTTCCCGTGGTGTCCGAAGAGCAGAAAATTATGGAAGCAATACACAACAACAATTTGGTTGTTGTATACGGCGCTACTGGTTCAGGGAAAACCACCCAAGTACCACAATTCCTATATGAAGCTGGCTATGGCACTGCAGGATCTCCTAATCCTGGATTGATTGGTGTCACTCAACCTCGACGGGTTGCTGCAGTCAGTATGGCAAAGCGAGTTGGGGATGAGATGGGAGACCATGGAAAAAAGGTTGCGTACCAGATTCGATTTGAAGGCACAACGAGCGCCGAAACTGCTATCAAATTTATGACTGATGGCGTACTGCTCAGGGAAGTGGCACAGGATATCGCTCTTCGGAAATACTCTGCTATCATTATTGATGAGGCGCATGAGAGAAGTGTTAACACAGACATTCTCATTGGAATGTTAAGTCGTGTTGTCAAGTTAAGAGAAGAGATGGCTGCCGAGGATGATTCCATCAAAACATTAAAACTTATCATCATGTCTGCAACTTTGAGGATAACCGACTTCACCCAGAACAAAACACTTTTCTCCATTCCACCACCAGTACTTCAAGCAGAAGGGAGACAATATCCAGTTACGAACCATTTTGCACGAAGAACGAATCATGACTACGTTGAGGAGGCTTTCCAGAAGATTAGCAAGGGTCACAAGAAGTTACCTCCTGGCGGTATTCTTGTGTTCTTGACGGGTCAGAACGAGATCACTCAATTGAGTAAGAAGCTCAAAGAATCATTTCGAATTGGACACACGGCTACTGGTCCTCCAGTACAATTGTCTGGAAAAGAGGCGCCTTTTGAAGCCGAAGATGTCGATTTTGGCGATACTGGTGGGAATGATCCACAGGATGATTACGATGAAGAGGATGATGTGGATATCAACCTTGAGGACGAAGACTTTAGGATCGAGGGAGAAGAGGCTGATTCTGGACCTGCAAAGCTGCATATACTTCCCCTTTACTCTTTGCTGCCGACACGAGAGCAGCTTCGAGTATTTGAACCACCTCCAGAAGGATCTCGACTTGTTGTTCTGGCTACCAACGTTGCAGAAACTAGTTTGACGATACCAGGAATCCGTTATGTGTTTGACTGCGGAAGATCGAAAGAGCGCAAGTATGATCGAAATACAGGCGTACAAAGCTTTGAAGTTGGTTGGATTAGCAAAGCTAGTGCATCTCAACGTGCCGGTCGTGCTGGACGAACAGGTCCCGGTCATTGTTACAAGCTTTATTCATCGGCCGTGTACGAAAGGGACTTCCAGGAGTTTGCGGAACCAGAGATCTTGCGAATGCCAATCGAGGGTGTCGTGCTACAGCTGAAGTCTATGAATCTCCAGCACGTAGTCAACTTCCCCTTTCCCACGCCTCCAGATCGACAGAGTCTTGCAGCATCGGAGAAGCTCCTAACATATCTATCTGCCATCTCCCCAACTGGCCAAATCACACCAACCGGTGCCACAATGTCAATTTTCCCCCTGTCCCCGCGATTCGCAAGAATCCTGTTAGTTGGACATCTACACGACTGCCTCCCCTATACCATCGCCCTCGTAGCTGGCCTTTCAGCAGCCGATATCTTCATCCCCGAAAACCAAGCCGTCCCTCAAATCGCCCCCAAAGAAGTAGAAAACGCCTACTTCACCAACGCAGACCGTCTCGAAGAAGACCATCGCAACAACATCCGCCGCCACTTCAACAAAGTCCAAAAAGACTTCTGCTTCCTCGACGCCTTCTCCGACGCGATAAAACTCCTCCAAGTCGTCGGGGAATTCGCTCATGAGCCCACGGAATCATGGTGTACAGATCATTTCGTCCGATATAAAGTCCTCAAGGAGATCTCCCAGCTAAGACGCCAAATCACCGATCTCCTCCGCACCAATATCCCCTCCTTCTCCACGTTGCAACATCAAGATAAACTAGACCCTCCCACAGTGAAACAAGTCAAAGCGCTTAAACAAATGGTCGCAGCAGGCTTCATCGATCACGTCGCCATCCGCGCAGACCTCGCTCCTAACCCACCAGACATCTACCGTAAACCAACGCGTGCAATCGACGTCCCATATCTCACTCTCTTCCCGTCATCCTCCTCTCATTCCCGTGGCAGTGAGGGTCAGGAAAAAGCAGTCTTCATCCACCCCGCCTCCCCCCTATCCCACACATCCATCCAAGAATGCCCAGACTACATCATCTACTCCCACCTCCAGCGCGCGCATCCTAACCCGGCGACACCAGAGAAGGTGCCAAAGACAAGGATGCATGCCCTGACAGATATTAGTGGGGGACAGCTCGCTGCGCTCGCGAAGGGGACGCCGTTGGTGCATTATGGGAAGCCGATTAAGGAGGTTAGTGGAGGAGATGGTGATGCAAAGAAAAGGGAGGTGTGGTGTATTCCTTATTTGAGGGCGGAGGGGATGGGGGCGATTGGGTGGCCCTTGCCAGCGAGGAAGGTTGTGCAAAAGAAGATTGCCGGACGTGGTTGGGTTGTTGAATGAGGGATTAGATCTTGATAACAGAATTGGGAAGATTGGAAACAATTGCTTTCATCCCTTTTTCCACACGCCGCATTTTCTGGTCATAATTTGGTTTTGTCCTATATACGAAAAGTTATGTGAAGAATAACTTTTTCTCTAAATCCCTGGGTATATACCATTTCCATAACGCCGCTAAATGTAACAGCTCGCAAATGCATCTCAGCACACTTTCAACCCCCCTTTGCCCGCCAATAGGCCAGATGCCCTCTCTAGGAAGGACTAACACCACCAGCAGACAGCACCCTACTCTTCTTCCTCTTTGGCTTCGACCCAGCAGGACTCTTCGTAGGCGTTTTATTGTCCTTCCCCTTCTTCACAGGCTCGATATCCGTCTTCAACGGCGGTGGAGCTGGCGTAGGAGCTTTACTCGTAGCCGCACTACTGGGTGCTTTTGCAGCATTGGGTACAGCTAGCAAGTTCAAATCTTTCTCCTTCCTTCCTGTGCCTGAGAGGTGAAATGCCCCTGGTTCTCCGGTGATTGGATTTTCGTCCATGAAGTCATCGCCGTATTTCATGGTTATGTTGAGCGTTTCTTGAAGGAGTTTGTTGTCGAGGTAGCTACTACTCGTATTCATTGCTGGGGTCGCAGTCTTCTTTGTACTTTGGATCGAGTCGGGAAGAGGTGTGTTTTCTTTGCTTGTTTGTCCAAGTTGTGATTGTGCTGCCGCGGTTTTTGTGCTTGGTGATAGGCTATAGCTTGTCCCTGTGGCAGGGGTAAAATTTGGTAGTGAGGCTGCTTTTGTGAAAAATTTATTGAGTGATATGGTCATCGAAAGCTAGAATCATTAACCATGGTACCCAAGTCTTTGAAGGTGAAACATACTGTCCTACTGCCCAACACATCTGCCACATTGGGCGCCATATACACATTCTCCCCCACCACAAAATACGTCGAATGCACCGTAACCTCATCCTCCTCCCCATGCCTCTTCCGCCTCGTCTGTTTCCTAATGACCCACACCCCAGTCCCAGTAACCATATCCGCCGGCTCCTGCGCGACTATGAACTCCAAACCACTCATAGTTTTCAGCCGGCCTTCGAAGTTCTCCCGCGTCTGTATTTGTGGAAGCATACTTTGGTTGTAGAGGGCCTGGTTGAACACTACGGCATTGTTGGAGGTCCTGTCAAAGAATGGAGATTCTGCGAAGTAGAAGAGGACGGAGTTAGAGTGGATGCCTTGCATCGACTGTACTGTCGCGGGAGAGCGCCATTGTATCTCGTCGAGGGGAGGGTCCTGATTTGCCATTACGATATACTTTGGGCTTGCGCGACGACTTTCTGTTGTAAAGGAAAGATCCGGTTTTAGGCTTTTAGTCGTGAGGATTGAGGATTAAATTGTTGAAATGAACTCGCAGCCTTGTGCTCCGAGGTAAGTCCACCAGGACCAGAAAATTAAATTGCGGCTTTCGAGCTTAACCCAATCGGGTATTAATATTAGCCGCTTCCGCATCTATTGTTCCTCATTCCTTCGATCAGAGCTCTACATACACTTCTACCAAAAAACGTCGATAATCTCTGGCTCTCTAACCAAATGCCTAACTACGAGGATGACCAAGTGTTTTACCTTTATTGTTAGGCAACTTGCGATAACAATGCTGACAATCCAGTTACGATTGATGACCAGACGTCTGATTATCGACAATTTTTGCATCGCTCTCTTATTCATATGATTTTAGTCCGTGCTCATCTCTAAGTACTTATCATGGCTTACTTTAAACTTCTTGTTGCCAATTGCACATCATAATGTGGCGGAATCAACAGAGGCATAGATTCTTTCGAGCTTTTGAACAAGATCAACGGTATTGAAAAAATTCCAAATGTGGCAGGCTCTGACTTCACATTTTTACGCGCCTAACCCATCAGCGAAGCTCTGTCCTTTATCTTCAAAATTGATAGATGGCTACGGAAGTAAGTCAAGAATCCTTACCAGAACAGAACATCTGGGAGGTCGATGGCTAGAGTGACAGAGAGAGATAGTATATATAGAGAAGCTTTGGCCATCTAGGACAGCAGAACAAGGAATTCAAGACTCTTTCTCCTGCTCTTGTGGCTCTATTTACGATATTCTCACGTGCATCACAACAACAGAGTCGAAGCAGATCTGACCCCGGGAAGAGACACTCGCAATCAAGAGTTCTGCAGCGGGAGTAGACTTGCCTCAAACGTGCTTTCAACAGCCACGGTATCGATTTGGATCAGTATCTGCCGAGTTGAAGGCTGCATAGAATCAGATCATCAAGGCGTACAGTCAATATCGTCTTGTTCAAAATTTGGTCACATGCTGACATCCTTGAGTTCTGGTATCCATATGAAATTTGCCTGTCAGAAATTGCTCTTCGTTGAGATGAATATGCAAGAGTTCACGTAGTTGTTTGCTTACCCCTCCCCCAATTTTTTTCAATTCTTTTCCGCATCAGTTGTCATTCTTTAGAATACCTACACGCCAAAATCAGGGAGTAGTCCATGTAATCCTTCCTGTATCATTCTCGGCAGCCAAGCCCCAGGATTCTTGTAAAAAGATAACCAAAAAAAAAGAGATCACCAGAACTCTATTTAATGACACTGTCGCCCGCTTTTAAGTGCCTACCCCGTAGAGCAAGGGACAACTATGATCACGAAGCTCGATAGCATTTTAGTTCCCGTGATGTTCCGATTGATGGAAGGAAATAGCTAACCTACGAAGTAGATCTTTATACCATGAACATCAAGCTATGTAGGTACCTGATAACCCGCCCCGCTCTTAAAAAACTTGCCAGCCTCCAAAACACCGCAAGATTACGTAGATGTCTCACACATGCCTTCAAGCACCCCCCTTTCCAAATAAGCGAGATATCCCATAATCCTTTATAAACTGATAAAAATCTCTTTATCGCAAAGCAAATATTACTAGATAGGCCTATTTAGATTTGTGTTGAAACTTAGGATTGTCACCTGAGCAAAACTCGCATATCTGAGCCCTGGCAGGCTACAAAATCCTGCCACCGTAGCTTTACAGAGAAATCAAGAGGCTTTCATACAATATTTCTACAATTTAGTCAAGGTCTCGCCACGGGAGTCATATCCTTCTGCGCTGGTTACCTACGATAGCATAAACATGTTTAATCTTTCGGATCGCAAGCTGATATTCAATCTATTAAAAAGAGGTATAACGCAGAGATGAATTAAGGCTTTCCTTCAATGGTTGCTTATCATACCCATATCCACCGATTGCCCATGGACGGAGGCACGATTCTTTCAATTGCAAAATGAAATCAAATGAATTTGAAAGACAGTATAACAAAAAGAAATTCTAATTAAATTTAACCACTTCAAACTATCGACTGATGTATTCAGGCCTCTTTACTTAGGATCAGCATCATGCAAGTACAAGGGGTTTCGTTATATTATTCAATCGCAGTAGTACTTCCTCCCAACAACACTTGGTGGCCAGTGCGACTGTGATAAAGTTGACTGAAGTGGATCATGCACAAGCAGATGATGTAGCATGTGCAAAAGATGTTACATACCACCGTGCAAGAACTCTTGGTTCTGAAAATGCTGCTTGCCTGTGGTCATTATTCAATTTTTGCTATTATTCTACCATTGCTAGGCTTCATAGCTCATGTGTTTGACAAAGCTCTGCTATGAGGTTTTGATGGTATCCTTGCGGCCCCCATTGTGCTTGTGATAAGGCTTCCCAACTACTATCATGACAACTTTCTCGAGGGCCATTGCGTTGCAACAATTACCTATAGTCATCTGAAGCAGTTATTTAATGACGATGGTGCGGTTGCTGTCAATGCACTCCACAAGGTCGAGCTTCTTCCGGAGGCACAAGATCGATCTCCTTAATACCTACCACCGAGGGTCGAATCGGTAAGCCTTGATGCCACTATATGTGGCACTTTTGTGGCACTTTGAAGCATTTTTGGGCAGGTATTCTCTCGAAGTTGAGGTGAGTCAATGCACGAAGAGGGATTGATACGCTAAATCGGCAATGTTATTGTGCACGAGTGGAACTATTAGAACAGTGTTTTCAAGTTTGCGATCAAACCCACCCCATCGGGGTATGAGGCAGTTCAAATCATGATCGACTCACCACACGCAAATGCTAAGAAATGCATTATATAAACTTATCTCGACTTTGAGAAATCTGAACAGGAAATATTGTGGAAGAATTGCCCTGCTATGGAGACACCAACGACATAGTAAACAAGGACGCCGTCTCCCGTGGCATCGACACCTACCAGGGTATGGAGCCAATCAATATCGGTACCGAAGCTAACCCTGAATATGTCGATGTTCTTGATCCTACTTTTCTGTCCAGGACAGGTTTACGAAATCCAATTCCATACGACCTTACAGAATAGATTGATGAGGCAAGAACTGCTGCTAAGGAGAAGGATGCCCACGCCGTCAGTGATAGAAATGGTGTGAACTCCTATCATTGAAATTGCAAGTATTCCAAATAAAATACAGTACCTGAGCCGCATACCTGCGACACACAAAAGAAAAGAACCATCTCAAACCCGAAGAACAAGCAGAAGGAGAACGAATCATCTGACTTTGAAAGCAGCATCAGCAAAAACATGATAAATGCTTTCCTACAAAGCTATTCGCTGGTATTGAGGGATGAAGCTGCCAAGCATGGCGTGGACGCGAATGGGATATATTTTCTTTATGGGCAATGCGACACAAATATAAGTGAACACAGCGCGTGGGTATCGTGAAGATCTGACACATTTCATTCTCCGCTCAAGAAAACCGAGGTATTCATTGTTGCTCAAGCGTTATTGAGGGTAACAATGAGTATCATTAGTTGTGCTTTGTACCTTTCGTGAATTTGGGTAAGGTAAGACAAATGTTACTCAGCTGTCTAGGTAGGGCTTCGGTATGTGCCCAATAGATCTCAAGTATCGCCACCTTTGGCCTCCTCATTACTTGGTTTCGATGGCTGCCCGATTGTTGTTCCACCGTAACTCCATAACACCTGATCATTGTGTGCATCCGCTATTGTTGCTTCTGCCCTCTCAATTTATAGCCATCCTAACTTTCACGACATCTTCCACTATTAATTCCTACCTCTCGCCTTTACAATCTTCCCCTTACTCGCTCTCCCTCCAGCACCCTTCTCCTTCGCGATATCTACCTGGTCTTTTTCAATGAAATCTCTAATAATGCCGTGTAAGGCTTCGTTTCGACGTGTGATGAGGAGAACATCGTCGGTGGTGACGGTTGTACGGCCTGCGTGTCGAGAGAAAGATTCGAGGTCTTTAGCAACATTTTCTATTGAATTTTAGTTTGCAATTTAATGCTTGGTAAAGGAGAGTAGGAAGACGAAAGTAAGACTTACCAATTTGCGCCCATACCATCTCTGTCAGAGCACCGATGAACTGGGGAGTAGCACTTGTATTGAGACGTAGCGTCTCTTCATCGACGATTTTGCCAATGGAGAACCATAGGGAAGCTTTCAAGCGCTAAGAAAGAAGTCAGTAAAGGATACATTGCAACAGCTCGCAAAAAACCTATTTACCTCGCGGAGTTCATCGCCCATTACATCTGCCATTATGGTAAATGACGTTTGTATTGATGTTGCACCAAACGATTCGCGTCTAAATGACGGAAGACGCGTTGGCTAGACCTTCTCCGCGATAAGGATAAGCGGGTCCTTATCTGAAGCCGACGATTAATTTTCCCTTGACAAGCTTGCCTTCCCTTCCCTTCTTCACATTTAAATCACTCACCACAGCCCAAATTCAATTTTTTCGTCGTGCTTTGTCAATTCTTCTGTACAATAATTTCGTATCTTCCGTTTTATCACCTGTATCGAACTGGCCAATCTTTCGCCAATAAATCCATCATCATGGAGTATGTTCAAGGCATCCCTTTCTTCGGAGACGTCGTCGCATACGGCTACAGATTTCCCATGAATCTATGGAGGTCATTCGCAGACATGAATCCACAGAACTATCTCCGCCTCATCGCTGTCGTTGGTGCATACTTATTACTTCGACCATACCTTGTCAAGCTCGGCTCAAAGATACAAGAACGGGAGCACGAAAAAGAAATAGAGTCTGAAGAATTGGCGCCCAAAGCCAAGATAACACCGAACATGTTGCGAGGGCACGATGGAAAGGAAGTCGAAATCGCAGAGGATAGCGAGGATGAGGGAGAAGCAAGTGGTCCAAATTGGGGCAAGAAGGCTAGGAAACGTCAACGTGCGTACGACAAGAAGCTTGTCGCTGAGATCGAGGAGCGGAGAAGACAGGAGCAGGAGGACGAGGAGGATAAGGATATCGAGGAGTTCTTCATCACCGACAAGGAGTATTTGATTGATGGGAAGGACATTCGTGATCACCTTGTCGATTATGTGGAGGGTGAGGATGGGTGGTAAAAATCTATCTACGGAGTTTGCGTCAACACGTGGGGAGGATTGGGTCAGTCGGAATTCGAATTGCTTTACACTGGCTTTAAGTTTGGAGAGAAGATGGGATGGTATGCTTCCGCATGACAACCAGTATACCGTGCATTTTCTTGACTCGAACCAAATACAAACCATTCACCCCCATTCCAATATGCGCGACATTTGACGTGGCTTCGGTATCATATTCTTCATTCTCGTTGCGTACAGCGGCTGCCAACGAAACTCGAATTAAACGATCAACATTCAGACAGAGTCAGAAAATTGACCCCTTTGCAGATCCCACCATGCGTGTGAATATGTGACGACGTGAGAATTTTCCAGGGACACCCGGTAACTCACTGGAATCCGGGGGGCAAAACGACATTAACTAGGCATGTCATTGGGGCCCGTTGACGGGTCTCGCGGGATTAGCAATGCAATGCAGGGCAATATACTAAGTATGCAAGCTTGCGTATCTCGTCAATTCAACGCTGACGACTCTGCCAAAATACTGGGCGAGAAGTCGTGAGGGTGGGGTTTACCGCTCTTTTGTGGATCATTACTACACATAATCGATTCATCGACGGACAGCCCAGGTGAAGGAAGAGGCCAAGCTTACTGCCGAGCAGTTGCTATACCCGCATTTTGCAGTGCGGGCTGTGAAGGAAGGCAAGTGATAGAGAGTGTCAGAGAGTGAGGCGTTTGTTGCCCAAAGAGGGGCTTTCGGTCTCATCCGTCTGTGTGGAGGGGCAACTTGCCGACCTCTTGCGCCTGCTCATTCCACAACAGCCCTGCACTTCGTCCTTCTTACACAGCGCCAGCCACTTTATACGAAGTGTTCAGTAGACCGGCCAACACCTCAACTGGAAATGATGAGGATCTAAACGACAGCACCAATTTACGATTTTACGACTTGACGATTTTGACCGGTTCTCCTTTTCATGGCTTCAATAGAGAAGGTTTGTCTATAGCGCTAGAATTCTGCGAGACCGACGATTATGGAGGGGCCACAGAGAAGAGGGGACATCAACGAGCTCCTCACTCGAGGGTTCTTTACGACTTCAAGGGGAAAGAGCCCAAATCCTTCAAGGTAGGTATTTCTTGATATGCCATGGCATGTTCTAACAATTGTGCAGCTCTGAACTACCTTCGAGACCTTCAAGACCTACCTCCTCGTACCACTTAAGCGCTCATGATACCCACCGCGAGCGAAGCCGGAGTCGAGTAGGGAGGAGTCGTCGACCTCGCCCAACGGCAGAGGATGAATTAATTTCTCTAGCTAGAGAGTCGTCCGCCACGTCCGCCATTCCCTCATACGACCCGCCGAATAGAGGCATAATTGACCAAGTGCCCCTACTGCTTGAATCAGATGTCACAGCCAGTGAAGCTGCAAGGCTGCAGGCAGATCCGTTTTGCAAGGAGTTAGACGAAGAAAAGAATACTGAGAGAAGATTCGTGTTCATTCCGACGTCGGAGTCGCAACCCTCAAATGCCGAGGAAGAAGAATATAGAAAGAGAAAGGAATTTCGGCGGAAAGAAAGCAGCTCTACTGGGAAGCATGAGAACAAGAAAAAGGAGGAAAGGAAGGAGACCAGACCAGCACCTCCACCACTCGAAAGGCGAAAGAGCAGACAGGACTTGCCCGCCCTCGAAACAAAAGTACCCAGAGATATTCCACCAAAATATAGAAGAAGTGCTTCCGCATATGCGTCCCAAACACCAACGAAAGAATATGATAGAACACCAAAAGCGAATGGGAACGCACCCCAGACCCCGTCCGCCGATTATTTCCTATCGCCAGATGTTATGAGAGGGAGTGGTAATTTTAGCTCCTCTGCACCCCGTTACCAAGGATCTGAGAGCTTTGGCGGGAGAGCAACGCCCGCAGCCAGTCAACGCCCACCCTCTCGACCAGGGACACCACTCTCAGGAAAAAGAAACAGTGGTACATTTGACGCTCCCCGATCCAGACGCAACAGCAATGAGAAATCGACCAGGTCCAAACAGTTATCAGATGAATATACATCGCGCAGACCAGAAAGACGCACCTCAGGGTATTCTGACCGCCCGTCCACCGGTCACTCTTCGAGATCCAACAATTCTAGACGTTTTTACAGTAGTAGCGAGGATAATCTCACAGACTCTGATGACGAGAGAGGATACAGGCCTGCTGATCGAGAACCGAAAGTAAAGAAACCATTTCCTTCTCTCAACAATTATGATCGTCATCCACAATCACCTTCGAGATCCAACAGATCTTCTGTCGATGGAAAGCGATTGTCCGGTCAAACTTCAAGATTGCATTCTCCTTTGCCCTCGCCAAAAGTATCGCCGAGTCAAATCCCCCGAGGCGATGAACCCGAGAGAAGTCAAACGTTCCCCAAGGAATTTGATCGAAAGAATAGCTCAAGACCCGTATCACCTTTCTCAGCAACGCGTGAGACACCACGGAGAGATAAATTGAATCCATTCGACGCACCTGCGAAGCCTATTGTCATTCATAACACGAGACAATCGACAACACCGACTCCTCCAAAGCAGTCAACTCCTTACCCCATGGATGCAGCATTGCCGATTCCTATTCCATCGGACTTTGGATCTTCGCGTGAACAAGCTCGAAAACACACTTCTATACCTCAGTACGAAGAGCCTAGAAGTGCAAGTGCTCAGCCTCCTACTTCGAAACCATTTTGGCAACCTCCTCCGTTCCAGCCGCCTGCTAATACTCATCTCGAGAAACCCGTGGGTTCGTATCGGCGGTTTTCTGAGGACATCGAAAAGGGAAGCATTGCACCTCTGCCGACTTGTCCTCGAACGACCCACACTCGGGGGCGTAACGATTGGCTTACTTTGCCGAACTGCCCATCCTTCAATATTTGTCCGCAATGTTACAATTCAACCATTTCACAGACTGAATTTCGCAACCACTTCATACAAGCCATGCATCGGCCACCAGATGCTGCAGTACGATGCGATTTCGGTCATTCTCCATGGTATCGAATAGCATGGTTGTTGACACTCAAAGACCGGAGGAGGGACCTCAAACTATTTTATGGCTTAGCCGATATTGCGTCAACAGAGCAGCCCTGTCTCGGCAAGCAGGATGGCGTCAGGAAATGGCATGGTGTGATTGATCCCAAAACCAGAGCTCCCATCCATAATTTTAACGTGTGTCACAATTGTGTCAAGAGTATCGAGACATTATTACCCGCAATAAGAGGTACTTTTGTCCGGAAAGACAAGAGCGGTGCTCCCAGCGTTCTGCGAGTTTGCGATCTTCGCTTCGACAGCAAACGATTTGTACAATATTTCGACGCCCTTGAAGTCACAGCTGATCGCGCGGATCGTTACGACGAGGAGCCTGACATTCGATCATTTGCCAGCTTGGCTAGGAGATTGGGTCAGATGGACGAATGTGAACATGATACAGACCTTCTCGACCGAAAATGGCACGTCATCACCCAGCTTCCCGAGTTCACCGTTTGCGAGGAATGCTTCGATGAGGTCGTTTGGCCCGAACTCGACGATCGTAAAGCTATACCGCTATTATTTAATAAGAGCATGGTTCGCATGCCAAGAGCATCATGCCAGCTATATTCGCCCAAAATGCGCGAGATTTTCCGGACAGCAGTTGACGCTGATGACTATAAACTGCTTGCCAGCAAAGCGAGAGAGAGGAAGGGCATTGAGAATGCGTGGAAGTATAACGTTGTGGAGACAAAGCGACAGGCTATTCTTAACCCTGCGACTGCGGCGAAAGAGTTGCAAAGGATTGAGGAGGAGTGGAGGAGGTGGGAGTAAAGGAAATTTACGTTGATATGCGATGGGCATTTAGTGACGAAAAAGCAAATACCTGGGCACTTCAGGAGGACTCTTATGTGTACATGAATGAATGATAGGAATGAGAATGAGAATGAGAATGATATGAGAATTTTTGCAAGTCGTTTCATTTACAAACTATTCGATGGTTTCCTCCCTAGCTCTTCGCCGCCAAGCTTAGGTTGTTTGTCAGAGTTATACCAACGTCATTTGAACCGTAGATCTGAGCATTGTTATTCCATTGAGGCAATAAACTATAGTAAATTTCAAACTTGAACTGTAACCAACCCTTGTGATTTAAGGCAATAGGTAGTGGAACAGAGTTTTCTCTTCTCGCTTTCTCTTGGTTCATCTGCCAACTTTGGTAGACGGGTTAGTCTATTGATGCAGCTTCACTCAGGATTATGCTTGGAATAGGTGCGGCCGTCGACATTGGCGGAGTAGGACCAGTGGTGGCCGGACATTTCGGGGGCGCCGCAGCATTGAATGCCGTTCTGGAACCGTCAGAGTCAGTTATTGTGCTTGAAATGAGAGGGGCGGGAAGGGCGCGGGAAAGAGCAACGTTGTTACGCTTTTCGAGACCGGTGGCAGTGTTATTGAGTTAGGTAGTGGGCCAGATGTGGTCAGGGCGTAGGACTGCCATTTGACCCATTATCTCCTGGGAACCTGTTAGTTTATGCTCGGTCTGACTTGGAAGGGGAAGGGAGAAAGTGCACGGACACGGTCCCTTGTAGGAAGACTTCATGACCATCAGGAGTACCGTTGTAGGTAAAAGGCTTGACGGGCCAAGGGAGGTCGGTGGTACCAATGTTAGTTATGGTAGGGGTTGCGGTCACTGCAAGGAGGAGTGCGCCGAGGAGTTCGAGGCACTTCTTGAGGGTAGTTAACATCTTGGATATGTTGGGGAATTATGTTTTGGGTGAGAAGATGAAAGAGGACGAAGAGAGGATGGTAAAGGGTTATTTGTATTTGGAGGATTGATTGAAAATTATCTCAGGTAGTGGCTCTTCCGCTATACTAGGGCGGATCCCGTTATAAAAGTGGGAATACTTGTTCTATTGTGATCCGCTACGGTCTTCTGCCACGCTAGTATAAGAATCTTCGTGTAAAGATGGAAGAACTTGCTCATTTGAGATCCGCTCAGCTCTTCGCCGTCTTTAAGTGGTTGGCCACATTTTGGAGTGCTTTCGCATTAAAATATAACTTGCTCAACGCCCTTTTGCTTTAAAGCAAAAAGGAATAAAATTAAGTCATTGGAGCATATTTTTTATCGTTTTTGTCTAGCTTACCTCTTACGTAGTTGATTATAACTGTGTCTTCTAGCTGGGAACTGGAAGGGTAAAGATAATGTCTGATTTTGACTTTCTTGGTTGGGACTTGTTATCACTTCTTGAATCTTGTATAATCACACAGTATAAATTGCTACACTAACATGGCGATCAGATCAAGCTCTTTAACAATAAAATAAAGCCATACGTTTGCAGGACCTGAGATTAATTGCTTGAGAAAGGGGTTTTCAGATACTCGATTATTATAGACAATTGGGAAATTGCTGCACCTTGTAAGAAGGTAAATCAAAATTCTACGTAAATTACCTCTTGATTCTCCTAGATATTATGAGACAGTCCGTTAGATCATCCTCTTAAATGCTGGAGAATAAGTCCGAGATAAAATTTCCAGGACCCGCCGATTAAGCATATTGGCATACGTATAATTTCCCATAAAGTCTAAGAACAATAACTTGCTCAGCTGTTCACTTAATGTTCAGAGGAATACCAATATGTTCTTCGTCCTATCCTCTGCTTCGTTTCTGGGTCTTCTCAAGGAAAACGCAATTTCGCCCTTGCCTATTCAAGAGTAAGGGTAGAAGTGCTTTGGCTATATCATCATCTTTACAGGCTCCGTTACACCAGGACAATCAACCTATCTTTTGATACCATTGAACCACGTGACTTATAGTGTTTACGTGGAAATCTGTTCAGGGAAGTGAGATTAAACATGCATTTCCGTCGTCATTTCAGTTGACCAGAGAGCTTTTCAAAAGAGCCAGCCTTGTAATTAAGAGCTGGTGTTCCGGCAGATCCGAACAGAAGCTCGAGCAATTATGTATTTTCCAAGAGTCCCCAAGAGTCCGTGGCCTATGAAGAGGAAAAATAATACTCCTCGAGGTTCCCGACAAGATGCGTTTAATTTGCAGACAAGGAAATACATCCCTTACCCACAACTAAAAACATGCGACACTATATACTTTTTACTGCAAAGACCCCCGAAATTGTGAAGCCAGTGAATTTTTTCCGGTCATTTGTAAAGTAAATCATTGCTAACAAGTTAGCTTACCTTTGCTGATTGTCCTGCTAGGAAAGAGGAACACCCTGTATGTGCCGAAGAATAATCAAGAACTTCGATAACAATTTGTGGCCCTTCTGAAATGTATAGACTAGTTAAGTGAGTATCCGTCACACACCTTAAGATTGTTGCCATGTATGTAAGTATGCTGAGCCGTCCCACGATCGCGGATTATCAGTGGTATTTATACTCGGGTGGTATGCATCCCCCCGCGCTTGCGCTTAGCAAGCCTCCTTGTGAGACAAAAGCTGGAGTTTGTAGCGCTATAATTTAATTCTTGATATACGTGCTAATACTTGAAGCTGAAGGTTGAAAGATGATTGGATGTCTCGCCGGCTTTCGTCGAACGGAAAGGTGTTGGTTCTTTCCTGTTTCGGACTAGCGCATTTCAAATTAACCTTCAAGCTTTCTTTCAACGACTAGACACTTATTATCACCATCTACAACTTCAACACCAACAAATGAACTGGACACCTTCGATTGAGACCTCGATAGTCAAGAAATATTCTTGCGCCTCTTTGCTGATGCGGCGAGAGTCGCGGCCACTTTTGTCCTTTCCTGAGGCTCGATCCCTCGTACCCAGGAGTTTTTCTTAGCCATTCATTCGTGTCCTCGTAAAGACCCTGGCTGTGTCTCATTTTGATCCAACAATCTCACTCCACTCCTCTCGGACCCGAGAGGGGTGTGGAGGGGAGCATCTTGACTGTTGTTCCTTCTCACAAGATGGTCCCCAAGATTCCTGAGCTCCTCCGGGCCCCAAAAGGCCAACACACAAGAGAATATCAAAGATGAGGATTCCATGTGCTCCAGTCACAACAAATTGAGGCTTCGCTCAGCCTCTTGTGACAACATAAGGCTGCCAGGATGATGACGGCAGCTTGACCTCAAAGAGCTTGTCACCCCGGTTCCCAGTGAGGCGACTCCAAACCAGGCCTTGAAAAGCGCCACCAATGCCCTCATTGCACTCAATCCCGCCACGCCAAGTGATCCCAAAGAGAGAAGCTTCTTCAACACAGCTCTCCTTCTGACGACTCGCCGCAGAAGCTTCCCCGCCCCCAATTTACTAAGTGGATCTCGAATTTTCGATAGCCTTTGGCTGCTCTAGCGCTAAGAATTGCTTTAATTCAGCAGAAGCCCAGAGCCTCGTTTCAACTTACACCAACAGAGCAGACTACTGCGCCGCCAGCTGTGCGATTCATTACGAATATCATGGAGGGGATCTTCATATCAGCATTGTGGCAGGCTCAGATCCCTTAAGGTCTGGATATATAGAGTCGTTCGTCAAACGCCCCTGCACAGGACCGTTTTGACCTTCCATTTCCAATTGCAACGCCATCTCGACCTGATTTTGCTGTGGCACAGCAACTAGAATAGCAAACCTCAGCGCAAGCACATGGTCAACCTATCACACAAACGTGCTCTCCAAGCAAAATGGCAGGCCAGCAGCCAGATCGGAGGAGTCTCCTACGTCCAGAAGGAAGTGATCTTTCTGAAGCTTCGACCGCGATAGCCTCACCTCCTCCAGAACCAGCCTCGACTTTCAGTCGTCGCGGCTACCATAGAATGGCCTCCGACGATTCCATTGACCATTCACCCCGCTATCAATTGCCGCCTTTATCGAGCAGCCCACCAATTGGGGAGAAAGTGGCAGAGGGCCTCGGGATATCGAGCTTGCCCACACGAACGAACTCGTCAGTTTCAATACCGCGAAGACCTGTGGCAAGCCGTATTGCTCCCTCTCCGCCAACTCCTTCGAATCACTTTTTCATGACGCCAACCGAAGTTCAGACTCCTAGCAGCGCGGCTTCTTCTAAAGCACCATTATCGCCCCCATGGCAGAGATATGAGCCGCAATATGCCAGAGGGCAAGGACTGAGACCTGTGACGGAAGCAGATGAGGAATCTTTAAATAAAAGGGGACAGGATGAATTACTCGACACCCCCGAATTTGGAGAGGATCAAGCTTTCACGAGGGTCTCGATGAGTAATGATAATGACAATGGAACAATAAGTAGGTTGGTGAGCTTGGTTTCAGACCGGTCTTGGATTGACTTGCACTTAGGGTTCCAAAATGGCTGTCCGGCTCATGCCGACATACACTCAAAAAGATCAAGTTGGCTGTCTATGTCTATTCTTATACTCTCTATATACTCGACCATCTTCTCTGGAATATGGCTTGTTCTCGCACTCGTTCAGCCTCGATATGGCCGCCAAATACGGTCCAGTGGAGGCAAAGTTAATATCTCAACAGCGTCTACGCTCTTTGCGCTATTCGCAAAAACTATTGAGCTCTCTTTTGTCACGATATTTGTAACTTTCGTGGGGCAAGTTCTGAGTCGTCGATCATTGATGAAAAAGGAGCGCGGTGTTACAATATCAGAGATGACTATGCGAAGTTGGGTCATTCAGCCTGGATCTATGATAACCCATTGGCCTAATCTGCGCCATGCTGGTGTTTCGATCATTGGCGCAATTACCCTCACAGCGGCATTTGTTGCTATGTTTTATACGACTGCTTCGGATGCCTTGGTGTCGCCACACCTTAAGTTTGGAAAATTGCAAGACAAGTCAATTTTTGGATTAGTGAAGATGAGTTATGCAAATCCGGCCAGGATTGCGGCCAATTGTCAGACTCCCGTGTCAACCAAGATAGATCCTGATTATGCTGGCACTACGTGTCTGCAGATATCGCATGCTGGTCAAGGTAAGTTACACTTTAATAGCAATCTATGGTCCACTGATGTTAGCTTACAGGATACCACAACGCCATTGCGTTCCTTGACACATGGGCAAAGATTTCTCGAGATGTCGGCACTTCTTCAACTCTTGAAGAACGGCCACCAGCACCAGCTTTACTTCATGACAACACCACCATCGCGGGCAGTTGGACCTACACGAATACAAGTAATGTGACAGCGGCATACGCCAAATATGGCCGAGTGATAAACAACATCACGCTTTCCCTTCCCCATGCCGGTGTTATCCAAGCAGCGAAACACCCAAAAAATGAAATATTACAACCGGATGATCTGGATGGCATTGGGCAATACCGAATGGAAGCTGCTGTCGTCAGCCCATCGATCAATATCCTCTGCGCAAATGCGAAGGCGGCTGAGCTTGCCCCTTTGGTCTACGCTACATGGCCAAATTCAAATATTTCTGGTCGTCTGCTGACTCCTACCGATGATATCACTGCACCCAACAACTGGAAGGACGAAGTTCAGGTTCTTCCCGGCAAGCCATTTTTGAACTCGACAGTTCTTGATGACATATTTGAATGGGGAGAGCAGTATGCTAGATTGCCCCCCGCATTTCCTATAGTAAAGCCATCTTAAAACAAACTTCAGGAGAGAACCACGCTCTAACCTATCGCTAGTACCCAGCTCAATTTAATTCAGTGGCTAATACCACGATGCCTTGGGGTCACGACCTATATCTTTTGATCAAGGCACCGAATGTGACTACCTCCAACTACACCATCTGCCAACTTCGATCTTTCACTACCCCTGATTGCAGCACAATATATAATGTAACCGGAAGCAGTTCGGCTCACCTGTATACTAATTGTGCAAATCCCGAATCCAATAGGATGGCATATATAAACTCAATCACTAACGCAACTGCGTCTAGAGAGGGAGATTGGATGAATGTTGGATCAGAGTGGCTACTCTCGCTTTCTCTAAACACTGGAATTAAGAACGAGAACTCCTCGAATGCCCGACTTCTTAGTCAATTGGCATTGGCAGAACCTGTGGACAAAGCACCAAGCAGTGTGACGCTCAATCCATTGATGCCTAGTATCGCCGAGCATCTCGCTGTCTTGGCTGGCAACACACTACTAATGAGCTCAACTGATGCGACTTTTCGACACTTCTGGCCGTACAAAAACGCAGCACTACCAGAGGGGATTCTTATGGATTTCAATGCATCTATCATATCACAGCAGTACGCATCAGGGTATACCGCGGGCTGGGAAGCTAGTTTTTATATCGTCCTCTTTCTAGTTTTCGCCACCAACGTCTTCTGCTTGGTATATTTCTTCGTCTACTCCGGCCTCGTTACGGACTTCACGGAACAGCAGAACCTCTTTGCGCTCGCCATCAATAGTCCTCCCGCGAGAAGGCTAGCAGGAAGTTGTGGTGCTGGCCCCGAGGGAGAGCAGATGAAGATCAACTGGCAGGTAATGCAGGAGACTGATTCTGGCCATTTCTACATTCAGGATACAGGGCAAGAGATCGAAGCCGAGGCGTTTGACTTACGACAACGACAGCGACGGATGCTCAAAAGTCAGACTAGTTATACCATGTTAAGTAACAAGAGAGGAAGCTGGTTATAGAAGGACGTGTTTAATATATACAATCCGATCGTCAACTGCGCACAATGGATCTGGGGACGGTAAGGTTAAAATCTGTCATGCGGTCAACCACCTTAAGGGTCGACAGCGAGATGTTGTTTCGTGTCAAGATATACACACGGTTTCTGAGGACAAATGTCTAGTCCATGGGACACGACGCCTGAATTTAGCCGATTGGTCCAAATTTCGAGGTTGATAGCACAATCGTTGGATGCTACCAATAACATGACTCCCGAACTGACTGCTTAGAATTTCTGCCCTATACAGTTAGCGTTGAAAGCCCCCGCCTTACACGCGACGCGCCGACCCGTGATTCTCTTTTCATATTATTGCCACCATATTATTATCTTGTCAAGATCCGGGCTGAGTAGAGTATCCATCCAGTACACCGCGGGGATGAATCCAGCTGTTGACTATACGAAAATGGATGACACACGCCAAACTCTGGCAGAAATCACAGTAAGGAGCCAGAAGTCCATAATTTCGATGTTACTTAGCATCCAGCCATACAAGATCCTACAAGAAAAGTCTTTCGAGTCGATTGAGAGCTTGGATTGTCTGTATGTAAAATCTAGCCGCAAGCGCCGTCATCAAGAGAGCGTCGATGAATCTGCAGAAAGTGAACCCAGGAGTCAAAGAGAATTGGGACGAAAACAGATCAATGGATTTGAAATATCCGAGTATGTGGCCGTTTCTTACACCTGGAATCCATCTAGCACCGAAGATGAAAGATCGGGAGGTTATCTTGTGGATTCAAAGTCAGGTCACGGCAACAAAATATCCAATGTGAGAGACTGCGTCTTTGTTCGAATTCTTAAGTATCTGGAGTCCGTCAATCTTACCCTCTTTTGGTTGGACCAGGAGAGCATAAACCAGACAGACAAGGAAGAAAAAGATCGTGCAATGCATGTCATGGACTTAATCTACCAAGGCAGCCAGCGTTCAATCGCGTTGTTGTCAGCGAGAATTGACTCTGTTGATGAGCTAGAGATTTTGTTGCAGGTCTTGAGAGGCGAACTTGTTGAAGATTGTGCTTCGCCGCTCAAAATGAGGCCTGGTGTCGCAGAAGAACATTCCTGGAAAGCCGTACGACTTCTGAAGAAAATTACATCCGACCCTTGGTGGACCCGAGCGTGGACTTATCAAGAGGAATACAAGGCTGGGGTGAAGATGAGGCTCCTCATTCCGTATGTTTGCTCTTTTGAAAATTTAAACTCTAAAAAGGATGCAGAGGACCTTCTGGGTAATACTGTTGGCGAGTTGTGCATCAACTCAGCAAAGTTTCGCGAGCAAGCCACTAACCTCTGCCAAGCCTATCAGGGCCAGACTGAGGAGCAAAAGAAAGCTCGGAAATTTGTGCTTGACAGGGCAGGCAGGTACAAAGTGTTGCTTCGAGAGACAGATCACGATGGAAACCACACGTTTCACAAGTCGATGTCACCATATATCATTGCAGATATCGGAGACCGTGATTTAAAAGACCCTTGGGATCGCCTTCCAATCACGAGTAATTGCTGCTGCTACCCGACTCGCCTGGATACTAAATATCTTACGGAAAAAAGACACAGCATTGGTGTATCTATACTCGCACTTTGTCTTCTTAACGGAGAGATCTTGGACAATAATCGCAAAGGTCCCAATGAAGAGATACTAGGTCAAAATGTATACAACTTCTTGAAACAGCAAGCTTTTGACAAATATCTTTCGCCGATTCGCCAACAGCTTACATACATCAAAGGCTGTCGCTTTCTGGACCCTCATTTAACAGAGACTGGTATTGTGACCACTGGTTACCTCTGGAGACTCGGAGCCATGCTCACCCAGACTGACTTTCGAGACCCTCTCCCTGCCGAGCGAGACGCTCGCAACGGTCTGGAGAGGAACACGCGTCGTCGTTTGCGGCAATTGGCACAAGTTCTCCAGTCCCGTGGTTATTTATTCCTGGCTAAAAAGGTTGACACATTTCTGAGCGAAGATGAGGAGAGCGAATCGAATATGCCAATGTCACTTGCAAAATGGTACCAAAATCTTATGGCTGAAGAAGTTGTCACAGCTATCGAGGATGGCAAATCTCTACGCTTAGGGGTACTGCCACAACCCGGAAAAAGTCATAGCTCATACACTGGCATCTTCATCGGCGGCGAGGAAGACAAATGGCAAGAGGGTGTTCCCGCTTATATTTTCACGGCTTCACGCGAAAAGAGGAATAATCTTAAAGGTCTGGATATAGATAGACATGTTTCTCTCGAGGTAGAATGCCCGGACTCGATAACTGATTTCGAGTCTAAGAAGCCGAGATTGTATACTAAGAGAGGTCTTAATGGTTTGCTCTTTTTTAATGGAATTAAGAGGAGAGAGGTGGTGTTTCCTTGGCCTGCTGGATTAAGGGATAGCTGAGAGGTAGTTCATCCAACTCGGAAGTCTTCGTCGAATGATAATTTCCTGTATATTCTTGACTAAGTGGATCACCATCAGGCTTAGTCACCGCGCAGTATAAAGATATGACCAGAGCGAGTAGTTCGTCTTTACTAAGAAGGGTCACGAAGTCACGGGGTCATCTGATAGGAAGAACCTAGTATTTCATGATTGTCAGTCAATATCGCCATGTTCAACCGTTGCCAGCTTCATCTGTTGCATCTAACTACTAATAGTCATCATCATCCCCATCACCACCCTCCTGATTTTTCTTCTCTGCTGCCTCCTTCGCCTTCTGATCAGCGTCCTTCTTCGCCTGCGCATCTTTATCCTTCTTAGCATCCGCATTCTTCTCCGCTGCTTCTTTCGATTCCTGCTTTTTTTCCGCATCGGCATCCTTGGCTTTCTGAGCATCCGCTGCTTTCTGAGCATCCGCCTTTTTCTCCGCGGCATCTTTCGCTTCCTGCTTTTTCTTTGTATCGGCATCTTTCGCCTTCTGATCCGCTGCTTTCTTCCTCTCATTATCATCATCATCACCACCCTGCGCCTGTTTCCTCTCAGTATCCTCTTTCGCTTTCGTGGCCGCTGCTTCCTTATCTTCTTTCGCCTTGGTGGCGGCCGCTTCTTGCGCTTCTTTTTTTGCCGTTGCGGCGTTTTCGTCGTAGGAGTCGTCACGGGGGAGACGTATGTTTTGGACTTGCATTATGCGGTTGTGGAAGTTGAGCATCTTTGAGAGGTGAGGATTGAGTGTTGTTGTGGGGGTATTTTCGAGATTTTCTGGGATGGGGAGGGCAGTTATGGTTGTTAGGAGAGCTAGGAGGGTGAGGAGGGTTGGGGGATGCATGGTTGAGTGTTGAGATTAAATCCGCACAGAGATGAGCAAGGTTGCAGAATAAAGTGATGTGGTAGAGATTGAGACACTGATGATTCTGCAGAAATCCATTTCGATATGAAGGCACGCATACTTTATAACAACCTCATATCGAAGCAAGCTTCCTCTGAGAGAAGTCTAGACTCGGACTCGTACATCCTCCATCAAAGCTCGAAAAGAGTTAAATCTCGCACTTTATGCTGAAGTCTCACACCTGAGTAAAGTTTCCGTTGCATTCATTTGGGCATCGAAAACCTCGGCACTCTCGTCCTCCAATCATTGGACACGAAAAGCAGACTCAGACTCAAGGTAGTAGATTTGCTGATAGTTGGGCAGAGTCACGTAGCTTTCCCGCCGTAGTGAAGATTGCTCTTCTTGCGAACGTCTAATGAATGGACCAGCAGGAGACTAGATTTGAGGCTCGAGAGTTTCGGAGCGATGGGTAGAGTCTTGTTTCTCGGATGTAGGCTTGGCGGGAGGCTTAGAGGCTCTTGGGTGAGTGATAGAGGGTTGGGGGAGGAGGGAGGAAGGGAAGTGTGGTGTTTTGCTTGGGTAGTTGGGTCCGTCGGTAGAGTGGGGAATGATAGTATGTTTGTGGATTTAGGTTCGTGTGAATGCTTTTGTGAAACGTGGGTGGGTTTAAGCTTAAAGTAAGGTTTGAGAGTTCATGGGTTGAGCTTATAGTTCGTGGAAAGCTGTGTGAGGGTTCAAATTTGGTTGGATACATGACATCAGTTGAAACAAACTATCGTGATTCGTCCTTGGAATTAGGAAATGTCGTCGAGGCTCGAGGGTAGTGTCTACCAGTTGCTGCAGAAATAAGAGACGACTTTAATAGTATATACTCATCGCTATCAGAAAATTTACATCGTATTTGCCCCCAGCACATACATTCGCATTGAACCAAAATTAGGAAGTCCTCAAAACCCGTCAAGATATCAAATAAACTATACTCGAGCATCCTCGAATCTAGAAACTCCAAGGGCATGATTTATTGGGGATTGACAAACTCACCTTCTAGTATACATCAGAGAGATCAGACAAAGTAATAAGTTTCTAGATCACTAAGAGTGGTTTGTTGTAATCCGATACATGCAGTGGTTTGGAGGAACCCACAAAGTTTAGCCTGGTTAATTAAGCGGGGCTTTCCCAGCCGCCGGTACGAGGAGAAACACGAATTAGCTGCTGCCTTGGTCCTTATGGCAGAGCTGGGATGGAGAGTGATTTGGTGGTAGTTACTGGTAGTTACTTCGTCCGAAAGCTTGATCTGTGTGCTTGTTAAATGCGCACAAAGTTTTGTTCGCCCTAGAACACCTTCGGAAGACTTCCACGTTCGCAATTCAAGGCCCTGCAGTTTAAGATTGTTTTGCTTCTTTATTTGGGTAATGGATTTTTAGGGCTGAGGACGAGGTGTTGTCCGTAAAGTGGAGGTATGGTTCGTCATAGAAGATGAGGAATGAAGAAGCTATGTCCTCGCTACATCTTGACACATACTCGCTTCTGTTTCAATTTCTCCCTCAAATTCTCCCTCAAAATAAGAGCTCCGCTACCTAGACGTTCCTGAAAGATTCATGACTTAGAGATTTTGCACTGTGAAGCGTGGCCATTATGTTCGGTTGGAAGCAAGGAAGCTCGTAATGATCATGCATTTTTGCACATCAACCTATCCGGCATTTCGGAAATTTGACAAATGGGACTATTTTCTGGGTGTCGGACTATTGATTTTATATCCTATCGGGGTTCGTGTAAGTGAAATCTGTTGCAAATCTCCTAGTTATGAGATTTTGCAGGTTGGGCAGAGGTCTCTACACCTACGGTGATCATTGATGGTTTCATACTAGATATTTCTCTGCTAAGACTAGACAAATCGCAATTTTAATCGGTCCGGAAATCTGACGATTAGTTCTCAATAAAGATACGAACCCCACGTTTGACCTTCGGGGATATTCCCCCCCCCCCTGCCACGTATTACAACGGGGGTTAAACATCAAATTAACAAATAAAGTTTCGATGAATTCCCTTGGTCAGGTGCATGTGAGACTTTCATAAATAGAGTTCCAAGAACAGGAAGAAGAGTCTTGAATTCCTTGTCCCCCCTCAGAGAATAAAAGCCCATCTATATAGAGCTTTAAACCTCCTAGTCTGTCTTATGATCTGCCTTGCATTGTGCCTTCCGACTCTGCCCTACTGTCTGGGCTTGTGATAAAAGATATCGCCGTGCCTATCAACAAAGTCGAAAGGAAACCAAATGACAATGTACACTATACTCTTCGGAAGTAGAGAATACTTGTCATCTTAATTCTATGTCTGTGGTAAAAGCGCGTGTTAGAATTGTGGATACACTTCTAATATTTTCTGGTGGATGCAAATAATTCTTATTAAAGTGACAGAGACTTCAGGATGAAGAAGTTCAATACGTTATATGAGTCTCGAAGACAGGAAGACTTTGATATCTCAACCTACGTGAGATCTATGTCGCTCATCTGAATCCTCTCATATACAGATACAGAGTACAGTAAATCCGACTAAAAAGGCGGGCTGCTGGAGGAAATCGCATTACTTCATAATAATATACAATTTGTTCGATTCAATTTTGGCAACGTGATCTGTTCCTATCATATGTTTCAGAACCTACTCAGGACGAACAATCATGAGATTGAGTATATCAGATCTTTTGTTGCATATCGCAATTGTCTTACAATCCGGAACTTTAACAAACCATTGAGCTGGGTAGTTTCGTCAGCAACCTGGAAGCTCTTTCCTAAAATTGAGATAAGAAACTTAGAGCCAATCGCTTCAACGGTCTCTTGTTATAGTAACTGATTCTTCCTTTGCTTGTTGTACACCTCACACTGAAGGCGGTTCATAATTCTCACAATATAGTCAGTTCCCCCACCATAGGTGCACAATGAGTGGGGAAGCCTCCCGTCACCGGAACTTTTGTGTTAATGAACTTTGAGAAGCTAGCTTAACTGCATTGCAATAAGACAAAGCCAATGTGATTGATCGGAACTTGCGCATGACATTTTTAATGAGATATTTAGTCGACTTCCATGTGATTTGATGGCGTATTCCATGGCGCTGGGAGATGGGAAATTTAATATCTTCAGACTCAGCATCACCAAGCATATAATATTGGAGTCTAGCCAATCCCATCAAGTGGCAACTGGATACATGTACTTCGACAGCATGTCCTGCATCCTGTATGGAAGGATTCGAAATACGGGATATTATCATCTCCCAAGAAGAAACTCCACTCGCTCCCTTCCTCCAAGCCCGTACAATAGCTCCCTCGCCAAAACTCCGAAAAATGCAACCTCACATCTGCGACATGCAACAAATCCCCACCTCTCACCTCCTTCCCTCCATTATATACAATTTTCTTATTTTTTTTTAAAAATTCTCCGTCCTCTGACATGCGCGCAGACCTTCAGCCCTATGAGGGCAATATCATGTACACAGCTCGGACGTTGCGACGGATTGAGGCAAAGCCGGGGCCAAAGAGTAAAGTCCTAATCGGGAATCAATTCGCGACCAACGATGCGATGTGCAACAAAGTGTTGGATTTTTTTATGGGGATTTATGCGCTGGCTAGGTGAGTGGGTGTGCTGCGGTCAAGACTAAGATGGGGATGGAAAGGTGGGTGGTGATAGGTAGAAGAAAAAGGAGGGACAGTTGGAAGGGGAGGAATTGGGCCTGAAGGATGGTGGCGAATACTTGAAAGCACCATCTTTGATATATTGAACAGAAGGCAGTCTTTTCTCACTCGGTGTAATGTGAGTTTTTGCTCGGATGAATTTGTCACTAGAGGTAGTATAGTTCTTGCTGATTGATCGAAACAACTTCTGGGTTCATACTCTGACGATAGAAACGCAAAAATAGGACAGTCTCTCCAGGAGAATACCAAAGCATACTGAAATGTTCATTGTTCATCTCAGTCGTCTCTATTATCAAGTCATTTCGACTCCGTATATGTTTAGTCATGTTATCGAACAGATGTGGTGTGCGGCGTGTCAGCGAGCTGCACCACACTTGATCTCATTTAACCTCCTGCTCAATTCATTGCGCCTTCGTTCCATTTATGACACCTTTGTCAGCGTTACTGTAGCAATGCAACCTGTGCTTTCAACATGTGCCAGAAAGTAGCACAATCTCGAACCTGAGGAACCTCAATAAAATCAGCTGAGCTCACGCGAGGGAGAAACTCTCGGAAGTGCTGTAAGTTCCGGAGTAGATTCTAGACACTGTTCAATTCACGCGACCCGTGAATGGAGTTGCGAATATTCCCCAAGGAGTGGGTGTGCCTCAGCCAATGCATGAAAGAAACCTGAGCTTCCCTGTTATAGGACATTAGAAAAGATACTGCATACAGAAATACGATTTGAAGCTCGTCATAGGCTTACCGTGCCATGCTATCGCATTTGCGTTCATGTGAAGGCATAAGCAAATCGCTATGGAGGTGACCGATGTAGCTCCTTGTTAAACGAACTCTTGCTACACAGGTACCATGGTAATGGATAAAACAAACCAGAGTTGGACCTACTAGATGAGACATGCATAGTGGCACGAGCTTGCCGTAAATTAAGCCGCTTGGTGGCGCTCGGGTGGATAGGAGAGGATTCGAGCCTCGATGTATATCAGTGATGTGAAGTGCGTAGCATGACTGTGGAACTTTTGTTGTAACATTTAGTGTATTTCCCCCCGGAATATAAGCGGGTGCATGTTTTTCTCGACGACAAAGACGTCATCTGACTTTTTTTCCAACCACCTTCGATACACTAGCCTTTTTGGCCTCCCACTTCTCCCAACCTGACTGGCACAAATCTTCCTCAACAACCAGATCCCGCATCCTGAATAGCCTGATAATAGGATGATCCAACACCCAAGATAGCAAGCCAATTTGCCGGACGATGGTTGTGAATATGAACCACAATATAGCACTGGCGACTCCTGCCCCGATACCAACGAATACCTGCTTTTTAGTATGGTAATTCAGGTACGTTCGACTCCAAGCAACCAAGCCCGCATTCGCCAGAGCCAAACTAGAAAGCAAGATACGGGCTGCCATACTCAGTGGTGTGTGCGAAGGGGTTGGCTTCTTCGGGGTGTGTCTGAATAGCAGGAATAGTGTCAAGCTAATGGAGAAGAACGAGACGAATTGGGCGTGTGAGGAGGGCATCCCATATCCTTTTCCATGCATTTGTTTCGGCCGTTCCTCCTTCAATATTCGCTTCAATGCAAAATTTAGCGCCTCGCATGCCAGCTGCCCTCCAAACATGAGGAGTATCTCGATTTCGCGGGTCGACCAAATCAAGGTTGCGTAGACAACGCAGAGTCCTTGGGGAACGAGTGCGAGCCAGGCGCAGAAGTAGGATACCGGATCATTTGGATCCTGAAGAGATTTAGTGAGGATAGATCTAGAGGAGTGAGGTGCTTACATAGTGAACATGGGTCAAGGAAAGAGATGCCAGAGGAACATCTGCCATGATACAGGTTGACACTACAGAACAGGCGTTCGTAGATCAAGTTCCTCCGAAAGCGCAAACAAAAGTCGAACCTCCAACAGCAGCCCTTTGCCTGGCATTCAAAGATAGGGATAAAGAAAAAAAAATCATGTAAATGTAGTGAAGTTTCAAAGGAAGGTTGTAAAAGGAAGGTCGTCAAATGAAGGTCGGTTTTTGAAAGATTGCCGCGATAGTCCTCGGTGTGGTAAAGCGGCGGGTGCTCCTAGAAAAGCGGCGTCATCCAAAATAATTATATTGGCGGGGCTAACAATCACGACTTCACCGCATTACACATCGACCGACATCCTCGCATTTCGTGACTGTTCGCCACATCGGCGCAATTTTCCTACAAAACATGTTGCGCCTCTTATAGATGCGAATCATAACACTTATGATCCTCATTAAAACTCTTCTTTGCACAGCAGAAGTCGTTTCTCTCTCTAGAATCGGCCAGTGACATTCTGCCTAGCATGGACGACGAACGAACTGAGGAATTCGAGTGTCTAACTGCGATATTTCCTGAGATAGTGCTTAACTCCGAAACCCCTTTTTGCGCCTCTATAGAACTTCAGGTTCATCCTACGAGACCCGTCAAAGTCATCTTCCCCGCCGCGACTGACGGTGTCCTACCTACCCCACCACAGTCGGATACCTCTGGCGATGTAGAAGCCAACCCTGCGAATGCGCCTAATGCAAATGTCGAATCGCATGACTTATCATATCTGCCGTCTCTCCATCTACAAATAACCCTGCCGGATGGGTATCCCGAAGAGAAGCCACCAAAATTCGAACTGAGCACAACGCCATCATGGCTTTCCCGAAAACATCTCGATGAGCTGCAAGCAAGTGGAGAGAGCATGTGGGAGGAGGCTGGACGAAGTGTGGTGGCATATGGCTATATCGACTTCCTGCAACAAGCTGCTGAGAATGCGTTTGGATTTGCGGAAGAAGGAATGATTTTGGAAATTCCTCAAGATTACAAGATTTCCCTACTCGATTTGGATATTCGTGCTACATATGCTGCGTTCGCAAAGGAGACATTCGACTGCAGTGTTTGTCTAGGTAGGTTTGCCTCCTGCTGCCATTGACCAAACACTAACCATTTTGCTAGATCCTAAGAAAGGGTTAGTTTGCCACCGAATGATTGATTGCGGTCACGTATTTTGCGTCGAGTGTCTCCAGGATTTCTATAATAATGCAATCAAGGAAGGAGATTTGTCTTTCGTGCGTTGCTTGGCCCCAGATTGCGCAAAGAAACGAGCTGAGGCACAAGCCAACACACCAAAAAAGCGCAAGGTCAAGACACAGATCAGTCCTAGTGAATTATTGCAAATACCACTTGAGCAGGACGTAGTTGCGCGATACGTTAAGCTAAAGCACCAGGCACTTTTAGCATCAGACAAAAATACCATTTATTGCCCGAGACAATGGTGCCAAGGAGCCGCGAGATCTAAGAGACACCCAAAGCCTGTTGGATTTGAAGTGGGAGATAGTGATGAGGAGGAGGAGTCTGATCATGAGAGCGAATCGAAAAAGGTCGTCAAAGTCAAGCTCGGAAACGACCTCCTGGCAGTTTGCGAAGACTGCTCTTTTGCCTTCTGTAGTCGATGCTACCAAGGCTGGCACGGAGAATTTACAATGTGTATCCCGAGAGAGGCAAATGGCGAACTCACGGAAGAGGACAAAGCTTCCCTCGAATATCTCAAACTCCATACCACACCTTGCCCAACATGCGCAGCTCCAGCTCAGAAAACTCACGGGTGCAATCATATGATTTGCTTCACCTGCAATTCTCACTTTTGCTACTTGTGTTCGGCCTGGTTATCCCCATCAAACCCCTACAAACATTACAACACTGAAAACACTCCTTGCTATATGCGATTATGGGAACTGGAGGAGGGCGATGGTAATGATGTTGGGCATGGTTATGCTGGGGGACGGCAGATGGTGAATCCCGAGGATGTTGTGCCCGTGGAGGTAGTGGAGGCTGTTCCTGAGGTCGAGGAGCCTGCAGAAGCTCCAGAGGAGGCTTTACCAGAAGTTGCCCTTGACCCAGTCCCCCAAGCTCAACTACAACGTGAAGGGCCGCTTGTTCTCCGTATCAACCAACTTCCACCTCAACCAATACCGGCTCAACCTGTTCCGGATCCTCTTCATGGTCGACGCCGTAATCGACGACCAGGACGGCAACAACGGTTACCACAACAACCACCTCAGAACGTTCGAGGTGGTCCTCAAGCAGGTCGTAGACTTGTTCGAAACCGCGCTCCAAGAAACAACCCTGTGCCTGAGCCGCACCCTCTTGGTCAAGATGCTGCTCAACAAGCTTGGGTCCAGATGTTTGTGCAGATGGCGATGAATGACGAGGAAGATCAGCTGGACAGTGATGATGAGGCAGACGGTGGACATTGGGAGATTCCCGTCAGGTGACTTTCACCATGGCTGTTATTTATGTGAGCTTTTTGAAAGGGCATTGGTTGGGAATGGCAGCATAGCGAAAGGCGTTTGAAGGCACACTAGCATATGAGCGTATATATGGCATCCTCATATTGACTCGTGCTTTAATCCATCCATATAGGTAGTAGCACGTATACATAAACATCCTCTCACCTCATGCATTTGCCTTCCTAAACTCCGTGGTAAGTTTTGTATGTGGATTTTGTTAACGCAGAAGTATTATACTGTTCACTGGAAGTAAAGTGAGAGAGATCAGATCCGACTATGTTTAAGAATAAGAAGATAAAAGAGAGATTTTTCATTTCAACAAAAGTACACGATGGGGCCTGCTGCATGTGACCTAAATAGGAAACCCAAAAACTTTTGTTGCACATCGTACCTCATGACTTGTCTTCGACATGGTCAAGCCTACATCCTCCCTCTCCATCCTGCAAATCTCACTCTGTCCCCCTTACGTAATGAAACATGTATCAAGCTCTCTGTCTTCGATTCATACCACTCGTAGTATCTGGATAGTGCTGTGGAATTAATTATCCAAGGAAAGGGAGGGTGAAAATGTGAGTCTTACCATTCATGAATTACCTGGTTTACTCATGAATGAACTAATTGGTTTATGGGCGAATGAGGATAGTTTGTGGGCTACCCGGAATACGTCGTTCCGCTGCTAGAAGTCTGAAGAGTAGAGTTTAGACGAGCTGAGGTAATTCTGTCCTAGCTTCGGGAAGTAGGGGGCGCGGAGAAGTAGAATCCAGAGTGGATCTTCCAGCTGATACGAGGTAAAGGAGAGTCCTAGGATGATGTTGATAAAAACATAGTCAGTTCCCCGTTAACCTCACTTTTGAATACCAAAACAGGATATTAATAGCGCAGGAGTTTCAATTTCCACGTGCTTATTCTCGCTTGTAAAAGTGCTTTGGTTATTCTTCAAATATTTAACCTTCTAGTTGCTAGAGTCCCGAAATTGGCAACAGAATCACTTTGCGCTAAAACGCTAGAATGACCGTATGGATTTGAGTGCAATACATCTCGGTGCGATTAATTGATTGTGGCCTGCTAAACTATGGCTTATCCCACTGCACCCTATCACTGGAATAATAGAGAGAATTATTAGTACAAATGCCTCTGGTGATAGGATAAGGTCATTGCCACCTGATATAATAGAGTCACTTGGGTAAATAGGACGCTGGGTACAATGGAGATCTAAAATTTATTAGATTAGTGTATGCCATCTAGAGCTATATGATGCTCGTGAAAACGGGGCGAGAATGTAGGATATACTCTCGGTAGCGAAAAAAAAGCTTGGGGAAACCTCCATACAATTGCTCGTAATTTACCCCTGGATCCACAAACCAAAACCTTAAATTTACATCTACATAAGTACTCAGCCACAATGGGATATGGCAATCAGGGTATGAAGGTACTCCATACTAATTTCTTTCTCCTTATGCGGGCACTTGAAACATAGTGGCATCGGCACTTTTTCTTGGTATTTTTTCGAGCGCAGTACATAGGCTGTCCTAATATGCAACGAAAATGAATGATCTACTAAGCAATTTAGGGATAGAGGCTGTGCAACCATACTCGGTACGGTTTCGGAAATGCCCTTAGGTTCCTGGTCTTCTGGAAAACAATTGAAAATCCGCGATAAAGCCGCGGTTATCCAATCGAGATTTATATGAGAGAGCACTCATATTTATACTCCCGGTCGCCCAAAATGGAAACGACAACTCGCCTTGCAACCTCACGATGTTTTCACTTCAATTGTTTCTAGCTCTTCTCTTAGGTGCCGTAAATGCAGTTCCGCTGCAGCCAACATACACTTCAACGCCCTTTCCAATCAGAAATTCTGCAGTCTCGTCAAGAACAACCAATGCATCGTGCACTTTACCATCCCTACGCCAAGAATGGAGTAGCGTTACTCAAGAAGTGCGGGATAACTATATCGCTGCCTCCCTCTGCCTCACTACAAAGCCATCTAGAATTGGCCTGAACACCACTCTCTACGATGATTTCTCATGGGTACACAACCGACTCGCGCCTGAAAGTAAGTAGCCGCCATCCTGCTTCATATTCAAGTAGCTAATTAGGTAGTACATTTTGTCGCAGCATTTCTTCCGTGGCATCGTTACTTCATCCAGTTACACGAACAAGCACTCCAAGAATGTGGATACACAGGTAACCTACTGTACGCACTCCTCCACCCTTCTCAAGTATCACTCATTAATATCCACAGGTATCTTGATTGGACGCTCATCTCTTCTGACCCCGTCAACGCCGCTGTCTTCTCCCCCACAACCGGCCTCGGTGGAAACGGCAACGCCTCCACAGACTGCGTGACCTCGGGGCCCTACGCAGATCTTAAGCCCGCCTACTACGGCGATTTTCCCAGGGATATCATTCCTAGCTGTCTCACTCGGAAGTTCAATGATGATGTTAATGGTAATACAAGTGATGGTCCAGGTCGTATGCAGGGGCAGCATTATACCCCCGAGACGATCTCTAGTATAATGAAGAATACGACATTTGGCACATTTTCTCTGTCGCTGGAGATTGAGCCGCATAATGCTTTTCATGCTGCTATTGGGGGTGATATGAGCCCACAGACATCGCCGAACGGTATATATTTTCCTCCCTCCTTTCCTTTCTGATATCCAACAAGAAATTCGCAAATTCTAACACAATATACTAGATCCGTTGTTCTATCTCCACCATACCCAGATCGATAGACTATGGTGGATGTGGCAGCAAGAACACCCTGAGAATAGAACACTAGATTACTCAGGTTTGGGTGGCACTTGGGCTGATCCGGAACCACCGACGGGGATTGCAAGACTGGGGGATGCCCTGAGAACGTTGGGTTTGGCGAAGGATAGGGTTGTGAGAGATGTTATGAGTACGGACACGGAATTGTTGTGCTACCGGTACTAGGAGGGTGGTAAGCGGGTTGTTTGAGGTGTTAGGATAGTATTTAGAGAGATATACTTAGATTGTACTGAGACTTTCTTCTATTGATGTTCTTATTACTAGTGATCTAGTAGTAATATAGTAAATATATTTTCTAGTCTAATCTTTCTTCGTCCTTAGACGGGTGAAGTCCTTTTAGCAAAGTAAATGGGAGTACACTTAGTTTTTATGAAAGATAATATATGCAATTAGGAAAGAAAGCGAGGCAGTAGAAGGTGTAATAGGCAACCAAGGCTATGGAAAATTCCCACAATTCCGTGAAGCGGAAGTGAGGCTCGAACAATAGAAGATGTATTAGCGTAGAATGTAGCGGAAATCTCTATTTGCACGCCTCGAACTAACGTGACAGTCTACCAAGCAATGTACAGAGTTCCTTTGAACTAATTTATTCCCAAGAAACCCCTCTACTCTACCAAGAGCCATCGGCTTATAGACATGTATTGATCCGGACTATTTTTTGGGGAATTTCTAGAATAGCTCCATTCTTTGACATGACTTGAAGAGGAAAATGAGAACTTTTGCCATTCTCACTGGGCCATACTATATGCATCGATACTTAGAATGTTACCTTCCATTAATTGAGTGGAATTGATTTCCTCATGCCTCTTGACTTAAATTACGCATGTAGACCTTTAGGATTGTAAGAACAACTTAATGTCTGCCTTAAGACAAAGCGTAGATAATGTAGCAATTTGCTCATTTGTGAAGAGTGAATGCGTAAGGGAAGTTCAGTCTGAGGCTTCTCTAGCCACCTAACTTTGAGGCATCTAAGAGAGGGAGCCATAACATCAGCTTTCCCTATCAGGCTCAAAATGTCCAGATTCGCCGGAACTTCATCAAGACACAAAATGAGGATTTCCAAGTAGGGCGAGAACATGTCATCAACATTAGGAGCGGTGACTGTAATTATGCTCATCTGCTTGATGTTGCGGTAATATCGCATGACAGAGCCTATCATCTAAGGAGCCACTGTGAGAGACTTGAGAACAGAGAAGTCACAAAGAAAACTCAATCGTCCCGCTGTTCTCGTAGGCCAAGACCGAAGTACTAATCAAATTGACTATTGTTATAGGTGATCGTCAGCTCCCGAAGTGTCGTCTTAACTCCCTCAAATGTATTCAGAAATTGTGCTCCATCGAATCCCAAAGTCTGAAATATAGCGAAAACGGAGAAAATCCGCCAATTCATAGTGCTCAACACAAAATCCCTGTAGTTGGAGATATTTCATGGTGAAAGAAGCCATTGGACGTTTCCAGTTTCCCCCAGACTCTATCCGTACACCATGGAATGAATAGAGAAATATCAGGTTCAGAAAGAGAACAATTTGATCGAAGCTGAGGCCAGGCGCACCCGCATAGCACTCCATTTTGACCTTCCGTAGACTTCCTAAGGGCCATTTGTGGTAACCAAATTTTTGATGGAGGATAAAGGTTGATTGTAAAAATCTTGTCAGGGATGCAAAGCTACTTTCGCTACAAGTCCAACCTTCAAGTTCCAGTCTTTCCGAGGAGGATTATAACCAACGCCACAATCGCATCCTACTCGCCGTGCTCTATCTCATGAAATCAACTTTCAGTAAATTCAACCCCCTAGATAGTCCCTAGCTGTACAGCGGCCTCTATACGAGTCCAAGTTTCAAAGGCCACGCGAGACATCTCGAATGTCTCGTCGCTGTCACGAGAATAGCCAATAAGTGTCTTCATATTAGACGCCAACTCAGGTACCACAAGGGTGCGATATAAAACCAGTGCAAGTGCGCTAGTTGTCCGGTATGCTTCTCGTATGTGGCTGTAAAGAGTAGGCAAGGCAACTCGATTAAGTTAACGCGAGCACAAGGCAAGACAATGAATCTCCTGACGGCCAGCGGTAGGTCTGTCTCTTTTATATAATTTGCGATAATTCGCCTGAAGGATCTCGCAGATGGAGAGAAACAACTCATTGGGCAAGCGTTCAAACATGCGGGTGCTAGGATTTGCCACGGTTGTTACCACGGAATTGAAGGGGCGATGATAAATTGGCAATTATAGACGGAGCCAGTTCATCAGTCCTGATGAATAATTGGTAATTCTAAAACGAGGATTGCGAGATTGTCGATGCTCGAGTGAAAAGGAAGTTCTGGTGTTGTGTCATCTGCCTAAAACTGCCTCGAGGTAGAAGTGTGAATAAAATCACACTGACTCCACTAATTTCAGCCTCGTTACCTACTTCGACACAATAATCACTTTTCCATCTTGAAATCCCACTAATGTTATTAAGATCTCCGCGCTTCACGATTTGCCTGCAATTCCAAGCTTCAAGCGAAAGAATCAACGACAAAAGCTACATCAATAACCTAACTACCCCTATACTTCAATTTTACATGCTAATTTTGATCCAAAATACCCTCACATCTACAACTTCAACTATATTCAAGTACCTGAGGTGACCAGAGAAATTATCTATTACTAAAAATAAAAGAGGTACATACAAACAATACCCACTATTTGTAGAGTGATATCCGTATGAGAAAAGCCATTTATATACTTTTCGGAAGCTCCGACAGTGGTACCTATGGCAATTCTGTCCGGCGAGAGTGACAGAGAGGTATAATATATAGAGAATCTTTAGCCGTCTAGGACGACAGAATAAGAAATTCAAGATTCTTTCTTCTACTCTAGTGGCTCTGTTTATGATATACTTACGTGCCTCACACTAACTCACACTTGGACCAATGAGTAAATACTTTGTAGATGAAGCTATTTTGGAATATTTCCTATATGCAAATATGCTTCTCGGCTTTTAAAATAAGGATATATGAGGGTTTCGAACTTTGAATAGCTGTGCTCTGGGTTATCAATGGAAAGTTGCGTCACGCACGGCTAAAAAAGAAGAATATATCCAAACAAGGAGACTTATATTATACTTGTTCTCTAGTGTTTGCACGAGAAGAGTAGAGATATAAAAGTTTCGCCCCTCGACATTGTACGCCAGAAACTGGAGATGCATGTCGGTCGCGTGTGCTCAAGCTCTTATCCGGGGTGCCTGCGGATTCTATCGCAACATAAACAAATATGAGTATCATAAACCAATCGCTAAAAGTAGCTAGTAATGATTGGTAATCGTAGCCGTGCTCACTTAATGAAAGAGCTGACGTAGAATAGCAGGGAAAACTCGACTAAGCTTCACTAAGGTTGGTGAGACATTGAATGATGTCACCTAACGTTGGAGTAGAGGGATTGGTGGCGAGACTGAAGCTGAAGCTGAGAGTTTGCAAAATCCATGGCGTCGTGGATGTTGAGATATGGGGTTTGTTGTAGTAGGAGCAGGTCTAGGTTGCATATTAGTCGTCTCGAATAACTTCGCAGTGAAAGTATTCCCAAAGCGGAATGGCTTTACGCTGAGTGAAACATACCGAGACTTAGACAGGTGATTACACTCTACCGAATCGTTCAAAGACAGATTCGTGGCCTCAGTGAAAGCTGCTAGGATAGTGGAGAATTCTATGTGTACTTTTGCACCAGGATCTGTTGATGTGAGGCACGTCATAGTGTCACAAATAGAGCCACACGGGCAAGAGCAAGAGTCTTGACTTCACCCCCCTTCACAGAGGATTAATTCCTATCTATATAGAATATAGAGCTTAAAATATTCTGATCAGTCTGTCTTCTGACCTGCCTTGTAGTGTGCATTCAGCTTTGCCCTGCTGCCTGCTAATATCATATGATAAAAGTATCACTGTGCCTGTCAGCAGGATTGATCTGAGGGTAGTGATGGTGTCGTCATTTAGAGATAAATTTCGACATGTACAAATCTAATATGCTTGGTCAAATGAGAGGAATTCGGATTAGAATAATACATCAGTCGGCGCCCCCGTTCTTTCTGTCTTCTGCCGCAATCATGGACAGATGTGGAACCTTAAGCTGAATTCCCAGGCCAAGGGTCATTCTGATTTCTCCTTCAGAGTTTAGGATAGTGCAGTCCATGGATTTGAATATAATTGTTAGTGCCTTGCGATCTCGCAATATCAATAACTACCACCGGCATCATCGTACGAACGGTGGCAGACGATTCATATGGGGACACTCTATGCCCGCCCAATAGATGGATGGTACCTGAGCTACAGCGCTTAAACTTTTATAGAAAATGGCAAATTGGGATTGAAGTAGAATTTTTTCTCTTGTTTGCCAGAGTTGCTATGAGCAACTGTTGAGGTATGAAGAATAGCAGAGTTGATGTTATGGTGGTACTGGATTGATTGAAAATAGTGTACAGGATCAGAAGTTGTAACAGTGCGAGAAGCGAACTCAAGGTTCGAGTGCTGTCCCGTGTATGACCCCGTGCGTAACCCCCTGCGATTATTCAACAGCAGCTCTGAGAGAAATGCTGTGGTTCTCGCAGGTGTGATGTGTTTGGGCATTTTGATGGTGAAAGTACAGGTCTCTTTGCCGGAGTTATCGCAGACAATGTCGCAATGATCGTATCCGAATTGAAAACTTAATGCAATAATTACTATAAACCGTATAAAGTAGAGTAAAGCAGGGCACTACGGACTCATCGGATTTCATCGGGACTAATGCTTGGAACGCGGTTGGATCTTCTTGTAGAATCTCGTAAATGTTCTTATCAAATCGTGGGATTGCCGCGGAAGGTAAAGGAGATTGAGTTGGACATAGTCAAGTCTGTTACTAGTACTATGATACTCAGAGTCGTGTTGGGTGTTGCTGTCCTTATTTTTATCCTGGAGATCGAGAGGTACAGCCCCAAGGCGGACAAAGAGTGCAATAAGCTCGCAATCCCCCGTAATTCTCAAAGCACAGCCGATTAATGGCGTGATTGCGAGATTCAGGGTAAGCTTCAGACGCGGCGTTGAAAGAAACCAACCTAAAATTAGTGATGTTTGTGTCGATGAAGCTTAGTGAAAATGCATTGGTGTCCGAAAGAAGAAGATATTCCTAGTAACCCTTACTACACCGCATCACTAATCTAACCTCACTGGGGGCAACATGTATTACTGACTTTTATTGAAGGGCAATCAAATTTTCAACAAATAGCACGACCAGATCTTTTGAGGTATTGTGTTATAACTTTTCATTGTAATTCAGTTATCTTAACAATCATTCTAGCTCCTATCCCGTTTCCAAAACATCCACCCTCCCCCTCCACCATCACCATCACTCATCTCCCCCGTCCCCTCTCTTTTCCTCCCTCCTTGATCCCGTCCCCTCAATCTCAGATAGTACACCGGCACACCCGCCACAATGAATGCCACCACAATTAGAGTTTGTATGGGCTCCGCGAAAACAGCCCTACTCAGCAAAAACAAGCTTACGCAGCAGAAAATTATGGGAGTCGTAATCCACGTGCGATAAGGCCGCTCAAGATTCGGTTCTCGAACGCGGAGGATGATGAGACCTAGGACGGTCATGAAGTAGAATGTGTAACCCGCGACTCCGTAGAATGTGACTAGCGTGCCGAATTCGCCGACGAGGATGTAGAGCGCTGTCAGTGAAGCGTTCAGAACCATGGCCCAAACGGGGGTGTAGAATAGTCCTGTCTCTTCGTCGCCGAACAATTTTGCGAGTCGTTTGCTTGCCCAACTCCGAGTTCGAAGACGGGTCGAGGCGACTTGGTCATTGTTGGAAACCCCGATCCTTCCGAATAATTTAGGAAGATATCCTTCCTTTCCAGCAACGTAAACGAGGCGGCCGGAGGTGAATGTTGTAGCGTTTAGTGCACCGAAGCAAGACGCCGATACAATAAGTGCTAGGATCAATGATCCAATTGGCCCGAATACCTTGTTGCCGAACATGACGGCGACAGTGTTTGACTCGTTGATTACATCCAGAGGTAGGACAAAGAAGTAGGCGACGTTGGCTAAGATGTAGGAAAGGATGACAAGTGGCATGGCTGTATGGATGACACGAGGAAGATCTCGTGTTGGGTTGCGAAACTCTCCTACCACATAATTGGTCTGGTTGTGTTAGCACAACTCCTGGGGGAAAAGATGACTGAGGAATTTACATTGTCCCATCCATCGAAAGCCCACAAGCCAGCGTATAGAGCTACTGCCCATGCCGAGGCACTGGTGCTTGTTCCATCGAACCATCCTTTGTCTCTCCAGTCCTGATTCGCTTCTCCAATGGTCGAAAATCCTGTAGCAGCGACTACAATACCAATCACTGTAACTCCAAGGAGTGCCACAAATTTCAAAAACATAAACATGTCTCCCATCTTCGTGCCCAACCTGGTCGATATACAGTTCAGGGCAGTCACCAAAATCAATCCAATTAATGCCACGCTCTTGTTTATCCAAGCGCTCACGTTTTCAGCCTCCGCTCCAATGGCTGCCCGCACGAGATACTCACCCATTATTATGGCAATAATCGCTGCTGAACCTGGTTTCAGCACCACAACCGCACACCATGTGAAAAGGAATCCCCATATTTCTCCAAAAATCTTGGCCAAATATACTTGAGCTCCACCATTTAGTGGTATGGCCCCCCCCAATTCTGCATAACTCGCCGCTCCCGTCCATGCTAATATTCCTGCAATTCCCCAAACGATCAAAGAAGCCCCTGGCGATCCGGCATTTGAGTTGACCTGGCTTGGTGACGAGAATATCCCAGACCCAATAATTAATCCAACTATTAAAGATAACCCGTTCAGATATGTCAAGGTTTTGTTTCTCTCTAGTGATGCTCCTCCTCCCATCGTTGTCTGCGCATTTGTGGAAGATATAGGGGCACCGATGGGCGCATATCCATTGCCCGTGGATGAGGATAGGGGAAAGAGATTCGAGGAGAAATCGAAGACGGACGAGACTGAAAAGGACCGGGCATGGTTCCCTCTTGCGTTGGCAGCTGGGTTTCGATCATCGAGAGGATCATCGTCCTCGAAGGAGAGTTTTCGCGAGGACGTTATACCAGATCGAGAGGAAGTTGTGGATGAAGATGTTCGACGGCCAGGAGAACTCGATGCTAAACTAGCAAGCTCTAAAGAGTCGCGCGCATGCGGCTGAAGATTCGAGTAACCGCGCGACATGTCTATGTGAGGTGTACCGTCTCTACGTCTAATTTGGCATACCTGTTTGAGTTTATACTGAGGCTCGGAAAGGATCGAATGGGGGGCTCAAAGCGGGGTGTTGAGCATGTTTGTCAAAGACGTAAATGCGAAGGATTAATATAGAATTGGAATTGAAAATGCTAAAGACAGGAAGCAAGGAAGACGTCGTAAGAAACGGACGTTCGGAGAAAGTGATGCGTGTCGAAGTGTCAAAGTGTCAAAGCTGGGGAAGCAGATGCAAACAGGGGGATGAAGATGTTGATGTTTCCGGTTTGGCCAACACGGAGGACGGAGGTTGGTTTTTTGAGAAACGAGTACGAGTGCGAGGTATGTGGACAGGGGACGGAGTAAAGGTAATCCGGCAGTCGCTGCACTAATGAGCTAGCTTTTGACGTGAGGCTGAGCACAGACATCAGGAAGAACCGAGCTCTGATATTTATTTTGGAGCAGCTTGAGCTGTGAGAAGCTTGTTTGCTCAATCCTGCAACATCACTCCTCCACCACCATGAAACTATTCACATAACGCAATATGCAGCAACAAGATGCTATCAACTGGCTGGCATACAGGACGGAGACTTCTCCGACCTGGCTGCCTATTTTTGTGCAATCCTCCTCTAGTCAAAACCCTTCACCACGACCTTAGTCAAGCTTCGAACTCAAGCCATATTTCGAGACGTTTTGCAAGTGGAAATCACCATCCGACTTCTTCTGGGCGCCGAGACGGTGGCTCGTATCCATCAAATGGTTCTGTCAGCGAGAAACCAACTCTAGATTTTCCTCAATTGGATGTGAAATGGCGTGCCAGGTGGAACCAACCTGGTCGAAATACGAATCCCAGCCGTAACAATTACGAATGGACAATACCACACGTACTTATGAGGTTCCCATATAATGACGACAAGATGGTTATACTATACGCGATGAAGGAGCCCAAATGTTCCAAACGTGAAAAGAATACTATGTATATTTTGCCAATGTTTCCGTATCCTTCTGGAGATTTACATTTAGGGCATCTACGAGTTTATACTATCTCGGATGTCCTGGCACGATTTCGTCGAATGCAAAGTTACGATGTGATGCATCCAATTGGCTGGGATGCATTCGGCCTGCCTGCTGAAAACGCTGCGATTGAGCGAGGTATAAATCCGGCTACGTGGACCAAACAAAACATTCAGAAGATGAAGGGACAGCTTGAGGCCATGAATGGTGATTGGGACTGGGATCGAGTACGTTTGACCGGGAAACGTATACAGGACTATGGACTGACTGCGTTCAGGAATTTGCGACCTGCGATCCAACCTTCTACAAACATACTCAACGGCTCTTCTTGCTTCTTCATGAACGTGGGCTTGCGTATCAAGCTGAGTCCCTGGTAAACTATGACCCAGTGGATAAGACGGTCTTGGCGAATGAGCAGGTCGACTCGAACGGCAACTCCTGGAGGTCGGGCGCAAAGGTTGAAAAGCACATGTTGAAACAATGGTTTTTCAAAATATCCGAATTTAGGGAGGAGCTGTTGGACGACCTAGAATTGTTATCAAAGAACGATGCTTGGCCAGAGAGAGTTTTGGCGATGCAAAAAAACTGGATTGGAAAATCAAAAGGCGCCAAAATAAAGTTTCCTGTTACTGCATTCAACCAACAAAAACATGCTGACATTGAAGTTTTCACCACTCGACCGGATACACTATTTGGGGTCCAATACGTAGCACTTTCATCGACACATCCAATCGTGCAGGAACTCGCAAAGACCAATATCGAGCTCCAGACATACCTCGACACAATACCTGTGCTACCTCAAGACTCAAAGATTGGGTACCTACTTCCACATGTTCGCGCGACCAATCCTATGGGATACGAGGATGATGCACCTGATGCTACAAAGGCGTCACTTCCAATATACGTTGCGCCGTATGTTCTGGGTGATTATGGTAATGGCGCGGTAATGGGTGTACCGGGTCACGATACTCGTGACTATGCATTCTGGAAGCACAATCGTTGCGATGAGCCAATACGCACCGTCATCTCTTCATCACCTGATAAGTCTACTATAATTGATGATCAGCCCTTCGTTCACCCTGGCCATCTCACATCTCATTCTGGACGTTATGCAGGTAAAACTACCGCTGAAGCTACTATGACGATCATCGAATTGCTGAAATCAAAGAATCTTGGTGGACCGGCTGAGTCGTGGCGTCTTCGAGATTGGCTAGTCAGTCGGCAACGTTATTGGGGTACCCCCATCCCGATTGTTCATTGCAAGAGTTGTGGACCGGTTTCGGTACCCGAGGACCAGCTCCCAGTCGAACTTCCAACCCTTCAAGATCATTGGGTAAAAGGGAAAGCTGGAAACCCTCTCGAACAGGCTCATGAATGGATAAACACTCCGTGTCCAAAGTGCGGAGAAGCTGCGAAACGGGACACCGACACAATGGATACTTTTGTTGACTCCAGTTGGTATTTTATGAGATATCCAGATGCCGATAATCCGGATATGCCTTTCTCAGCAGATGCTGCCAAGCAATGGCTTCCAGTTGATATTTATGTCGGAGGTGTGGAGCATGCAATTCTCCATCTCCTGTATGCACGTTTCATGTCCAAGTTTATGGCTTTGACGCCTTATTGGCCTTCCGGCTTTGGAAATGGTGGGGAGCCATTCAAAAGCCTTTTAGCTCAAGGCATGGTACACGGAAAGACCTTCTCGGACCCATCGACTAAACGGTTTTTGAAACCGACAGAACTTAGCTTCAGCAACTCTAAGCCTGTCATTATTGCGTCTGGCAAGACACCAGTTGTGAGTTTCGAGAAAATGTCCAAATCGAAATACAATGGCGTAGATCCTACGACATGTATGAATAAGTATGGAGCAGACGCAACAAGAGCCCATATACTCTTTCAAGCGCCTGTGAGTGAAGTGCTTGAATGGGATGAAGAAAAGATTACCGGTGTTACACGGTGGATGCGTCGGATACATAACTGGATTTGCGAGAAGTACCCTACTGGAGATACTAGTCGTCATGGCCATCACGAACTCCTTATCGCTCATGGATATGGGTTTGACTGTAAGTATTACTTATTGCATAGAGAGCTTGATTTACACATCATCGATACGCCTGAATTTACTTCACTGCCAAAAGAATCTCAACAAGCGATACAGATCCAGCGGTCAGATTCTAGATTGGAAGGACACCTATGGCGCCACGTTCAGAAAACTATTAGAAATGTCACTCTTTCCTACAGCAACGGACATTCCCTTAACACCGCTGTCTCGGATCTCATGTCTTTGACCAATGCCATTATTGAGCTCCCGGACTCTTGTTCTAGCAATAAAATGGGTCGCCATCTTCTTCTGCACCAGGCTATGATGACACTCATCAAATTGATGGCCCCTATCACGCCCGCATTTGCAGAGGAGTGTTGGTCTATAATGTCTTATCGAAAGCCTTCCCTCTTTCGACGACTACAGAATGTGATCCTTACCCGGTCTTTCTACGGCCTTCAACCACCATTTCTGCAAACCTCCGTCTTCGAGCATCCTTTTCCAGTGGAAGATGGCTCTTACGAGTCTCTCGCCCCAGCTACCCAGAAGGTTACCGTGCAGGTTAATGGGAAGCTGAAATGTGTAGTGGAAATTCCCAAGCCTTCGGGGCATATGGAGGGCAAGTTGTTGGAGAGTTGGATTTTGAAGGAGATTTTGAGTAATGAGGAGGCGAAGGGGAAGTTGATCAACGAGAATTTGGATGTGAGCAAGGGGAGTAGAGTCATTATTGTTAAGAAGGGGAAGCTGGTGAATTTCGTGGTTAGCCAGCAGCAAGATAAGAAGAAGTAGTCGTGACAATGGGAGAGTGTTAGATATACTTGTATTATATAATAGGTAGATGGCGAAAAGTGCACATGGGTTCCAAAAATACCACTTCATTTCCTGGCTATCCTTATTTTCTTTCGCTCACTTCAAAGTCCTATTACTTGAGAATTTTTACGTAATAAGCTGAGAAAATAACTGTTACCATTGTCTCCATTTTCTCGTCGATAGCCTGAACTTGGATGTGGCAAGTACGAATACTACTACTGGCCACTACTTATTCTACTTTCTGGACTAAGGCTCTTAGGCTTGCTATAATGTAGCCAATGCTTTCTTCTATCAATCAGAAGAATTGTTTTGCAAGCTTAAGACAACCTTTAGTAGGTCAACTGCTCTAACAAGGATGGCGTTCGACAACTTAATTCCATCACAGCCACAGATCTTGGTGGATCATCTTCATCATAGCGGCTTCAGCAGGCCAAGCGTCAACAATCTTCACCACCTTACTACACCAATCATCATTCCACCTGAATGAGAGAAAAGTAGCAAAATACCCCCAATATACAGGATTACTTCTCATCCTGGAAGTCTTCTACCTCCTCCACCAGGATATTTTTCCGATGCAAATCTGAGTAGGTGAAAACCGGCGTTCTACCAGCAATCACTAAGCTGCGCATCAGTTGTTCTTCAAAGAAATCGACGAAGTATGAATGGCGCCCACTATCTCGTGCATTCCACTGCGATTTCGAAATCAGGCTTTGTATGAGTACACGCTCGGTCGTGAAGGGGCCTGAGATGTGCGCTGGGTAGTTGTGCCAGTAGAAGAGGTGATGGGGCATATGACTTTTATCGACTGAGCCAAAGAAACCTTGATGTGGCGTAGTACGGGATTTTTTTAAGATGGCGTGCGTTTTGGCAAGAATGCGATCTTTGTTAGATTCTTGAAGAGTGGGCCATAGCGATTCAAGCGTGTCAAGCGTGTCGCTACGTAAACTTTCCATTACTAGGAATGGAGTTCCGTCGGCCTCTTTCCACATCGCATATAATCGAGGAGCAAACCCTTGGAGGTTGTTCTGCTGGAGGAAGAGTAGATTTTCGCCTTCCACCTGACCACTGAATGGGCTGTATTTTACGACGAAATGTTCCCTAACACCTATAACTTTCCTGGTCACCCAAGCCTTGGTTTCTTACCGTTAGCCATATCAACTGACCTCACTATTGATTTAATCTTACCTTCTGTTACTTTCATAAAAAAAAAAAAAAAAGACGAATCAAATTTTGGAAAGCACATATCAAAGCATCTCGAAATCCCCTCGGAGGCGTCAGAACTAGAATCCTGGGCTAGGCACTATCCTTTACGGCATGCATAGCCCAGCGAGCGCTCGTTCTGATCGATCTGCCACTTCCACCAAGCAAGCACCGAAAACAGCACCACGACACCCACAAGAAGCGGCCGTTACCCCTCACGTGGGATAGACTGTACGTCCAACAGTAACATAGGAAACTGAGACCATGATACTATCACCACCAAATAATTAGCATTTACGGTCTCGATCTTGTACACAGCAACTATACCTACAACACGCAGAACAGAAGCCACGAGCGCTCCCTCGCTACAAACTACAAGTGCCTTGCCCACACGAGTAGTCTATATTTCAGATAGAACTGTCAGCATCAAAGCAGAATCGCTACACACAGAACAGGTCGAGGCATGAACCAGCATACACTCAGCCGTCTAGACTTCGAATATTCGGTATGTATTTGCACTCACCCAGAGCACACTATGATAATAGGTTTGGGAGAAGTTATGAATATGAATATTCATGGGAGGGAGGAAGTTGAATAAATGTTTAGCGTAGGAGTGGGAGACTGAAAGTACGTTGACAAAAAGATAGCAGAAGCGGCTGCCAATGAGCCATGCATATAAAAAGACACAAAGCACTCCTTACACTGATGTGTATATACAGACGAAGATGAGGACCAGTCCACTGAGCAGAGGAGTTTGGTGGTCAATTTCGGGTGATGAATTGAGGTGGATTAACTATGGTAGTCGCAGTTCGGCAACTGGTGCCAAAATCGGGCTACCCTGGCATAGCACTCCTACAGACGGTTAGAACCGAGTACAAATCAATCAATCAATCGTTACTTTCATCAAAATCTACCAAATCGTGCCAAATACATTACTTTCTATAACCTTAAACACTCCGCCAACCATCTATCACGATACGGCCTCTACCATACTGTAACGAAGGGGGTAGAGTGTGGTTTGGTTAGCTGTAGTGAGGTATACGAAACTATTTCTAGGTTGTTAAACTTGAAGCTCTAACTCGTAACAACAACTCAGATAAATAATAGAATTCAGTTGTTATGTTTAATTGAGCACGAGGCTCCTATGGAAAAGCTTCTTTCTTTGGTCGACAAAGTCTATATCGACCACGTCGACAGACACCAGTATCGGACGGCGATGGCCGGTTTATCGAAGGACTTTTGTTACGTGACCCTTGATACTATGAAATCACTGGGTCGTTTACTAACTCGTAATTATTCCTCTTACTATAACAGCCTATGATCTTCTAAATATCGTGATCTCCTGAGCCTATAGTCTTGGAGCTGCACTTCATCCAAAAGCTGAAATCTCGTGACACTATAATTCGCTTAGGAGTTATATAAATCAGTGTAATCAGTCCTGTAACAATTAGCTACCGGGGGCGTAGCTTCTCTTTATATTTTATAGTTACTAGTCTGTTAATTACCGCTAGGAGCTCAGCTCCTATATCTTCGTATAATAACCTATCCGTCTAACTAGTTGTCGGGAGTATAGTTCCACGTTGTGATTTCGGATTCTATATATAGGTTCAGGCGGTTCCTACTACTGGCTTTCTATAATTCAGGTTAATCATATAGGTTTAGACTTACTACTGGCTATTGTACTCACTATATCGTAATCTCTAGTGAGTAAAGATAGGAGAGAGAGAAATGTAATATTATAGGCTAGGTCTCAAGGTCTAAGTAAAGTAGGATAAGTGAAGAGACATTTAAATAAGCTAGAGGTGACCTTTATACTAACGAGTCGACAACATCAAAAGCTTGAAATGAAGGGCGGCTGTGGCGGTAGTGGAGGTAAGGTGGAAAAACTCTGTGTTCGAGCACCACTTTTACGAAACACGAACTCGGATAAGTGTACGAATAGATGAGCACAAAACATGGATACAATGAGTCTCTATCGTCGATATATAGTACTAATCGGTAACCTAATTACTATTATAGTGTCTATGGAATATAAGTATTTATGGTCACAATAGCACAGATAAATAAGGAGGCTTCCCCCCGAATAGAGAATTCTTAATACATGAAGTTTTCTAGGTTTGGGTTGCTAAAAGAAGATATCTACCTAAACTCCCAAGAAATTAACAATCATCCTAACATTTTGTTCGTCTCCCTCCCGTGTTTCCCTTAAGTCCTCATTCACCCAGTCATCTATCCAGCCTCCCCTAAAATCGATGAGCCAGGTATCGTCTGTATCCCTATGTATAAGAACATTATGCGGCTTACCATCCCCCCACATCATATCAATCTCATGTATTAAATGAACCATCTCTCGAATCTGAGATGCCCACTTCACCCTCCGCGAAAGATCAATCATGGTGATGTCTACGTCTCGTAACGTAGTCAGAATCATCAAATCGGTCGGTATATACTCTTCCAGAATTCCAATAGTTTGCCCGCTGTCAGCTGATTTAACAAGGCCCTTCAAATTTCGGTACCCGAATAGATGAGGCATGTTCGGAACGTGGGATTTTCCAGAGACAATCAGCTTCTCGGGCTACTGCTTCCCAGTTGAGAGGCTCTCCACTCCTACAGCACCTTTCCTGTCCATCTACTAATACTCAAGTATTTCACCCTGACCCTGGATCTTTTCTAAAACTTGAATATTGTTCGATAATAATTTAGGTAAATCTGAGTCGTTGTTCTTTTGAAGTTGAGGAGGAGGAGGATTCTGCTCAGGGTGGGAATCACAGTCTTCCTTCAAGATCTCCGCTTTTCCATTGGTCGTGGCAAAGCGCAAAAAAGTGGTTTCTGGGCAGAGAAGAGACTGCAGATTCCTGAGTTGACTCGCTATCCCCGTGGTAACTGGCGGTGCGAGCCGAGAAAATGTAAGTTTTCCCACGTGTAGATAATGTTATCGATTTCCTGCTGGGCGGTGTCTTCCTCACCACCATTCAGAATTCATTAAGACAAGCGGCCTCGTAGCGCGTAATCATAGGTCGCTCAATTGTGCCGTCCAGGGACTCGACGGATAGGAAACTCACAATGATGCGCTTGCTATTGCAAATGATAGTAACAGAAACCCCATCACCACAACCACTATCCACTTGCACCAACGAATAATTCTACCCAACTTGGCCTTTGTGGGTATCTATCTCCATGGTTTTGTTTCGTTTTATTTTGTTTTTATCGTTGGAGATTTATGTATGTTGGGGTGGAAAATATTTGTTGACGGAGACTAACGGATGAACTGGACAAGAAGGAAATCTGGAGGATGTATGGGATAGTTATTTCCTCAAACCTGTTCTCAACACTATTACTCGCTTTAAATGTCTACCTGTGCTGTTGTATTTATTTAATATTATTAGAACAGCGCGTGACAACAGTTTTTAAGATAAATCACTTGAATTTTTGAAACACCAACGGTCCCACCGGCCGCCGTCTCATGTTACACTAGACGCGGGCGGACTTACTCACCTAAATGAGCAGATAATTTGCTCAGGTCCGTGCTACACTGCCTCCTGCGGTACACACAATGCTCTATTGTAGCTGTTGGAAAGCGTTACGCTTCCTGTTGTACCCGCTCAGATGTGGGAGGAACTAGCATGGGACACCCGCCCATCTACACCAAAAAACGCTGCCGGGCATCTTAAAACCACGAAAAGACACCGGAAAAGCACTCAATTCAGGTGCCTTTTAGTATAAAAGAGGTATTAAATTATGGCTATTTTTTCTAGTTGACGTTGTTTATATGTATTTGAAGAAAAATAATTAAGAAAAAATGCAAGTCGTTCTCGTTAAATAAATTTATTGTTTAGAAGTCAATCATATCTGACAAGTAAACACGTAGCTACGCATGTGACTAAATGGCGATGTGATAGTGCACGGAATATGAGGCAAGCAATGGTATTGTAAATGTCAGGGGAGAAGAGCTTCAAACCCTTCTCTTCTAGTTAGTCCAACTCAATGCTGTAAATCCACCTGTGTAGCTCCCGCATGATGATCAGTGACTGTTTCCTATATGGTCATACAACTTTATAGGAATCTAGTTTCAATAATTGTTCTCTTGTCATATTTTTTTTCGGGACAATGGTAGAAGAACGGCAGCTAATGGGAGGTGTTAAATTCTCTGTGCTAAATAATAAGTAGTGACCCCTTAGTCTCATGCCTTGAAAATTACATCAGATCGTCGAGAGTAAAGAAAAAGTGAAATTTCATCAATAAATGAACGTAAATCCAACAGTCAACCAATCCAGCAAGTGTTCCTGCGCCTAGCTACCAAAAAGCTTCCACCTTGAAGATATCCTCTCAGTATCCATCTTTCCATGAAGACTCCAGGCTATCGAGGAAATTATCATCCCGGAACTTCACACTGGCCTCTCCGAAAGGAGAAGGATTCTTGTTTAGAGAGTTACGCGCGGCATCAGTCAGCTGCGACCAGTTGATGAGTGGCTGCTGCCCGCCCCTTGTATTAGTCTTGTCAAGACCATGATCTAGAAGATCGGCGATGCGAAAGTATTGCACCTTTGGGTGGACACCATCAAAGTCGACATTTTGTGCAGTATATTTTCGCCAGCCGCTGTGGGAGCTGAACGAAACGCCCGTGACGTGGGCGTCAAGACTCTGCGCACTCAGCCACACAACAATCCCCTCCCAATCGTGACGATGTCCTCCTGTGCCATCGCGTGGCATGTCCTTGGGGAAATACCAAGAATACATAATAGCATACCGGCCTTTCAAACTGTATGCGCGGACATAAACCTGACCGGTACTTTGGGAACAATGACCGTTCATTGCACCGGTATTTTGAAGCCCATCGCTATGAGCAAGAACGATAGACATTAGCATTGAGCTATTCAAGAGACATGATCTTCGGTATCAGAGTCTTACCTGATGCTACCATCGGCTTGAACTGCTGGAAAGGGGACGCAGCCATCCTGGACTTTCAGGAACGGCTTGTACTTGAGAGATAGCTGGCCTGCTACCCCGCCTCCCGCATCTTCGGGAAAATATTGGACTGCATCGTGAGCGATTGCTCTTACAAGTACAACTAGTATGCTGACTTGGAGAAGGTGGATGATTGATATGAACATTATGATGATTTCGACTTGTGTTAAAACTTGATATATAGATCTTGCTGGTATGAAAGAGAGGAGGATAGAGATGAGTTTCTTTGGAAGGGGGTTCGAGTTATTTTATAATTTTTCTACTTAATCTAAATAATCGAGACCTTTCCTTTTCGAAGTCTGGAATGCCGCAATATGTATCCTAGCTACCATTTCCGACCAATAGCACTTTCTAATAGTTCTTGATGCAACACATCAAACTATTTGAGTGACACTAAAGCCGGATGTTCTATCTTCACGTAACTGTATCGCTATAGACCAGTGCAGCCCATAGTATGATCGAAAAACTTATTCATGTCGTTTAATGCTCGTGTCTGTCTTTTGTGGTTGCTGCTTTGCTTAGCCATTGTATAGCCATTGATTGTTACTGCGCGAAGCTCAGGATAAATATTGCAATCAAAGTGTCGTGTAGAAGCGAATGCAAGTGTCGTGTGTTCAAATGCCCCGTTTCGTCAGATGTCTTGAATTCATGGGCGGGGATCATGAAGTCTCTACTAGATACCTTCAAGCTCAATCCCTGTCCTGGTTCATCTAACTCTCGGGAATCATGTCCTTCTGATTTCATCGATTTCTCATACTAATTCTACTTTCATCTAAAAGAAAATCGCAGTGCAAGATTTTTATGATCTATCAACCTCTCCTTATTCCGGCCACTTCAAGAGTGGTCGTTTCTGAATAATACCAGCATTATACAAGCTTCGTATAACAAATTAATGCAATGCAAGTGTCGTGTAGTAAATTGAAGTAAGCCTCAGCCGAAATTGAATTTAGCCAGCGCTGAATTTACTGGAAGCACCATCAATCAAGTGTAACCCGCTGATGTTTGTTTCAATAGAGAGCCTTAGGCCCCTCTGGGAACTACTGCGACATACCTAGGCTTATGCCGCCTCCTTTGAATAGTCTCGGAAATCATCTTAGCAGGACTAGCTGGTACTTCCAAGAGTTGTAATCTCCGATGGGTTTTCTACTGGAACCCTCGTAGTCTCCTGTCAGCCACACATTCCCAGAAATTTCACTTGGTCATGTTTAAATATGACTAGATAACAGATATTTAATAAAATCCAGGGTATAACCAATCACGTAGCGAGACTTTCTAGCCTACATCTCACTTTACCTCTTCCTTTTCCGTTTCTTCCTCTATAATACTACTAGCTAGCCAGACCGGCCTGTCACGAGATACTCAAGGCTAAGACAACTTGAGGAACAAGTTCTATTCAAGAAGGTAAAACTAAGGAGAGAAAGGGAGAGAAAGGGGAACTGAGTCCCCCTTTTATACGACTCTTTCAAATATAAGTGGCGGGGCTCAGGGCCATGGAAATAAGCGAAGGGTCGGGTTATATACCTGGTCAGAAGATGTGGATATCAGGTGATTGGTCATGTGACCAATAACCGAGCCCCTAGGGCCGACTAGTTTAAGTATATAATTATAAAGAGCACATTTAAGTTCTAAAGCTAAAGCATTTTAGCTGCAGTCTATTGAATCTGTAGAATATCTTTCTCTATCTATATTATATTGGGGGTAACTGAATCATATTATTCTTCTTATAGTTGGAAAGGTTTTACCTCTGTTCGAGGCTAGGAAGCGGGTCACCTGATTAGTCATCTGACTAAATTATTCGCTTATTTTCCTCGCCCCTGTGAGAGCCTCGCTACTCTTCTTGAAAAGAGTCGTACGAAAGTGGAACTTTATTCCCCTTTCAATCTCTCTTTTTCTCTCCTCAATTTTACCTTCTTGCATAGAACCTGTTTTCAAAGTGCCTTAGCCTTGAGTAACCCGTAACAATAGTTATTATTACGAGTTAGACCTCCGAGTCTAGCACCCAAGTGATAGTCCTATATACTTCACCACAGCTTACCAACCCACACAACTACCTCCTCAGTTACAGTGTACCAGAAGCCGTATCGTGACAATAGGGGTGGTGGAAATAGTGATAAGTATCCTACCTGAAATAAGAAGACAAGAAAATAATTAAATATATCGGCGACTCTCACGTGCTAATGTATTTCCACGTGATCACTGCCACAGCAGTATAATAGAGACCGTATCGTAATACCTAGACTTAGAACGATAATCGCTCTAAGCTACCTAGTCGAATAGGTCGCGTATTTTTTCCTCTTCAAAAATAAATGGCGTTATATCCGTCACCGTCAAGGTGCTGATGTTAGGGGGAGCGGCCGGCGCGAACCTCGCCAGCCTGTCTCTGAACCTGGCGTTGCACGTGGTCCACCTCTTCGCAAGTTTCTAGCTTCTAGCGTTTTCTTTAGTAGAGAAGTCGCTATGTACGAAACAATACGGGCCGGGCCGCTTGCTTTGCGAATGATTATCTAATGTCATTGGCTAACTTATGTTAAGGCTCAGTGCTTTTATCGCGTAGGAGATCGTCGGCAAGCTGGAAGGATCAGGACCCAAGGTTGACGAGGCGCCGACGTGCGTACACATACCTCGGAATATTATCCCACACCCTAATCCTAACAATGGTAGGTCCAAGGCGTCTACATGGATTTATATTGAAAGACGGTTCTGATCACATTACTGCAGTTGTGTGAGGAGTGTACCAAATCAGCGTTATCCAACGTTCTAGCCACTGGTGAAGACAAGGGTAAGAGCGATGCTTCATGCGCAAATTAGGCACCCGTCTCTCAGCGCTGTTGCTTCATTGATGGCAAACACCAATGGTAGTGATCCTGCCCAAGAAATCTGCAAAATTCGCCCTGATTTAGAGTGAGGCTACGGCTAACCCCGCACCTAGGACATCAGGGTCGCTCCATACCCTATCCCAGGCGACTGTGTCGGTGAGAATAGCTTGGCACTGAACCATCTCAACGCAAAGTCCAGCATTGAGCAGAATTGTCTTGTTAGGCTACTACTTCTTAGAAGGGTATACCAAGCCACCAACAAGCCATCTCAGCCAGCTCTACCTAACCGGGATTGAGCATATCGAGCCACAACACAATAGAGACAAGGCTCTCACCTTCCTCTTTTCCTCCATTCTTTTCTCTCTCTTTAGTACTACTGAATTTCACGATCGATTTAATTGCTACATATTCACGGATAGCACGTTCAGTACACGAGAAGTACGAGCCTTGAGCCTCTAGTCATCTCAGCTTCCAAGTGTTAAGGTCTTCGTTTGTCTTTACCTAAATCAACATGACTTCGACAGACGCAAATCGTCAAACCGGCGGCGAGGGAAAAGAAGAGGAAATCTTGCTACTCAAACCTGAGCAATATACCGTTGGATGGGTTTGCGCTCTTCCACTTGAGCTAACAGCCGCCAAAGCTATGCTCGATGCCAACCACGCTCCTCTCGAAAGCCAGCCTGCGAAGGATGACAATCATTACGAGTTAGGCAGTATTGGCAAGCATAATATTGTTGTTACCTGCCTTCAGGCCTACGGCAATGTCAATACGGCGATTGCTGTAACGTCAATGCAGAACACATTTCCAAGTTTAAGATTTGGCCTTTTAGTTGGAGTTGGAGGTGGCATACCTAGTGGAGAGAACGATATCAGACTTGGGGATGTCGTAGTATCGCTACCAGAGGGACAAGGAGGTGGTGTTATACAATACGACATGGGAAGACAGGCCGTGGATGGCTTTGAGCGCGTGGGACTACTGAACAAACCTCCGAGACCACTTCTGGCAGTGCTACCTACACTAAGGGCAACGCGCACCTTGGGGAAGGAAATTTCAGAGCTGGTAAACCAGAAATTTTTGGACGACGAAGATGAAGATGAGTGGACATACCCCTGCGAAGCAAAAGATATCTTATTCAAGGCAAATTATAAGCATATCGATAAAAATTTCACCTGTGATACTTGTGCTAGTAATGACGCTAGTACTGTATCTAGAGATCGACGAAAGACGACTAATCCCAAGATGCATTACGGGAATATTGGCTCTGGAAATTCGGTTATCAAGGATGGGGAACTAAGAGATCAGCTCGCCAAGAGGGATAATATTATCTGCTTTGAGATGGAAGCTGCGGGGTTGATGGATAAGTTTCCATGCTTGGTTATTCGAGGCATTTGCGATTATGCTGATTCGCATAAGAATAAGAAATGGCAGCCTTACTCTGCTGCCGTTGCGGCGGTATATGCGAAGAAACTCTTGACTATAATACGGCCCACCGAGGTGACGAAAATGCTTACCGTTAATGAAGTGATGGAGAGGTTATCGACCGAGCTCGCAGCGAACACTGCGAGCGCCCAGAGAGTTGAGGAACAAGTCTCAAGTATGTAGTAGTTTAGCTTACGAATGATATGAAAATAACCACTTTACAGCTGCCGAAGAGAGAAGTATCTTACGTTGGCTCTCGTCTTCAGATTTCTCTGCACCTCAGAATAGTGCACAGAAGTCCCGAACTTCAAACACAGGTGATTGGTTGCTTAGGAGTGAAGAGTATTCTAATTGGCGAGATATTTCTGCGGGCTTGTTATGGCTTTATGGAGTTTGTAGGTCCTCCCAGATTTGAGTTTCAGTTATAGTTTGACTAACTGTCCTTAGCTGGTTGCGGGAAGTCTGTTTTATGGTAGGTTTATAATTGTAATACACTCTTTAAATATATGAAGCTAATTGCCGTTTAGCTCTACCGCTATTGATGATCTTCGACAACTGTGTAAACTTAATCCACAGAAGCGAATTGTATACTGGTACTTTCAATTCAGCGATGTTAATACACAAAACATCCGTAACATGCTCCAATCACTCCTTCGACAGCTAAGTTCATTGCCTCTCGACACTTCGATCCGCTCCCTGTGGGACCAGCATGAAAACGCCGGAAGCAAACCAAGCGTAACGGAGCTTATGGAGACTATATGGAGTGTCATCAATGGAATAGAACAAGACGTATTCATTGTTATTGATGCGCTAGATGAGTGTCCACTCCCAGAACGGAATGAATTACTTGAATGTATTAAGGAATTTCGTAATAGAGGTGATGCGAAGTGCCATATTCTTGCAACAAGTCGACGAGAACCAGATATTGATACCGAACTGAACCAAACACCTACTGTCGCTATTGATATAGAGCACCTGATTAAGGAAGACATTATGTTCTTTATTAAAAGTGAACTATCGGGAAATAATAAGTTAAAACGATGGGATGATGGCTTGAAAATTCAGATTAAGCAGAAACTTACGTCCGTTGATGAAACGTATGTCGACCATTTAAATCAAATCATGACTTTTAGTCTATCATGAATTATAGGCTAACAAAACTAAAGACGATTCCGTTGGGCAGATTTACAGATAAAGAGGTTGGAGTCATGCTTGGATGAATCTGAACTTATTAATGCCTTGGCTACAACCCCCGAGAGTCTTGAGGGCACCTATAAGGAAGCGCTTGAAAAGATTCCCGGCCGGCAACAGGATCGCATACGGAAAATTCTTATGTGGCTGACTTCCTCGCTCCGGCCTATGACAATAGAAGAAATTGCTGAAGTAGCTTCTATCAAGTTTCCTAATGACGTTCTAGTAATTTGCTCGAGTCTGCTAGTAACACTAATTGATGGAGAGGCCAAAAAAACCATCAAGCTCGCCCATTTCTCCGTTAAGGAATACTTAATTCTCAAAACGCAAGAAGTTGAATCGTTACAATTGTCACCGTATAGATTCAGAAATGAACAAGCACAGGCTGTTATTTCACAAATGGCGCTTACTTATTTTATCGAGCTTGATGATCTGAATGGGCAAGAGAGACAAGGAATCTCACATTCTTTGCTCAAATATTACGCAGAGTTCTGGCCGCGACATGCTATCGAGGTTCTCAAGTCTGATTTCGATGGAAAAAAGCAACTACAAAACCAGGTCGACATGCTGTTTAGTCTGGATGATTCTCGTGGATTTATCACCTGGCTTCAGACTTATGATCATGATCAAGCTTTCTATAATCAGAAAATAAGAGCAAAATATCCTCAGCCACTATACTACGCCTCCCTTCTTGGTTTTCAAATGACAGTGAAAATGCTACTGGAGAAAGATTGTCAAATCAAAATGGGCGAGGGGCGGACTGGGAACGCATTGAATGCAGGGGCTATTCATGGGAATTTTGAAATTGTGGATAACTTGTTGAGCCATAAAAAAATAGGGAGGATTGCTGACTTGCCCCGAATTGCTCGAATACTTGAAAGAAATGTTATAAAGACTTTTGGGCTATTCTTAACAGAAGAAATTAGGTCGGACGTAGTGATCACAGAAGAGGTGGTGAAGGCAGCGGCGGGGAATAAAGGGAATGGGAAAGAGGTGATGACACTGTTACTTGAGCGGCGAGGGGAGGACGTGGTGATCACAGAAGAGGTGGTGAAGGCAGCGGCGGGGAATAAAGAGAATGGGAAAGAGGTGATGACACTGTTACTTGAGCGGCGAGGGGAGGAGGTGGTGAACACAGAAGAGGTGGTGAAAGCAGCGGCGGGGAATTATTAGAATGGGAAAGAGGTGGTGACACTGTTACTTGAGCGGCGAGGGGAGGACGTGGTGATCACAGAAGAGGTGATGAAGGCGGCAGCAGGGGATGAGCAGAGTGGAAAAGAGGTCATGATGCTCTTGCTTAAGCAGCGAAGTGGACACGTGGCTATATCAGAAGAGCTGGCTAAGGTAGCAGCTGGTAACTTTAGGAAAGATGTGATAACTTTCTCGATAGAGCAGCGAGACGATAATATATACTTGTAGTATGGCTCGACCTTCTTTTATATGTAGATGAAAATTGATATTTACTTAGTTAGAGATATAACCTCTGCGTTCGAAGTCTCTTACTCGTACTTAGGCTAGCCCCAGAGTGCGGGAGGGCGGTATATTGGAAATCTGTTCTCGAGAATAACTTTAGTGATCCTCCTCTTTTGACTTCGACAAAGTCTTCAATTTCTTGATCGTCGGTAGCTTTACGTGATGCGTTGTCGAATGCCTCATATCGCCACAAAGGACCAATTTCGTGTTTAAGCTTCAAAATTACATTAGCTTTTAAAATGATTACTAGGCCTTCGGAGGATAAAATCATTGGGAGTTTAAGTTGAAGAAATATCGTTAGCAACTATAACGTAGTAGTGGTTATATAATTCACTTATTCCCTTCGTAATTATTATTTATTATCTCTGAGGTGACAGGAAAGATTCTGGAGGATATAAACCTAAATTAACCAGGCAGTCACCACCTATATAAAGACTCGCTTGTTCCTGTATTCTAGACGGTCCTTTTCAATGGTTTCTAGAGAAATAGACTCTTTACTCTACCCAAGGAACTAATTCCGACTTCTGCTTAAGACTCCCAAATATATAAAATAAATCTATAAGACCTCATACGCGATTCTTAGTTAGCAATTAACTTTATAGGGTTCCGAGTGGTCTTTTCTCCTCTTAGTCATGGCGTATCGGGAAACCTAAAATAGTGATGCAACGCAGCTTTCTCGATATTCGGCAGGAGTACCAAATCCCTCAAATCTCAAAGTATAATCTACAGCTAAATATCTCCGATATAGGTTTATAAAGTTGCGTGAAAAATGCACTTGATCTTAATGGCTTGAGATTAGTTGTTGCAAAATTAATTGAAAAATATGAGTTTCCGGTTCCAATAGGTGAAAATGTGAACTGCGTGGAGACCAATTTAAATCAGACCCTGGATATCTACGTCTGGTCTTTGACCTACTAAGCTAGTTAAGTCTCTCAAGGGGAAGATATCTGAATTTCAATATTCTAGCATCACACGCTCCTTAGTTATTTTGCAGTCGTCAACTTTGCAAATGACTTGGTCAACAATGGGAATTGGGTTTGCCTCTCAGCTTTATGGAAAGTTGTCACGAAAAAGTATGGTCACGTGCAACACCATTTTCCAGCTTTTAATGGCAATGATTATGTCTTTAAATTCAAGCTCCCCAGAGCGTTTTCAACCCTACTTTTACACACCATAAAAGTTATATGTTATCATTCTGCAGAATATTTAATCTTCTCTAATTGGTGATGTGATTTTGATCATGTTCTAAGATATAGTTTGTCTGCTGTAGAGTCCTCATCGGGATTCCAACTGTCCCTCAGCTGAGCGGTAACGAATACCTAGTCCACCACAATCCAAAGAACTTTTCTTAAGTTCCTTCCTCCACGAATTTGCAATCAATATAGGCAATCAGAGCATTTCAGCAATGAAATCGGAAGAATGAGATTAAATGGTTCTTGTTAGCCACTTTAATGTAATATTAGTTTTATGAGTCACTTATTTCCTTGTGTAATTACTATAAATTATCGGTAAGGTGGCATAGAAAATTCTAGAGGATATTAAACCTGATTAGTCAGGCAGTCACTCACTATATAAAGACTCACTTGTTCCTGTATTATAGAGGGTAGTCCTTTTTTAACTTTTCTTAAGACATATACTCTTTACCCTACCATAGAAACCAATCCGACTCCTGCCTAAGGCTCTCAGTTCTATATATCTTGCTAAGGTGTTTGAAGTTACTTTCTAATGTCTCTCATACGAGGCTGATTATCTCCCCTTTTGGTGCGTCACAAGTTATCCTTGCTGGACCTTCGCAAACAGTCGGATGGCGTGGCTGCGAGCTACAGAGTACACAACACGATTTTATGTAGTGTAATGTAGCTCGAATTAATGTAGTACGAAACTGCCGACCGAATTCTTCGCATTAAGACTTCGACAGATGATAATACAGCGCAGCATGAGTATATTAGAACTCTAAAAGCTCATACATGTAAAGTCTCCATATGCATACTCAAATTAGTAAACATGGCTATCATCAACACGGCACTCTACAGAAAGAACATTCGACTATGTTTCCCCCTCTCTTATAATCTTCAGCTCCTATGACATCTGCGGTTAGAGTAACATTTTCAGAACCCTTGAGATTGCTGTACTGTAAACAAATATCCAAAATTCCAACAATAGCATTTAGCATCATCTCGCTGTTCTTAGAGTCATCTTCTGACTTCTATAATTAAACTATACACCCACTAAATTCTTAGGAAGAACTTACATTTCCCTCATGCTCGTCAACCTCTCAGACTTACTTCACGATTTACCTTTACCAAATACCCTGAATAATCACAGCTTTTTTCTGGCGCAATCCTGACACGTCGCCCGTTGATTTCAAGATCCACTAAGAAACAATTCACATGCCGCTCCTCAAAGTGGTCAGCTCCTTCCCAAAACGCACACTCGCTGTTACCTCACGCGCACGTCTGCCCCACCCACTTCAACCAACAAATCTAACTCTAATCGAAAAGTCACGCTATATGGTGGAGCACCGGTAACTTTTGATTACGTCGCCTATTCTGAGATGGTCTTTGAGACCGCTGAGAAACTAGGGGAGTTTATCTGAAGATGAAGGAGCTGGAGATGTCAATGTGAGTCTTGTGATCGACTAGCGGATAAGATATGTCTGTAAACCATCAAAGGCCACTCTATTCCGTATATCTTAATGTGGGCAGAGCTAGACTTCTGAAACCAAGTGGAGTATTTTGAAAGAAACTTTACAGTAGTGATATTATATATCCAGTTATCAAGGAATATGTGTGTCGCGAACGCCAGTGCATGGATGATAAAGCGCTGAAGTACATCAACATACAAATGCATCCCAAGAATGATGATTCGGTAATTTGGGACCGATAGTTAACCTGTACTCATCACAAGAGGCGAAGGGAGGGACATCTCGAATGTCGATCAAGTATAGGATACCAGCGAATTTAAATCTGCTACTGAAAGACTTGAAAGGAACATACCACTAAGCGTGAGCGAGACAAAGTCGGATTCAAAGTCCTGCCAATATTAAAGTATATTAAACAAATTCACACTGTAGCACACTTGTCACAGTTCCTGTCAACAGAGCAATCAACACAATTATGTGCCAACGTCCTTCCAGATACGGTTTCGGATCCACTAGGGACTAAAAACAACGTATCTAGCCCCTTGTTCCATGACTTGCAGAAATGAAGATCCAGAACTCGTATAATCTGTCAACGCGTCCTGCCGAATACCCTAAACTGCAGGTGTACATGATAACAGCTCATCGCATCGGGATAAATCAACTCGGCCACGGCTATAGTGGGGCGATTGTCCACCAACATGCAGCAGAGGTTGCCAGCGGGTATTCTAACACCTTTAAACTACTACACCTCCGTAGTAACAATGCAAGTCGACACCCTAGGAATCGATATTTGCGGTGGCTTCCTGGTACCATTTCAACTTTCGCGGGTCGGGTTTTCCGGTGCTTTCGGGGTTCCTGCTGTGAAAGGATAATATTTGACTGCTGGTTCCAAGCTGGATGAATTTGGCTCTCTCTATCACTAACTAATGCAAGCCATTTTCACTCTCACAATTCCAAAAATTGTGGTCCGTCTAACGCCAATTATGTAATCATCACGCTTCCCTTAATTTCAACAGCTATACGCAGACGACATAGTAATACTTGCGGATCCGTGATACTTTTCTGGTCCAGCTAGACTTGTTCGTCTTCGACTCTCACTCTGCGGAGCTTCTTCGCTACTTCAACGACTCTCCTTCAACTCCGTGAGACCCACTCATAGCCACACGACACGTGGTATCCTGATAGAATCAGGGTATGGTACCACGAGTCTACAAGGCGTGAAATTCGTACTCTGACGTATCATATATATTTCTAGCCTTTATGTTTGATGCACCAGACGACGATCAAGCAATCTCTCTGCATTGGCAGGATCCCACTTGGCTGTACAACAACTCTTATTTGTGAACACATATTGTATTATCACAACCAGCATGTAGATGCATACCCATATTCTTGGCAATGATATTTGGAACTCATAAGCACACAACAATTGCTCTGTCGTCGTAACAAGTTGACCACACAAAAGCGCTAAAGAGACAATTCACAAACGTATCTGACCGAAGGTAAACTGTTGACAGGATGTTATATTAACTATTACTATAAGGATGTTTGTGGTATCATAAAGTTCGCTCTCTCCTCCTTTTCCAATCGCTTTGCAACAAGTATATAATGCTACAGAAATATACAATCGCTCAAGCGTAACATCAAATGTGTTACTTTACCTACTCCTCCTCAACTTCTTTGGATCTCCATACCGTTCAATGGGAAATCTCATCAAAAGGCTCAACCCTTAAAAGTTGGCATTTTGCTGATGACCGTGAGGAACATGTGTGGTGGTAGTTGTCTGATAACCCTGAGTAGTGTTGGGACCGCCGTACACTTGTGGGGCATTGGGGCTGAGGTTGTTGTGTCCAAGTCCACCGGAAGCGACTGGACCATTACCGTACTTGTTGTAAGCTGGCTCATGTCCCACAGCAGTACTCTCAGTGTTGTATGAGTTGCGCACATCAGCTGGAGTGGTGTGAGCTGGAAGAACGTCTGGCTTGGACTCGATGTCACGAGAAGCGTGCTTGTTCTTGCGTTGCCAGAACTTTCGCTTTGGTGCTCCAGATGTGTAGTTGTTGGCTGGGCTTGGGCCATATGCCTTTTCCTTCTTGTGATGCTTGATGAGCGCCAACTCAACGAAGATTGAGAAGAAGAAGAACAAACTGTAGAATATTAGCTTGGGACATCATAATATTTTTACCAAGTAGGATAGACTCACGCTCCAATGATGGAAACAGCGAAGCAAGCAGTGTTCAACCTGCATGCAGTGCTGAATTTAGGAAGGTTCACGAAGCGATCCTCTCCATTGTTGACACGATCAGTCCCGTCGGCATTTCCAATTCCCAGAGGAGTGTTGACGATCCCGGTGCAGCTGTTGGCGCCGTGTCGAGTAGCATACGCCAGATAGATGAACGCTCCGGTAAATGCAAAGTCAAGAACGACGGCGATCATGCTCAAGAATGCAATGCCACCAAGGCAGCAGACCAAGACCAAAGCGATGAGAGTATACAAGACACCAGCTCCAGAAATACCAGTGACAGCTCGCAAGTATGTGTCGATATGGAGATGATTGTTGGCGAGTGCCGCAAGGAAATAGGCGAAGATACCAAGGATAATGGTAGCGCAACAGAACTCGATGAATCTCAAAAACAATTGCACGCCCTTAAGCGCGAGTCCTCCTCCTTTGGCCATTCTGGTCGGTAGAATTGAAAGAGGATTCGAAACACAATCGGTTATAACTCGTGCGACGACTTTACAACAAACAATGCACCCTGATTGTGTGCAAATTTGTTGGTTTGTTGTTGGGTTGAGACTAGGACTTGATAATGCTGTCTGGGTATGTTGGGCGTGTGATGATTTCCGTTGTGAGACTATAGAATCGCCCGGATTAAAGAGTCTTTGGTGTATAGCACTATCGGATGACTTTCTGAACAAGACACTAGAAGTCTTCCGTTGAGAGGAAGAAGAAGAAGATAATTTGCCGTTTGGATGAAGCGGTAAAACAGATGTTTGTTTGTGGGAAGGAAGTTTATGTCTTATGGGGCCCATGATTATCTATATAGACTCGACAGAGCGGGTATCGGCAGAACTGGGGATATGACGAATGGGTATCGAGATGTGTGGGGATGTGGCTTGGAAGCTTGGATATGCTTGGATAGAGAATGTCTATTGGATGGTTGTGATATTGATGCAGACGGGATGATTGCAAGCGTGTGTGGTTGGACATCGATCAGACAAGGAAAAGCTGGACCATGCAGCAGCCAGAGGCACAAGGCGTTGGGGAAAGAGACATTTGCATCATCGCTTCCCCACCAGATCAAGATTTTTTGTGTAAATGGAAAGCGGTGATGAGTTGTTACTTCCCCAGCTCGACTTACCGTGTATGCTTGACTCGTTCAGTTCGGTTGGTCTATTGAGATTCATCACTCGACATTTCTCTATAGCCCTCATTTCGCGCTCTATCCGCCTCACCGTTCTCACAATAGTTTCCTCGAAAGGAAGAAATGTTGCGCTCGAAAAATATTCCTCGATTGACATTGCTGAAAACGACGTCATGCCGCTCTTTGTTCCTGGCACAGATCACGATCGACAAGCGCACAGCCACATGTGGCAAGATTAAGGGACTCACATTGGCTGACGCCACTTACACATGCTGAGATATGCTTTCTCCATGAGTAGCTTCATGCAACGGACACGGCAGTTGTTGATTAGTTTCTGAAACTTTCCTTGGAAGATAGTTTTGGACTTAACTCGATGTTGAGGTCTAGAGTTCTCTAGCTTTCTTTAAAGCGAAATAAGAAGATGTTCTAGGCCACGAGTGCATCATCATGCACACCTAGCCGACAAACAAAAAGGAAATTAAGTTAACAACTGGGAAAAGGATATTTCGACCATAGAAACCTGATTTTATTCTACTTTCAATTCTATTCCACGAACATTTGTGGATGTATGATGTTGACCCGAACCCCAACAGAGACAGATTACCTGAAAGAAAAATAGGATTCAGACTACCTAGGATATGTTGATGAGGAAACAAATCTGACCCTTTGTGATGATAGAGAAAGCAAGAAATGAAGAGTGCATTTCGTTTTTTCCAGGGCCGAGCAATGTCGAGCGTTTCATTAACAAAAACTCGGCAGACTACGCCGCAGGAAGACGAATAGTACTCAAGTAATGGTGCATGAATAAGAGCAGAACTTGATTGCATGAACATTATTGCGAGGGAGTCGGTGTGTCATTATGTATCAGTGGTGTTGTCAATGGGACTTGATTGCGCCCGTGGCGTCGATTGAGGAGATGCCCGCAAAGACCCCTTGTGATAGACTTGCTTAGCAACACATCAACCACACCCTACCAAGAAGCAAGCACAAGGCACATAAGAAATAAAAATGAAGGGCGAACTCAAGCTCGAGTCCTGTCACCGATCAGGGAAGGGAAGGGAAGCACAAACACAAATTTCCAAACCCAGGAACAAAAGGGAATGCCAAGAATATAGACTCCAACCGCAAAACCCCAAGCCGGGTGTGACAGTTGGTGAAGTACTCGACAGGAGGAAATGTAACCAACCATCTTTGGAGGGGGAAAGGGGAAAAGATAGGTCGGGGAGAGAATGTATATTCAATTTGGTGGGGAAGAATTTTGGTGGTGAGTTTCTCGGCTGGCGTGAAAAGAGTGGTAAACTAATTAGAATTTGCTTTTTGACGACAGATAAACTCAGCACCAGGCCTAGCACCGCAGTTCGAAGTAAGAAAAATTCCTTCAGACAACATAATTTATGATAACATCTCTATTTCAACTATAATTCTAAGATTCTAATTGAGTTAAAAGAAAACGCCTAGTTCTTCCCCGTCCCAAAAGCTTTATGGAACCCCGTTAGCGTAACCCGATACCTGACATCATTCTTCTTGACTTTCTCTACGGCGGTTTTACACCCTTGTTCACTAATATCAATCGTCTCAATCATCGGCTTCAGGTTCTTCTCACTGGCCAACTTCAACATCTCGATGGCCTCCTTCTTACACCCGATATGGCTTCCCGTCATCTTGCCTCCGTTCGCCGCGAAGACTTGCGCCTTGAATTGCGGCAATGGCTGATCGGGAAGACCGACGTTGTGGAACTCGCCTTTGATATCGAGGGTGGAGAGATACTCTGCGATGTCGAACTCGTTTGTCATGTCCGCGCAGTTGAGGATGAAGTTGAATGTAAATGCGAGAGGCTTGGCCCAGTCCTTGTCTTGTGTCGAGACGAAGTGATCCGCGCCGAGTTTAAGTGCCTCATCTTTCTTGCTCGGTGTATGAGAAAGCGCCCAGACTTCAGCACCGAGGCCTTTCGCCCAGAGAATGCCAAAGTGTCCCAAGCCACCAATACCAAGAATTGCGACCTTTGAGCCCTTACCGACACCTGCGCGCACGAGGGGGGAGTAGGTGGTGAGGCCGGCGCACATCATGGGGGCGGCTTCGTGGGAGGGGATGTTGGAGGGGATGGGGAAGACGAATTGTTCGTGCGCGCGGATATGGGAGGAGTAGCCGCCCTGGGAGTAGATTTGATTGCCTTTGCTATCTTTCATGGGCTTGTCGCTGTGGCCTTCATCCTCGTTGTAGGGCGCCATATAGGTGTCGACCATTTTTGTGCAGTAGTTTTCGTTATCAGATTTGCAAAGCTTGCATTCCATGCAGGATTGGACTTGTGCTCCGACACCGACGCGGTCGCCAACTTTGATGGACTTCACCTTGTCGCCGACACGGATGGCTTTGCCGATCACTTCGTGGCCTACGCAGAGGGGCGTGGTTGCCAAATCACCCCATCCTCCGGTAATTGTGTGGACATCTGCACGATATGCATTAGCTGATGTCTGAAGGATTTATGTCCATGTCTAGGACGAGGATAGATACGTACCAGAACCACAGACGCCGCAACACTCACTCTCGACATCGATATCGTGAGACTCGAAGTGCTTGGGAGTGAACTAAATCTTGTAAGAATCATATCTTCGGGACGAAATTTTGATACGTGCCTTCTCCTTACTGAAATCGCTCCATTTCTTGGAGTCATTGATCATGAAACCTTCAAATTGATCTGGAACAGACATATTGATGAACTGAGGATATAGTTAAACTGCACACTACAATACAGGAGAAACTGGTGTTTTGAATAAAATTCAATATTTCGCAACTGTCTTAGACCTTAATATCAAAAGGATGGACCTTTAGTGATATCATGCGGCGTCAGGAATGGTGCATTAACACTGGTAACGTCTCCGGAGAGCTCATCATCTCCATTTCCATTGCCCAATTAAAGTCGGATGTGGCACCTAGAACGCATCTAGAAACTCAAATCAACATGGGAATTGGAAATTCGATCTCGCGCACAGAAGTGGGATGCATTGTTCGGTGGTGATGTCAGGAAGAAATTCTTTGATAGTGACGTTGTGAAGATGTCACTGGAGTAACGCCGAGAGATCTTCTTCGGAGTTATGAGAAAACCAAACTGAAATACCACGTAGCGAAGACGAACCAATATATTTGCCTCCTTAGGCCACCATGCTTTATTTTCATGAGACGACGGCGAGGAGCGCTCCTAAAGAGGATGAAAACATGACTAATGAATGAAATGATCATCCAACTTGGCCTCTCTACTAAAAGAGTAGTAGACTTCTGCTTACACTCCTTAGCTCTGGGGCTACGCAGAAACTTTCGTCCTCCTCGCAGTACAGAAATCGCAGTACAGAAATCTTATTTCCTTCGAAACCCCTCTTCCCAATTTGATCTTCCCAATTTGAAGTGGACATGCTCGAGGTGCGCGCATGATACGATATATGAGGCGCTAGAATACGATATCTCGAATTCAGTCGGGTTCAACGACGATGGTGGCTGTGGAAGTCGAGGAAAGACGGTCAGTTCTTGCAATTGATGCTCAGTTGGCGATAGCTAAGGAGCCGGAATAGCTCGTTTATATTGCTCTCGTGATGAAAGAACCTGGATGGTAGTTGCGATCAGGATGGTTTCCGCTGGGTTCCGCTGGGATTCCGCTGGGGTTCTTCAGGAAATTCGACATGTGAAAGTCATTTAACTCAAATCTTCGGACCAGGAACTTGTCACAAGAAAGTTTCAGGAGGGGCTTGAAAATGTGACAGATGAAAAGAGCTTCCTAATCCGTGTCACCGCTCGTTCACATGAAGACATTGTCATAGTTTTATGAGTCTTTTTCTCAAGTGCAGGTGTGTCGCGTGTCGAAATTTGGTCAGCAACAAGCGCCTCCTTAAGGAAAATGCTCACGTGCTCAAAGGTGCACGGCCTTTTCATCCGGCTACGTTCGGTTATTGCCCCCTTGCCATCTTCGCCAGCTCTGACGAAAGGCTCTTCCTTGGCCCCACCAAGCCGAGACGTTCACGAGTCAGGCACATGCAATTCATAATCCAATTCTGCTTCATCTAGTTGTCGTCATGAATTTTCAAGTTGTCGAGGTTCGAGGCTTCTCCGAGATCCTCATGTCCTCCGAATATCCGAATATTATGTTATCTAGTCGTTTTAATATCTGTTCTATTGTCTGGAACTTACCGTTGTCTAAATCTAAATCAACAAATATCACATCAATAATTGCTAGTACATCTCACATCGGTAGCTACGGAGGCAGTTGCGGGATTCCATACTAAACCTCTTCCCCCCCCCCCCCTGACGATGCGTTACGTTTGGAGGCGTTCTTGAGGGGACCCCGCATGAGCGGATTTCTTTCCATCCCTGGCCTCCTAAAAGCTTGGAGTCGCGCAATCGCGGGGCAAAAGTCTTTTCCAAGCGCGTCTGAGCCGCACATGGTGAAAAGCTGGACTCTGTCTCTTTCGCCTCTCGCTTTTCAATCCGTTTGCTGCCGTTCGTCCCTGCGATGTCGGGTTGACATAGGAGAACTATTTCCGGTCTCGCATTTTAGTTACATGATGTATTACATCGTGAGTGGTCGAGTTCGTGGATATGTCGGCATCCTAGATCCCTTCCCCACGAGTTTCCCCGACTTTTCTCGATATTGAAATCTGGAGAATGGGGCCATCTTGAGCTGGAAAGGCGGAGGAGGGGTTATTGCCTGGGCATTTGGAAAATGTGCATCATTGGAAGACCACAAATGTAGTGATTTTCCAATGACCGTGGTTCTAACAAGGAAATTATACTAGGAACCCGGCAAAGGAGTGCCTTTCCATCGGGATTTTCCCAAAAGCTAAAACCGCTACTAAATGTGACCATCCAACGTTCTGAACCAAGGGCTAAACACGAACTAAAATTCAATCTGGTCAAGAAAATGGGGAACCGTCGCTAGTCAAATAGTCAGTGACTAATGCCGTTGGTGCTATCGCACGACGGTGAAATCTCCCTCAACTCATCGAGAGACAAGATGGAAAATTATGGTCTAGCTCTAAATAAGGAGATTCCCCTAATGCTACTGTATAGATGATAGATGATAGATGATAGATGATTCACTCATATTTCTTTCGGTACTCCTATGGTTATCACCTGCGTCACATGTCTGCGCAAATTAGACAAACTTTTGAACCCCACCTGGGTCTAGTTGCCCCATTAAAAGTGTCTGGTCTAGGGTAAGAGTAATGTGCACCCCTAGCTTCTTGCCTACTCCGTCGAGTCCGCCCAGAGCAAGGGTACAATTCATGCTTCTACATAAGCTAGTCATCCCCTCCTTCCAAAACTTTCAAACTTTCCGCTCCTCCAGTTGACCTATCGTCTTAAATGACATATTCTTTGATCAAACAATCGTTGCCAAATTTTATTGTGACTAAAGAGCTCTACTATTTGTGATCGCAGGGAAGTCAATGAGTTCGCGGTTCTTCGTGCTCACAAAACACCAGAAGCTGCAAGTTTGGGCACCCACGTAATAAATTTTGATCGCTATGTCAAACTTTTCTGAAGAGTCTGTGGCTCCAGCTGCACAATTACACACCCCCGAATCGCAATCGCCATCCGGAGGCGAGGACAACGCCACAAAGAAACGAAATTCCTCCACGGTCGGAACAGACAAAGATGGAAATTCGAAGCCTGTCAAGAGGAGGGCTGCGAAAGCATGTGCTGCATGCAGGGCAAGAAAGGTGCGGTGCGACGTGACGCAGCGGTATCATGTTACGGACACTGGACATGCGACCTGTTCCAATTGCACTATGGATGGTATTAAATGTGTTATTGAGGAGAGCAAAAGGCGAAAGTAAGTTAAGATTGAAGATTACGTGGAAATTTTGGTTCTAATTCGTTGTAGAAAGCAAATCTCGAACGGACAGATTCCTGCACAACCTCAGAATGGGCTTAATCTGCCACCACACGTCACGGGTACGCCGGATGTCATGGCATGGACAAATGACCAGGATTTAGTCAATCCATCTCATATCACGAATGGAGATGTAAGAAGATGGAGCGAGTCCTCGGTCTCCAATTCCGCAGATATGGGACATCAGCCACATTCGATTTGTAAGTGTGACTTTGTAGGAGCTGCGGGATTTACCTTGTACTGATGACAATCCAGATCAGAGTGCAGCTGTGCAAATTAACAATGGCGAGATGCTACGGCGGCAGAGCCACATCGAAGGTCAATACGAGGCCGACCCAAATTTAGCTTACTCATTACTAAAGTCAGCGTCTATCACAGGTGACCGGACAGCCACGAGATTAGAGCCATCTGGTCCGTCAACACCGGGCTTTCAAATGGATGGGTTTCCAGCAGGAAACAAGTTGAGGCACCAACTACCAGAGTACCTAAAACCTCTACCTTCTCGGATGACATCTGTGGATATCGATTATCTCTACGCCAAAGGCGCTCTCAGCATCCCTTCAGTCCCGGTGCGCAATGCACTACTGTTGGCTTACATGGAATACGTACACCCTTACATGCCATTGATCAACGCTTGCGAGATTCTAAATTTAATCGCCGACGATACTGGGTCTGCAGGGAGGATGAGCTTGCTACTCTTCCAATCGATCATGTTTGCTGGTACGGCGTTCGTCGACATGAGATTCCTCAAAGCCGAGGGACACAAAAACAGAAAATTAGCAAGAAAAGCATTCTTTCAGAAGTCAAGAGTTTGTGGCACTGTCATGTGAAATCTGAAATGTAGCTGACGAGTATAGGTCTTGTACGATTTCGATTACGAAAGTGACCGCATCGTTCTAGTCCAATCGATATTGTTAATGACCTATTGGTATGAGACCCCTGATGATCAAAAGGATACGTGGCATTGGATGGGAGTTGCAATCTCGCTCGCTCATACGATCGGGCTACACCGAAATCCAGAAACCTCCAATATGGACCCAGAACGGAAGAAGTTATGGAAGAGAATATGGTGGTCGACCTTCATGCGGGATCGACTGGTGGCCCTAGGCATGAGGCGACCCACTCGTGTAAAGGACGAAGATTTCGACGTGCCTATGCTTACGTTGGACGACTTTGAGACATCAGTTCTTCCGGACACGAACGAGATAATTCCCCGGAATCGAACCGCTGTGCGAGATCCGGAAACTCAGTTGCAGCTAGCTGAGATGTGCATAGCGAAAGCCAAATTGTGTCTTTGTATTAGCCATATTTTGACAGCACAGTACTCGGTCCTGATCAAACACCAAGGCATGCAAGGCCAAGAAGGCACCACTCGCTCAAGCGTCATGCTTTTCCCGAAGAAGATGGACCAGACAGAAGAAGTACAACGCTGTGATACGGAGCTGAGTGAATGGGTCTACGAGCTACCGAAGGCGTGCCGGTATACGAGTGATCTATCCCAAGCACCGAATGGGCAGTCGTTGTTTGTCCAACGATCATTGCTTCATATGGTATATTATACTGCTCTCTCTGCTCTTCACAGACCGCAAGTTCTGCCATCTTCATCCGGGCCGAATCAACCGGAATCTTCCCGAGAGTTGCAAGACCTCTCGAGGAAAAGCGTTCGAGAGGCATCAACACAAATCACAGAAATCGCAAGAAACCTTCATGTGGAAGGACTCGATCGATTCCTGCCCACCACTGGAGTAACCGTCCTCATACCTGCGATCATTATCCATCTACTTGATGCGAAGTCCAGTGATCCCGCTTTGAGGAAGATAGGTGCAAATGGATACTGGACATGCTCGAAAGTCATGGAAAGACTGCGATGTAACTACGCCTCTGCTGACTTCGCCATTCAATTCTTAGATGCAGCAGCTCGGATGGCGAATTTGGATATCTCAGCCATGAGGATCGCTGAGAACACTCCAGACGCTGCAACCAGTCTGGAGGCTCCAAACCGAGCTGATCAATTCAAGGATTTCGCACGCGCCCGTCAATCGGCATCTCCGCCCGAATTAATAAGGGAAACCACACCCCAAGACGAAACCATATCGACTCCAGCCCCAGTGGTATCCTCTGAGTCTCAGGCCAGCAACTTGGCTCAAGCCTGTGCCGAACCTGAGCAATTCCATGACACGAACCTGCTAAATAATTCATCTGCAGTCCCTGCAGACGATTTTAACTCGTATTTCAACTTCAATGAGTCGAGTGAAACTTGGGGCGATCTAACGATGATAGACGGTGCCCATGGGGAGAGCGGAATGGACATCAATTGGGACTTTCAGACGAATGAGTGGGAGCGGATGGATGGGGATCTGTTTGGAGGAAATCAGATCATGGTGGATATCTCGTCTTAATAGATTGGACACCAAGCACCAGGGTGACAAACCCAAATATGACGCTCCTGACGCTCCTCGGATGCTTGTCGCATGTGAAAGGAGCAACAGTCCAAAAACTGCAGAGAAGCACTCGGCATAGTGGCTTCAAGAAGCTGAATTGATTTTGGGATTTTATTAGCGTTGGAGTTTGGTATGCCTTGGGATCAAGATGGCAATTTGGATAACTAAAAGTCCAGGGATGGTGTTTCGGAGACAGAGGTTGCTATCCACTGGGTATACCTATTTGCTTAGTGAAATATATACAGGTTTTCTTGCCTCAAAAATGCACTCAACAAGAACAATGATGAACAAAGGTGATTTGAGCTTTGCTTATTGTATATTAAAAAAGTTCTTAGGAATAAAACATCCCAAATGGTTTCATATGTTATCGTGGAAGTTTTGCGTGGAAGTTTTGTCTGTGTCACTTCGCTCAACCTTCCCCATTCAGCAACGAGAAAAATTTCAAATCTGAAGAAAGAAAAATTCGCCTCTCGCTTAATCACCCATCCACTTATTCAAACACACCCTCACAAAACAAAAAGACAATTTTCCCATCCCAATTGTTTGCCTGTCAATATTTAGATACTTAAGAAATGAAATATAGATGAAAAAACCAAAAAAATGATATGGTCACTACGAGGGTCGAACTCGCGACCTTGGCGTATCCGAGTTATAGCTCGTATATTAGCACCACGCTCTAACCAACTGAGCTAAGCGACCTGTTGGTTCAACCGTTGATTGGACGGTTTCTGATACAAACAACCTGAGTTTGTAAAATATGAATAATGAAAACGAAATCGAGCTAAGATGGTGGATGTGGTGAAGAATAGGGATAATGTGATTGGACAGAGGAAAGTTGGATTTAGTGGAGGCTTGGCTTGGAGATTTGTCATGTGAAGGTAGTTATTTGATACTATCGAATATTTGCTACTCGTGAAAGGTAATCCTGTACTTTCGAATACGATTGAGAACTTTCGTTATTTTTGCTACATCTCCTGTGCGTTAGTCGCTGCCAGTTCTTGATGCTGTTATTTCGCCCACGGGTTTACTTTAATGTCCCTATGATGTAATATCCAGGAAACGAGATGTCAAGCTGTATCTCTGGACAGAGAATTCTTTGCTTCTAAGAAATACCATTTTGTTTCTAAGAGCGACTTCCTTAAGAGTATATAACTTAATTAATACATTTTACCGCCTACTAAGAAAAGAAAACACGGGTCATAGATCTTAACTCGTCGTTCACCCCGATATTGATTCCGTTAATTTTGTTGATACTTGATGATAGATATTCGAATATTTCTTATTATCCAGGTACAGAGGATATATCTTATTGACCTAAAAATAGGAGAATAAGAACAATAAACTATCGTCCTGTATATCATAGGATAATCGATGCATAGTAATCGGAGTTTCTACCTATACTTTTACCTTAAAAGAAGTCTACTGTATTTACTTTTTTGACATTCCATAATTCTTACAATGATGGTAAGCTTTCTGTATCTATCTACTGACTTACTTTTATGGAAAGAATCAATGCTATATTTTCGAGAAGGGATGTATGCCATTCTCTCTCTGTGCCATCTCACGTAGTATTAGAGGAGTAAAAGATCCATCAAAGGCTGGAAAACGGCGAGGAGGTGCGATCGCAGTTTGTTAATTTGGATAATATAATTACTCTCAGTTCATAGCAGTACCTTCCAGTATCTGAATCTCGATTTTAAGTGAGTTTTCCTTCGACTCAAGTTCCGTAGGGCACTGATGCACTTTGACTCATTTAAGTTATTCAACTTTTCATAAAGACAGCGCGATGGTCGTGATACTACAATAGATACTTCAAGAGAACAGCAGCGAATGTGAAGGGGGTGGATAAGTTGAAAGCGAAATAGTATCTTTTGAAATTTAAACCGATGATTTTATAGGAGGTTCTTTAAACTTTAAATGCCAGAAAATGCTAGAGCCAGATAAGTCTCCCTATATTATTGTTAAGATTACTTCCTTGATTAAGGTCAATAATAATAGAAATACCACATTTTCTACGGACTTAATTTTAAGAGAATACATTTTCACTTCAAGTATCGCTAGCCTTACAGAAAGAGGCAACTAGAAGGAGTAGAGGCAAAAATAAGACATAAGAAATTCTCAAGACTCTTCATTGGTCGTTGACTATTCGACTATATTTTTATCAATAAAACATGAACAACTAGCAAAGGTATTTACAGCTACAAGGATTATCATAGCTTTGAGCAAACGGAGAGCAAATACACCTACCTTCGGCTATCAAAATCTAGTAGCTGATATTAGACCCATGGCTTGAAATGTTTTAAGAATTGACCATATTCTCTGCTTTAAACTGCACGAATCACTAACGTATAGGTATAAAAATCTAGAGCTCTATTCCGAATGAAAACGGAACTCGTGATACCTAATCGTAAATTCCCTCTCCAACTTTAGAAACCCCCCGTTAGTTGAAAATCAAGGTAAATCATAAATTTCTATGCTCCAGCAATAGCACGATATGCTTTCGATCGACCTAAAAGCTCTATGGCTCTCCTCCCGGCATACTTCCGGTCGCAATATTCCCATACCAAAGAACCGTCTCACTTCTAATCCCTGGCGCTTTCTAAATACACAAACCCCCATAGGCCTCGAATTGGAACAAGGTTTACCGCTAAATCTGGTACTCCACACGCTCTATGAATGCCTTCAACTTCGGTGCCGTTGCATGTCGTGTGAAAAGACGATCCAAATTCAGCATACTGAGCAGACAAGATTGAGAAGCTATAGGTGCAACCTCCTAGAGAACATCCTCTTGGGTAATTTGTTGCTGAGACTGTGACTGGGTAGCCAGGGCAGACTGATGTTGACTGAGGGCAGCGCGGAAGTAAGTTGCAGGGTGAAGAGTGATAAGGAAGGTTGTAATTTACACGTTGAATGTTTGGTCGATTTTAGGTGGGAGTGATAACAAGGTGGGTTTGTGTCGGTAAAGCGATTCTCGCTCTTGATAATAGGTTGTCGGCGAACTCGATCAATAAAAATTGTCCTGTTTTTGATGATAGCTTTAGAGAAGAAAGATAGAGGGTCTCTTACATATTTTTCAACTTCGTTTTTATATGTGTCAATTATACGCTCCCAACGAACTCACAGTCTCAACCCATAACTCTGGTGAAACAGTAAAAAGAAGGTCTAATGGAGCGACGAGTAACACAGTATTACCGGATTGTCACGTCATATGCTCTGCCTTACACAGGATTATCTACAATATCTCACTTAAGCGTGCCTACTTGATATAGAAAATACCCGACCTAAAATGTTGCAAGGCTTAGCTTGGTTAGCTGTTAGTGAGTGGATGCTCGGAATTTTCCTGAGACATAGGCAACAGCCGTTGCACCATACGGTAAAGAGAACAACGTTACATTACTGAATGGTCGAGTCTGGAGATCTCGAAAGTCCTTCTAAAACTCCGATGGAGGGTTCAAAATACGAGCTTCCATGGATGACGTGAGATCTCACAATCAAGCTTTGCCATTTTTATGTAAAGTTATGCCACAATACAGCATTCGTAAAAGCAACCTATACCAGTCTGTGGTATTCAAATCCTGTATTTCAAGCACTTCAGTGCACCTCACATAAACAAATGGCAATTACTGTTACGCATGTTAGTTGAGGCGGGTCACATGACCATTTTTGGCTGATATGCCAATCACTATCATGACTAAAGTAATTTTTTACCTTCACTAGGTTGACGGTGTCATCTCAAGTAAGTTTCTCCTCATCGCATCATCAGAATGGAAATTAAGAGGGAAGTCGAGCATAAAAACAGGCCGCTGTCAAAAATAGTTCAATGTTCCACTAAAGCTGTACAGGTAACCATCCTTTCCGCCTCTGGAAATACCTATATTCGAGAGTCATGTTATCAAAAACAGTTTAGGAACGGAGAGTCGTTTGTCGGTCAGAGTTGTACTACACTACCCCGCTACTCATAAACGCCACTCGGAAACAGTACTCGCCTGAAATCGCCCATTTTGACTAGTACCTGCATTATGTATCTGTCGATTGGTTGTACTTGCAGGCTCAATGCACACCTTTATTGCGATGTAAAACTCAAAAGTAACGTAAAAAGCTAGAGAACTTCCGAGATCTGCAGAAAACATGTACTTTCGTATATCATCAAGGCGTGTCTCCTCTCCCTTCCATTATGTCGGGTTCTCAGGATAGCTGAAATTCTCATTGAACATAATGTATCAGTCAACCCAACTCCTCATCTTTCTCTTTTACCTCACCCTTGACTTCTCAAGTGCAGTGCATCAAAGTCTTCAGGAACCAAGGGCTTCTGTGGCAAGCTGTCTAACTTCGCGTGGCGTACCTTACTCAATCAAAGGTTCTGCTGACTACGCCTCACTATCTTTGTCATTCAACCTTCGCTTGCAGTTTCAGCCAGCTGTAGTCACGATACCTTCCACACCAGATCAAGTCAGCTCATCGGTGACTTGTGCGGCTGCAGCAGGACTCAAAGTACAAGCAAAAGGGGGAGGTCACTCCTATGCAAGCTTTTCAATTGGTGGTCAAGATGGATCGCTCATAATTGATATGCAAAAGTTTAGCTCAATCATTGTTGATAAATGTATGTTCCAATTGATTTCCAAAAGCTCTTTCCAATGATCACTTATTAGATCTCATAACAACACTGACACAACACTGACACAATACTAGCTACGTTTATTGCGAAAATCGGGGCTGGTCAGAGACTAGGAAATGTAGCACTTTCGCTTTATGCACAAGGGAAAAGAGCCCTGCCTCACGGGACTTGTCCAGGAGTTGGTATTGCAGGACATGCGCTGCACGGTGGATATGGCTATGGGTCAAGAAATTGGGGCCTCACTCTGGATCGAATTGTCGCACTAGATGTCATTCTCGCAAACGGAACGCAGATTCATACAACTTCGACTTCCTATCCAGATGTTTTCTATGCCATGCGAGGTGCAGGAGATAGCTTTGGCATTGCAACGTATCTCTATATGTCAACAGTACCTGCGCCAACAACTGTTCTGTCATTCGCCAGTGATCTAAGCGACAGCTTCTACCAAGTTGACGTTGCCACTAAAGGATACGCTGCGCTGCAAAACTTCACACTCACATCTCCGACAATTGATTCGAAACTTGGCTTCGGAGTGTACATTGATACACAGGGGATAATTGAACTGGATGGATGGTGCATTGACTGTTCAATGTCGAGATTAAAGAATGCCATCCTTCCAGGATTGATATCGGGCTTTCCGGGTGCTAAATTCACTATCCAATCCTATACCTGGTCCCAAGCAATAGCAAACATAGCTGGAGACCCACTTTCGCAGCCACTGGGGAATTCGTATACCATGCACGACACATTCTACGCGAAATCAATAGCAACACGAAACTCAGTCCCATTGAATAATGCGGCTATCAAGAACTACTTGTCCTACTTCGTTGCAAATGAAGATGAGATACCTCGTATCTTCAGCATCATGAATCTCTACGGCGGTCCTGGGTCCTTGATCAACACCCCATCTCCAACCGCTTCAGCTTACTCTGATCGGGACTCACTCTGGGTGATTCAAAACTTTGCGCGAACCCAAAGTGGTCAACTTCCTTTTGACCCTTCATTGATAACTTTGGTGGAAGGAGCATCAAATGCGATCACGAATTCTCAGCCAGATGGCATGTTTGAAGGATACATGAATTATGTTGATCCTTTGTTGACCGCCCAGCAAGCAGCGGAGCAGTATTATGGTGCTGCTACGTATAACAGATTGCTTCGTATTAAGACGAAAGTCGATCCGGGCTTCTTATTCTGGAACCCGCAGGCTGTTGGAAATTCGATGGCACTGTGATGGTAAACTTTTAGTGTTACCGAGATCGGCGAACGAATTATAACGCTTTCATTGCTCATGATACATTTGCATCAGGCCCAAGTTGCAAGATTAAAGCGATGAATTAAAGAATATTAGCAAAAATTGCTGAGAGCACCCCCTCTATTTGATCGTGTTTTAACGTTGAATTCTCGCTGAAGCATGATAACTTAATACCCACTGTCTATATTTTCTTTCATGATCACAGAGAATCCGAGGAGGCTGGATCAAGTGCTTGTTTTCAGAAACACGTAGCCATATTTTCCGTTCGAGATTGCATTTATCGATTCTGACAACATATTGAATCTATTTGAATTTGGTGAGGATTCATTCAATGTATACCTATTTCCTACATTGTGGCTGTAAGCTCTTGCCTTTGAAGAGGCAACATCTTAGCGAAAAATAGGGGGGAGAGGAAGCTATAATCACCACCCACATGCTGTCAACGGATTCCCTCAACTAATGACTAGTTTGCTGTCAGCTTTAGACTTCCAAATACTCGGGGACCAACGATTGGAAAGGTTTGGGGAGTTGTAACTCTATCATCATCCTGAATTGTTATTATATCTGCAGGACTATCATGGATGTGGAGTTATTTAGCTGTGCGGGACGGGGCTCATAATCTCCTTAAAACATCCTAAGAACTGTAAAGAATTCGCTTGCAATCAGTGTCGCGGATGATGCACGCAATTGAGCAGCTTGAGGACCGATCATTTTGATTGGACAAGTCTGCGATTGGTCACTTCCACAGCAACAAGTCATTAGTCATCATCACCCTCATCTCAGCTCAAGACAACATGATTCGAGAGTTCCAGAGCAACAATATTTGGCAACCAAATCCCCATATCCCTCTTCAAGTGCCACTTCACCATCATGAGATTATGCTCATACTCTCCAAGTTCCCCAAACTTCTCCATTAACGTAAACCAACCCCTTGGGATCTCATTGCTATAAACATGGCTCGCTTCACCGACCCGTCGTCTCGCTGGGCCGCTCTCATTTCACGAGATCCCGAGGCAGCAAATGCATTCATTTACGCCGTTTTGACAACCAAAATTTACTGTCGTCCAACATGTCCCTCACGCCTCGCTCGTCGAGCAAACATTGCTTTCTATGATACGTCTGCTGACTCGGAAGCAGCTGGTTTTCGACCTTGCAAAAGGTGTCGACCTGAGCTACCGAGTGCCGAGAAGAATCCTCAACATATCGCTGTAGAGAGAGCTTGCGAGTTGGTGCGGCAGGAGCAAGATGCTGATGGAAAGTGGAGTGTGAAGAACTTGGCGAAGGAAGTTGGTTTAACGGATAGTCATTTCTGCCGAGTGTTTAAGAAGGTCATGGGTATCACCATCGGGGAATATCGAAGTGAGCTAGCGGCGAGAGATGACAGGAACAAATCGAACATGAAAACCCAAACGAGAGGAGATGATGAGAACATACTTTCATCGGAAATGGCTCTGTCAACCCTGCCCTCAACGAATCTACCATGCTCCTCAGACCTCTTCCATGAGGCGGATGATGGATATTTTCCTCCGATATTCGACTTCGAAAACATAAATGGTAAAGGATTGATGGAGTTCGATTGGCAAGAGTTGAATATCGAATCACTTGATGTTGCAATGTTAGAATGTGTAGAGTTCTAGCCAGACATCCCCATGCGATAATCATAACTAAGAGCCATGTCTCTTCATAGATCAGATGTCATCTGAAAATTTCACATTTCGAAACTGTTTAGATACAACTCAAATTACAGATGGTCAGACAAGGACGACAAACACCTGTGAAGAACTAATATATAATTTGAAATTCGCAGATGTTGGTGCGTTAGAAACGTTTGTTCTTAATCTGCAGAATTCAAGGTATCCTGCGTGGAGGTGTCAGGCGTACTCCTTGGCAAGGGGTCTATCCTCTTGTCACCATGGTCTGACATTGGTCTCCAACTGTTGGACAGAATATGTGAGAATATCGAGAAGGCTTATTTGCTCATGTAATTATGTATATTAAACCTTTTGTCCAGATTTTAAACTTGATCCGTCCTCCTTATTTGACCCACGAAGAGATTTACCCGAAATAACTGGACTTTGGTGAACATAGCTTTGAGTACAAGTTCACTTGGTCGTCGCGCCCCGGGTAGAATGGCATCACGCTGCCATTAGAACACAAAGGGGACATCCATATCGGTTTGAAAAATTGACACAAAACTGAATAATCTTCGCTTGAACGGATAGAAGTTTTTCCTCTCCCACACTATAATTATTGAAGTCGTCTAGTGAAAACTACTATCCGTGTCATAATCGGACTTAAACAGAATGCAGCTAAACCTGCAAATGGTTGATAAAAGTTCGGGCACTCTCAATTAATTCCTAAGGGATGGGTTGCTAAGAGGTAGTGTTGTATGTGATAATTGTTAATAGGTAAGAGAAAAAATTAGCATATCTTCTAAGTGAGCTATATTAAAGCTGTTATACTAGGAAAAGTGCTTAGTTTAGTAAAACTTCTTATAAAATAGAAATTTATATTACCGGCGAAGCGACTACTAAGACGATAATAGTACTGTACAACAAGGAAGAATTAGCTATTCGCTTGTCATTAGAACACTAGAATATATAATTACAACCCTTGGATAAGTGAACTTCGAAACACCCCTATAACATAAAACATGAATACCTCTTGCTTAGCTAATGTTTGCAAACTCGAGGAAGTGCACGATACCCATGATTAAGGACGCCGAAGCGTCTGATTCTGCAATCTTACTCTAAGAGATGTTCGATTTTCCAACTATTTGCGGCAAATCTACCTGCTGGAGGGGCTCACTCCGGTAATGGAACTTTTTGCCCAACAGCCACTAAATATATAATTACAGGCCTAACATATAGAGAGTATCAAGTAGCCATAGGTTTCTCCATGCACAATCGCCGCGGTTCGAAAGGGTATGATGATGCATAATGTGAGGGCAACGATGGTTTGGAAATAACCGCAAGTACCAAACAGAATGTGCCCGGCACAAACCTCCCAAGAATCGAACTTCCTATGTCTCTTTTCAATAACTTTCTAGGCTAATTTGTGCCATTAAGGCCGAACCCTCAAATCATATTCTAGATTCCGAACACAAGCCTACCAAGAATCTAGGAGGACCCAGCGTCCTGGTCCTCAGCCCTCTTCATCAAGCAGTCACTGGTTCTCGAGTCGCAAAACCTCAACTTGAAATCCACGCCTCGGTTTCTTGGTAGCAAGATATTGTAAACATGCATATGACGGTGGGAGTGACGGGGCAATTAGAACAGAGTGAGGAGGTGATCGCTGGGGTGGGCGAGATTATCGTAGATATCGAGGCTCTGTAGATGCGTCATGTAATTTGCCGTGAGGAAATGTGGCTAAAATAGCATTTTGTCATACTACACCTCTGTTCGCAAAATTTGCAAATTTGTGAGCAAAAATAGGTACGTTCACCAAAGTACAGATTATTTCGCCTACCTATCGCTACGGGACCATGATATCTGGAACCATACCCCCAAGATTGAAAATTTCTTGTAAGGTCCAAAAAAATAACAAAGCCTCCTTAGCTCGGTGAGATAGCGCGAATCTCACCTGCCTTACATTCATGAGCAAAGGAATTCATAGGGTGATGCCAGACCGAGGGAACACGTGAAACGCTGTTTCTTAGCTAAGTAGGATGAACCCACCCCTCCCTCCCCAGCAGTTTCCGGGATAAAATTGAAAGTAGCGACATTATATACTGCAAGTATGCTGTTAGAGAAGAAAGGGAACGAGGAAATGACATTGCCCTGCGGTTATGCTGATCTACTACACATCGTATGTCAAGAGCTTCGGAAGGATTTTCCAGTGCGCTAATTATAATCAATGTCCAACATCTAACAACCAACAGCTAACGATTTGACGCCCAGCAGTTGATGCGACTCCGTAAGGGCTAGAAGAAACAGTAGAAACAGAATTCCCAAACTTGATGATGGCTAGAGAGGATGGATACACAAGACGGGTTCAAGACAAACAGATGATTCAACCACAGAAATGTCAATATTGACAATAACAGAGCCAAAGTAGTAGAAAACCGCCTCAAACAAGTACATGAGAAGGCGTGTGTGTGAAAGCCTGACAAGGCCTTTTCTTGTGTTCCTACTCTTGAGTTAAGACCATTGATGAGTGAGGAAAAAGATAACTCGGTGATGTAGGCAATTTTCAAAATGGAAATAAAAGCGAAAGGGGCATTCAACTCGCGAATGGAAAATCAAACTGCGATAATTTAAGAAGAGGCGAATTATTTATATGCGAAGCAGGTCGAAAGTAAGACGCAAACAGTAAGAAACGACTAGTCGTCGAACCGCCTCTTGTTTCATAGAAAACCTAAGCACCTTTGAGCCTCAAAAAAAGACAAAATGTAAATGTGAATCTCCGAATCGGGGAATCGAACCCCGCGCAACCGCGTAATTTCTGATACTATCATATGAGAGGCGGATATGTTACCGATACACCAATTCGGACTGAACACAATTGAATCGCTTAATTTGATTGGTGGATGAAACATTTCCTAAAATAATTATATATTCATGTTTTCAAAACTGTGTTAGTCATCGGCAAGTCTTCCAGATTTTCTTGGTCCCTGCACAGGCGTCGAGGGCGCTTAATTTCGCGACAACATCCCTATTATTCAAGATACTGTTTAGCTTACTACGCCCTTTATTTGTTCACTTTCTTTACTGATATTTAATGTGATACTCCTACTCTAGATCTGTTGACCGATCCCTATGTTTCATTTCAAAAGCATGAGCGATCGATTTCCTCCGTCTTCCTTCTGATTATAAGGGTCTTCTTATCGCTTATCGGACGCGAGCTCCATCGCGAACTTCCATCACCAACATCTCAAGACTGGAAATTTCTATAACGACTTCGCACATCCTTCAGTTGTCGCTGTCTCTGTAGCTACTTGCTAGGACCGGTGATGGACTTGCACAATGAAACTGTTTAGTAATTGAGCCGCATCATTCTTAGTCTTTGTGCCGCACAATGGCTTCCAAACTATGGGCTGCGAAAGAGGCCCCCTTACCAGCAGCAATCCCAACTTCAGTAAAAGGTGATCCTGATGTCGCCGATACTGGTCTCGCAGATGTTGGACTTCCACCTCCTCCGCAAGCTACGCCGACGAGTGTTCCCATGAGCAGACCGCAGCTTCAACGAAACCAACCTCAACCCCCTCCACCTCACCAACCTCCTCCTCCGCCAGCTCCTCAGCAGCTCGGTAACCCCAACGATTCTCTGTCCTTGATGCAGTTGCGGCGCATAGTCACCGAGTTTCCAAAAGCCGACCCAGTATCCTACGATTTTGTCTATTCAGACACAGCGACATTCGAGGAGGAGATTGACGAATGGTTCTCTTACAACGAGGCGGAATACAAGAGGCTCCATCGAGCTAAAGACACATTTGGTAGACGATGGAAGAAATTCTCTGGAAAGTCATGGCTAGGAGCAGATCAGGGAGAGCGGCAAAACTTTTCAGAACGGGAGGTCAATGGTCTTCTTGCGACAGATCTGCGGAGGCGTTGTAAAAGTTTACAAACAATTCTGCACATCATTCTGGGAGTTTGGGACGAGACGGCGGGAATTGAACTCTCGAACAAGGAGGCAGACGCGCCCAAAAACAAGACCAGGGCGACCCAGATCCAATTAGAGCATATGAAGTCCGGTATCCTCTTAGTGGCCCGAGCCGGAGGGGTTCCTCTCTTGTATGAAGTAATGCAGAATGCATTTAAAAGGCTATGGGACGAAGACTATCGAGAGACCAAGTTGACAGAGGAGGACATTCCATTTGTTCAAGACGAACTGGACAACGTCACAACGATAGAGTATCTGCTTATCGAGGGAGTTCGAAACGATCCTGTGACTCTGGAGTCGCCTAGAATGAAGCTATGTATGTTGACTTATGGTAATTCCTAGCATTTGAATGCTAGCTAACATGATCAGTGGAACTCAATCCAAGTCTTGTCGAGTACCTAGTCACTGTAACAGCTAGACTTCGATGGGACGAAGCGAATGAATTGCCTCAAACAAGGGTACGATGAAAGTTGACGTGGTAGACGTGAAGCTAATTATATTAGATTTTTCTTCTATTTTGGAAGTCCATCTTGCTAGTTTTTGGCGGATCCGCGGAGGTTGATGAAATCAAGAAAGCGACATGCGAACTTCGACCCACGAACAGCAGCGTTGGAAAACTGATTACTGCTTCACCCCTAGACTATCATATTTTCCGTCAAGAGATAACTTCAAAGTACCCGGCGTATACCCCTCCTCAACCCTTGCTTCCTCTAGAGCCCGACAATAATTCCATTCTACCACCCCTACCAAACAGACCCACGCGAGCCAATGGCGCCAATGGGATCATCCCTTCTGCAATGAATGTCAACAGTAGTGGTGCCTCAATATTACACCAGCCAGTTCATATCGCTACTCCCGCACCTTCGCCGCCACCATCGCCGCCAGTTGGAGGAAAAGCCGGCAAGAAGCAGAATTACCAAACGAATCAGAACTTTCCATTTATGTACCCTCCACTAGATAGCACAAGTAACAGTGCAGGAGGTAAGGGCATAGCTGGATTGCAGGGGGCACTTGTGGGTCGGAAATGGCAAGGTAGCGACATACCAAATTCGATCTTGGAAGCTGGCGATTTGTTTGCTAGTCGAATGCGTATGACAAGAGCTATGCGACAGCTGTGGGACGAAAGGGAGCGTTTTCTTAGATACGAACGAGGATGGGATGGTGAAAATAGTGATGTTGAAGAGCTCGATTTGGAATCAATACTGGCGAAGAAATTATCAATTCGAGAAGAAAAGCATCCGAAAGTGGAACCGGATTATGGACCAAACTCGAACATTGAGCCTGCTACGAGACAAAAGCTCAAGTTGGTTGAGGCATTCTATGTAAGTCTGCTCGAGGCAACACAACGTAGTAGCTAATCTGTCCAGCGAGAATCCATTCCCCATCTACAGTCACTAGTTATTGTCCTCTTGAAAGCGGTCTTGGCTAATGTGACGGCGTTGATCACCAACCCTCCTGGACAGATGCAAGGTGGGCTTTCTGCCGGTTTTCGATCGGAGGTTAACCTTCGAGCCAACGGAGTACCGCCACAGAACAGACCAGACCCCGCTAGCATCCCCCTCCCAATTGCAGTCGAGCCAACAGAACTACCCATTGATGAGATAGAGGCCTTAAGATCTCGAGAGATAACTGCCAAGGCTGTAGCTGGGATTCTTCTAGTCCTCTTGAAATGGTTCAAACTTTCACGTAATGGTAAATTGTTCTTTTGTTATTTCCTAGCTAACGAGGATAGACGTCTTGAAGTTTGAGTACTTCACCCAATTGCTACTTGACTCGAATTACCTACCGCTCGTGCTGAAATTGTTTGCCCACCAAGAGATAGACAAGGTGGTAGATAGTAGAACCGATCGTGATGACATGAGGTTAGTGCTGATCAATGCTTGCTTGTGCGCTGACTGACTGTCCTAGCTTCTTCGCCTTCTGCAATATTAACAGTAAAAATGCCCCCATGGGCCTTGACCTTGAGCAGGAAAGCGAAGATGATGCCGCCCCTCCGCCTATCAAAACCAGACGAGGCCAACCAGCTGCAGATCTGGAAGACAAACTCCCTGCTCTAGCATTTCAGGAAGGTTACCTGGCAGGGAAGCGTGAGGCCCCCGAAGTAGATGAGCTCGGGTACCCAACCACAGATCCGCCATCTGAGCCGATCACGGAATTCTCTTGGCGAAATTTCTTCTCGTCTATCAACTTCCTGCGCGTCATGCAAAAGATATGCAAGAATAAAGCCCACCGAAATCTTCTCCTAGTCCAGTACAAATCCTCCAACATCCTTAAAAAGTCCCTCAAGATACCCCAGCCTGAACTTCGGTTATACACATTGAAACTCTTCAAAAATCAAGTACCTTACTGTGGCCGCAAGTGGCGGCAGGGTAACATGCGGGTCATAACAGCCGTATACCTACACTGCCGGCCGGAGCTACGCGACGACTGGCTCGCAGGCAGCGATGTCGATGCGGAGGTTGAGGAGGCGCTTCCGCTTGAACAGGCTCTGCGTGCGCTGACTCATTGGCATAATATCAAGCGCTATCCGGATCAGATGGGGGCGGATACGAAGCTGTTGGAGGAGGAACATGATTTCTTTGTTAGGGAGTTGGAGAAGATGGCTTGGATTGATGATATGGGCGACGGGGAAAGTCAGGAGGGCGGCTGGGATGGGGTCAGTAATGGGGCGTGGTGATGAGGGATAGGGCGGGCTCATATGGATACGAAGGATTACTTGCAGAGTATATCGTGGGCGATATATAGCAGAAAGTACATCCATCAAATCCTTCCTCGCTTCTCTCGATGTAGTGATTGCATGCAGCTACTCTCATGCATTCATTTTCGCCCTCTTTCCTGCTTTTCATCTAATATTCCCATGTAATATAGCCTCTTACATCGTTGCAGGTGTCACCTATCACTGTGGCTGTCTCGTGCCGTCGTCATTCTATCTGCCCTCTATTTAAGGAGGATTCCGGTCTCGAACACCATATAGAGAGAATTATTCCCGCCAACTGATCGAGTGGCGATCTAAGAAGTCCTCATTCGAACTTGGAGGCGAGATGAACAACTTTTCCAGTTCATTGATAGCCTGAAGACGGCCAGCATATGTATACAATCCGTACTATGCCGCCTGCGTGTGGCCGTCTTGAAAATGGTGAATGCATGATGCTCCTGCCTCTCATGGTCTCTTGGCTAGGTAATGCCGTGATATTCTCTCCTGCCATCTTTCAGAAAGATGGTGGCCCCTACACACCGCCCATCGTAGATCATAGTGAACCCCTTACTTATCGACCCAGAAGTTAAGTTTCAGGTGACGGGCCAGACATCGTCAGTTGATCCATAAGTCGAAAGGAACACCTATACACTGCACCCTGGATTCACCTTCTGGTTGACACAGCACCACCATCCTCCTAGAATATGTATACAATCCCTATTATGCCTCCTCTCCTCGCGTATTTATGTGTTGTGGTGGTGCGTCGATGCATAACACCTATACTATAAGCTATATATCCCCCGTCGTTCCGCATGATGATATCCCGAGGGACCGTATCTCCCCGCCAAGGGTTCTTTTTATGCATGGACCCAGGGGTTTTGTTGCATGTCGTGCGATTTTAATTCTCCGAGATCTTGATGTTGGGCATGGGGATTTGGCAATGGTTGTGTGATCAGAGGTGGGTCGGGGAAAAGTTGCTTGTTTTTGTTTCAAATTTGCTTTGTCGGCTTAGGTGTCGGCTTAGGAGTAAGACTTATTTTCCGAGATTTGGTAGAAGGGAAAGGTATTGTAGTGTTCGGATCCTTCATTCTGCTAATCACACTTGGTTATCTCTGTTTTCTACTTGACGGCTGTTTTATTGCACTTTAGGTTTAATTGTTTGAGGGCTTGAATGGACAAAAGGCGAACAGTTGATGAATAGTGCTTAGAGAAGAGAATTTGGTCATATTTTCTTGATGCTTCGACAGTTCTTACCTTAGCTTTCTACTAGCATAGAGTTTTGCTGCGGCTCGAAATTAATCCCCCTAATCCGAATGAGAGATATGGTCTAAAGAATGATATCTTATTAGGTATCATTGCAGTAGCGTTCATTTGCACCCCAACGAAATTGACAGAAAATTCTCATCGCTATGTACGGATGGGCATCAGAATTCTCATCTTACGAGCTAGTATTCAAACCCAATTGTAATATGAGAAGACCAGCCTAAGAGAATGTTGATCATGGGATACCTGGTGTACCTTTTCGAAGGCATAAAGTGAATGAGAGATTGACAGCAAGTTTGACTTTGATAGAAACACTGAATTCGACAACAAATATCGCAGAAGTCGTGAACGGAACAAATCGACTTGACATTAGCGCAATAAATGTTGTACAATTACTTTTGGTTGAAAGGATTTCTTGCACAAGGCGCTCTAACCATGGACAAAAAGCTGAACAGCTTCCAAAGAGAGGTTTGTCTCACCTTCGTGGAATTTTGTAGAGATGATTCAAACTATGGGAGAACCATGTCTCAGGTAGGGCGGTGCCATCTACTAGCTCTAAAAAAATGAAAGACAACATATTTTGATCTTTAAAGTAAGATGGATCAGCTTTATATTTATTTGACTAGAATACAAATTTCTTACATTTCGAGATTTATTGTCTAAGATCATGAGATCAAAAGACGCGTACCTTGCGGACGTTTTTTCTTCTTGGATGTTTGAAGTTGGGGAAGGGAAATTTTTCTCTTTGAAAAGTTACGATTAGACTATTCCAGCTCTTGCACATATATCGAGAAAGAAATTTTGGGGTTTAAAATCTTTGTAAAGTTGCAAGACGGTCCTCGGATCCCGATTAAAACATTTACACAAATTTCGGATTCACTTGTTTCGCTTACATTCATCCCCATCATGCTTTGACAATATTCTGTCACACTTTATGCTTTCGAGACATAAAATCCTAAAAGTTGAGCAAATCCATATACCCTTGTCGACCTCGGAGAATTTGTCTGGTCTTAAAAATTCTGGGCGTGTTTGAATATGATCTTCCCGAGCCCTCAACCGTGATTTTGTGTGCTGGAAATATTTTGTTGCACGTCGAATAATATTCTCCGAGTGATGGAAACGTGGTTATGGGTTTCGTGTTGCTTGATCGTCTGCTTCATGGGCCTTACAATAGGGTGATATATCTTCGGGTATTTTTGGTGGGATGGTTGTTTTAGCGTGGTTGTTGGGGGTGAAACATATTTTTTGGCGAGGAAGCCATGTGGATGATTTTGGAGGTGCAATTTATGCGACATGCGCTAGCGACAATATACTGACACTAATTTATGATCTTTAGTTAGATAAAATCGAAGTTGAATCCGGTAGTCATGGGTTTATGTTATGGAATTTACTCCCTGTCCCGTGTCTATGCTGCTCTACAATATTTACAATTTAATAGCTTTGCTTTAGTTATGGCAAAAGAAATTATCATATTAGAGTTGGAAGCATTTTATAACTTTTTGGTGTTAGAAGCGAAGAAATTCCCTTTAAAATATCTCGCAACATCTACCTTCTATGGCTTAGTGCTCGTGACGAGGTACCCAGACGAAACCGATGTTTGAAGAGAAGCATTCTTAGTTACCGTTTGAATTCTCTGTCTAAGTCGTTAGCTATAAACAATTTAATTAAAGATTATATCATCTAAAATAGGGTCAATCATGTTGACATCCTATACCAAATTTGTTATCATGCCTGCTATTGGCCCATGGACCTTTGCTTCTCTCCGCAAAGTCCGCTCCAGGAATCGCAGTTATTCATGTTTTGCAAAGCATTAGCTTCTACCTTTATGACTCATATTCTCTTCCGCTTCAAATTGACGAATTTTAGCTCTTGCTCTCGAATTGACCAATCAGCGCTCGCCACTGCTTCTCTTCCCAGACATCGTCCTATTTGATCGCAACTCAAACAAAACAAAAGCAAACCATAATTACTTTTACGAGCAATCTTCAAAATCCCTCGGTCCCCAGTCTCACTCCTAATCTCACTCCCACCACCATCCTCAAAATGGCAGTAACAGAATTCCAAGAGGTCAATCTCCCCTACCCTAGCCATGTCCCTATCCCTCCCGCCACCCACCTCAACCACCATCTAACACCCCCACAGCGCGTCTACACGCTCCTCTTGCAAATCCCCTCTGGACGTATAACCTCATATCTCGCCCTCTCGCATGCCCTCTCCTCCTCCCCCCGCGCAGTAGGCGGTGCCTTACGACGGAACCCTTACGCGCCGAGAGTGCCTTGTCATCGAGTGATTTGCGCTGATGGTGTTAGTTTCCTCTCCTATTCCTCCTATTTCCTTTCCGTATTTCTCTCTTTCAAACTTGGAAAAAATAGTCGTTCTGGAAAAGGGGAATTTAGCGAGTGTGTAAGAGTTAACCAAATTTCATGTAGAACATAGGCGGTTTCAAGGGCGAAAAACAAGACGCGCCATCAGGGATCAATCAGAAGGAGAAGCTGAGATTATTAGAGAGTGAAGGGGTGAAGTTTGATGAGAGGGGAATGTTAGTTGAAGGGGGAAAGTGGTGGAATGCTTTTGTGGTCGAGTAGGCATGAAAGAGTGAAGGGTGGCAAGTATGGGCAAAATGAAACACTAAGGTCCTTGAAATTATTGTATTGCAAGGCTCCTACTGTAGAAATAAGCACTAAAGCTTCCTTCATGCTAAGCGATTTTAGCCTCGCTAAATAATTCGCTTGATTATAACAAGAAATTGGGTTACAAAAAATGCACTGAAATGCTCCTCATTTCAACGCTATTTTTCTAGATCTGGGCATACGTACTCAAGAGTGCACTGTTCTATACTTGTTGACTTGAATTTAACCTCGAAAAACGTTATAAACCACTGACGTCACCCCTATAATAAGACGGATGAACCTCCCCCCGCACCCTTATGTAGCTTCAAAACTCCATTCCCCTCCCTCTTACATTTATTTCCTCTCACTCACACCACCTAAACCTCATCTCACAAATCCTAATATTTCCTCGCTCTCACCCACTTTCCACAACCCTCAAAATGCCCTCCCTCCCCACTCACCCCCAAACTTTAACAGGCTCCTGCTTCTGCCGTGCCATCACCTACACAATTATCCTCCCAACCCTCCCCCAACGCCCCCTTCTCCCATACCCACAAGAGCACCCTATCGGCCCTAAGACTGAAACAACAAAATACTTCCCGATCATAACGTTTGATCACTGCACATCCTGCCGTCGCATCGCCGGAAGTATTTTGGAGGCATGGATTATCTCTCCGAGGGAATGGGTTGTGTTTGACCTCTTACTCAAAGAATCAGATGAGCGAATTGTACTCAGCACAGAAGACGTCGTGAAAGGGAAAGGGGATATAGTAGAAATAACCTACCTCCGCGTTTTCAGCAGTTCAAAAGATGTTTATAGGACGTTTTGCGGAAGATGCGGTACGCATATGAGTTATGACTGCAGTGATGAAGCCCTGTTTAGTGATGAAGAGAAAGACGGGAAAAGGTTGGTAAAGGTGGATATCCCACTCGGTACGTTAGATAAGGAGTTTCTTGAGATGGAGGGGATGAGACCTAGTGAGCAGGCCTGGGTTGAGGATGGAATTTCGTGGGTGAAGGCGTTGGTTGAGAGGGGAGTGGGGAGTTTAGAAGATGGTGGATGAGGCTAAGCCAAGTGCTTGTCGTCAATATTTTGGCGCCTTTGTGGTGAAAACACCGAGAATGAATGAACGGAAATCTCACAGTATTGACAATCCTATTGTATGTGGGGTTCGAGTATGTGATTACGAAACCTTATTTTGACTGCGAGACGTGCCTGGGAATGATTCAAGCCAATCTCGTGGTTTGAGTCTCTAGATGGCTTATCGAACAAGGAAAAAATCTAGACTATAATACACGCGGTCGGGGTTCGAAGACACGTCCTCCCACTTCCCTCGGAGTTCCTCAAAACTAACGGTACAGGCGAAACAGTAACAATACAAACAAGATCGTCAATCTCCGCCTGGCCAGGAACTATTCCCATTTACCCCTTCTCAATAAGCGAAAAGGCTATGGTACAAATACATATTAGGCTCGGCCGGAAATTTGTGCTGTGGTAGTTCATACGATAGCTTTCTAACTGTACTCTCCGATGAACTTCGTCCCGAAAATATAGCTTGCGAAAACGATTGAAACCCGCTGTTGAATGTTGTTCCAAGCGATTTTCAATGAAAACCGACCTTACGGAGGTTTCTAAACACGGTGCAAAAGAAAGCCCAGGATATATCGTCACTCATGGATACGACGACCCCCAAATGATTGCTTGCCATTTTCTATTATACCCGTGTTTTAAGACCTCATAATTGGCAACGGTGTGGCTAGCGTAGGTCATAAATTCGTGGTTTATACAGTTCAAATGCAAAGTTCCTTTGCATTGGCAGACTGTTGCTTCAGCAATCAGGAACGCAGCCCCATCCACAGTGTATCTTGCTACTTTACAGAACACTTTTAGATATCGTGTCATTGTAGTATTGAAAGGCACACTAAGTTTGAAACCCAAGTGTTAAAGGAATCCTTTAACAAGGCTGTGTGTCAATTTTCTGTACACAACACCTCCAGGTTCTTATCCTCACCTGTTATAGCTTTAACAGCTTCGGCAAAAACGAAATTGATATATTTCTGGTAGTCAGGTATGATATTGGCCCTCGAAAGATCTAATAGGGCCAGAATCCCATAAACAGCATCGCGATGGTCTGTATATGTTGAGAATTGACAGTAATAGAGCACATCAATCACTCGGATTTTTTGCCAACCCGGAATTTTGAGCTTTTTGTCGCACATGTACAATGTTTGATATGTTCAACATTTGAGGCATGCTTCTAGTCAGAACATTTCTTTTTAATACCTCAGTACGACGAGTTCCCTCTAAAAATTGACGACCGCCTGCAGCAGCTTGTATTCTTAGGTCTGCAGCTGGTCCCTTTAATTCTTGATATCTAAAAGATACCTCGGTCAGAACAAGTATCTGACAGAAACCCCAGGGCACGGTATGTGAGCTACACACGACCTGGGCTATTCTTGCCAAAGCTATCTCTTGAATGGCCCATAACCGTTCATCTTATTTTCTCAGCTAAATAATAAAACTCAAGGCTTAATTAAAGGTGATGACCATCTTCTGAACATGCTCAGATCGCTCACGTGGGTTTCCCTGGTCGATAAAAATTGCATTGATCCACAAAATCCGTGTTTGAGACTCATTACGAACGCCACGCAAACAGTGCTCCAGATTCGTGGTGACCAAGAGCTCCTTGCCATTGATTGTGACTGGAAGTTGCGTAGAAAAATCGCCCAGAGCATGACAGGGCCTCAAGCTGTACATCGACTAGCCGTGCTGCGGTGCCGACCGAGCTTGCTAAGCAAGCGAATTTGGTTTTTGGACTCGAGGCTGTATCTTCTTGTAGAGTTGCTGCTAATCAAAAGCATGAGGTGATCATTGAAAGGCCTCGAAGCTAATCATTGAGTCGTTTGTTGATATACGGATTCAAACATGCATATTTGCGCTTCAGGACGTCTTTGCGACCTTTATATTCTCTTTTGACTGGATTATTCCATGAGACCTGGAACTAGGCATTTGCCGACGAATGACGCACTCGGAGTATGTCGCCATTCCGTTGATTCAATCGTAGTATAGTATAGAATATAAGAGAAGAAAAAAAGGGGTGGGGGGCACAACACTCTTAAAACAGAACATAATGACGGGTGATCGGCAAAACACATGTGTTCCGAGACAAAACTACATTAAAAGAGAAAGTTAAGACATAGGAGGACAGAGAGAGAGAACGTGAGTGAAGGATTAACTGATTTGAAATCTCTTGATTACTATGTAGGGGAGGAAGGTGCGATTTATAGATATGATAGTGCCTAGGGTGCAATGGCTAGCCATGATGGAAGGTGTGACTTTACTGAGACTACTACGATGAAAATGAGGCTAACGACAGCAAAACGGCGGGGGTTGAAGAGGCATCCGTATTCAGTTATGCGCTATGACAGGTTGCGTGTAATGGTTATTCGGCCGTGGCATCGAGAGTCCTTAGCGGCAAATTCTCAGTGTTTGATGCCGAATTAAGTGGTGGTTTGGCGAAAGTGCGCGTAGCGAGGAAAGCTTCGACGCTCAAACATTATCTGCCATCTCTATCATTACCGGATTCAAATCCCCTTCACCAGGAGCCACTTCGTGTACAATCTCTCTCCATGGTACCTTTCTCACCGCACCATCTTCGATCATTCCTCCTTTTCCCTCTTGATCTCATCCCAACCTGGACCCTTGAATACAACCCTTAGCTCCTTGTTACCCCAAATCCTTCTCCAACACTCTAGTACATTCTCTTCATCACTGAATTTCTTCCCCTCGTGATCAATGTACCAATTCCCCGGGCCTGGCTCATAGTGATCCCGTTGTCGGATCTCTGTCCCAACAGCGCCTATATACTCGAATTCCTCTCTGAGAATCACAAGTACCTCTTCCAGCCCAGGCAGAAGATGAAAGACATCAAAGAGCGCGACGTCGTTTGGGGTGTTGAGGTCAAAGCACTTTGGTTGCCAATATCTGATTTGAATGGTGCGAATTGTATCTAGGACCTTTGCATTAAGAGTATAGAAACCTTGGATCTCTGAAGATAGATGTCGCATTTCCCAGCCGCAGCCCGTAGTTGAGAAGAGGATGTCGTACCCGGGTCTAACAATGAGCGATTGGCACTCCTTCTCGGGAAAGTTAATACAAACTCTCCTCAAAATACGATAATATTTCAATGTTTCTATCCTCGACTCGCTGTTAATATATAGCGTGATGGGATGTGCGACCCTGGAGTTAAAACAGGGCAATTTGGTCCTGTTGCTGGTCGTGAGGTGCCCACCGCCTTCGCATCTCGAGCCTACGATTCCGAGGCGAATATCGATGTTGCGTCGGGGTGGGAAGAGAAGGGCCCAGACTTTGAGACGGATCTCGATTGGGAATTGGGGGAAGGAGTGGAAGGTTAGGGTGTTGTTGAAGGAGGTTGGGAAAAGGTCGGGGCTGGAGAGGTCGAGGCCGGAGAAGAAGTGATCGAGTTCTGACATTGTCATGGGCTTCGAATGATAAAGTTCAATTTGGTATTTCGGGGCGGTATACAGAATCTTGCGTTTAGGAGTTCCGATAATGTATGAGTTGAGTCGGCTAGAGATAGATTTTGAGGCTGTGCTTTGGCGACTGGTCAACAAGGGACCAAACCAGATAAGATTTCGCAGGTCGAATGTACCCCTTCTTATAATAATCGCTGTCGTTGTGTGGACAGCAAATTCGAGTTGAAATATGGTACTATCCACGATGTTGTCAAGACCACTTGCGTGGTTTACCCTGAGCTGAAACAAACAGCCCCCACTGTCAGCACTTGATCATGCATAACCGACGATCAACCAATTGCCAGTGCCAATTCACACCGTTATCATTTGCGTGGCGTCGTCGTTCAGACCTGACAAGAAGTCGATGCTACCTGAGATGAAAAGCCACATGACAGGGATGACTAAATGCCATTGGCATCGCCGACTCCCCTTGATCCCTAATGTCGTCAAACTGTCTGTTTGCTGCTCTCGATTCCAAGACGTGAAGTGAGGACAAAAAGCTCGATAGCACTGATCGCCATCAGAACTTCCATACCTTCCAACCGGTAATTCCCATATTCCCAAGAACACCGCCAACTAGCCCCTGTTGCTCAACTCCTCCCTGCCATTTTTTTGGTCCGGCAAAGTGATTAACAAATCCCTCTGGCCCTGACACAAAGAGTAGCTTTGAATCTATATCCGCGCTCGTGCCCTCTTCCGTCTTCTTCTCGTCCCCTTTCATTGCGCTGGAAATCAGCTTCTGATGAATCATCGACCCTTCCTCATCCACAAGATACATAACCTCAAGACAACCCGGGTGCTTTCGCTGAAGATCTGTGATAATCTTGACAATAGGATTCTGGGTCTTGTGAGGGATCTTCGAGGTCGTTGGGATGTCGGTATCGTTGTCATCAGTAACTACTTGGTGCTGAGCGGCAATCTGATCCGGACTCTGCAATTCCTCGCGTCGTCGATTCGCCCAGAGAATTGTGATCTTCGGCGGTGATTGATTCATTTCATAATTTTTCCTCTCTAGAAGTGTGTACGCGACTTGCAATGCTGGTGCAATACCCGTCCCTCCAGCTAAGAACACCACATCAGTAATCCCTTTCTTCAACTCAAATCCTGGCTTTGGCCCTCTCAACTCTAACTTCTCTTTCTCATTCAAACCCCAAAGATAATTACTCATTTCTCCACCTTTCTCCTTTCTGATAAGAAATCTCAATTTCTCCGGATTTTCAGAATCTTGTGGCAATGGCGTATACTCCCTCGAAATCTGCAATTGCGGCTGTTTGATCTCGACACTCCAAGTTCCAAAATACCACTGCTCTTCGTAATAGTCCGTGACCAGCCTACCCCAGCCCTTTGAATTCAGGGCTCTGCCAATGCGATTCCGTATCGGCGGCGTGGTAATAATCATACTCGTAGAGCTCAGCTGCTCTCGCTTCTCGAGCTCGAAATCCGAGAACTGTGGCGGAGTGTTAAATGGTCGATAGAAGTACACCTCGTCCCAGAGAAACCACTCTGCATAGATGAAAAATGCAACAAGAGCTACGACTAACAACTTGCTCCTCTTACGGTTTATGACTGTGAGCTGAGGTGGTTTCGACTTGTCCTCCCGTTCCTTCCTCGCATGCTCAACTTTTCCCCGGTCAAGCTCCGCTGTCTCCCTCCATACTGACTTGTCCAATCCCTCTCTACGATCCGACGTAGTCATCGCACGCGTTTCCCCATAGCTGCCATATAAAAGAATCCATTTCCAGGGGCATCTTGGATGAACTGCTAGCATTGGCCGAATGGATCGCCCCAACGTTCGATCTGCTCGAATTGACGTAGGTTGTAGGAACCGCGACGCATTACGCCTGCCCATAGAATTGGCATGACATAGCGCCTGCAATCGCGTAGCAGAGTGATGTGCGAATCTCATTTGTTGGCAATTTAGAAGAAAAGGGAGTGAAATCACTTAAGTATAGATTTAACTTGAGTGGAAATAAAGTTGCAGGGAGACGCGATTTCTGCCGGCCTCTAGAAGGGCGGTGAAGTTTCGAGCCGATGAATAGCCGGCTAGCACGTTGGCGTTGCCAAGATATAAGACGCCACACATGCCAGTTAGCCACACGCATGTTCAGCCACACGCGCGGCTCCTTGAGACAAAGGGGGAGCGACATCAGATTCGACAAGGCTACAGTTGCAATAAGGTTAATAATTTCTGCACGCACTCCCTCCCAATTGCCTCTGTCTCTCACACACACTCCCTATCTGCGTGCAACACACAACACGAAACACCGCAATTGGTCCTTTCACCCCCCTCATCATCACCGCATCAATGAGGCATGTCTTCGAGGCCTCTTCATCAACCAGATGCCCCCGAATCTCCTGCGGATGATTCGGACTCTGACCTGGACTTGGACATACAAGAACTCGACCCTATCACCACCTCGAATCCGACGAGCAGTGGTTCATACAGAGACCGAAACGCAAGAGAGGAACGGAGGTCAGGACACATACCATTGAGGAATCTGCGTATGGGTGGTCTGCGCGGATTGGGCAATCGTGACAGGAAATATGGAGATCTAGGCCGAAGGAGGGACACTGAGGGGGATGATTTGGATGGTCTACTGGGCGATGATGGAGCTGGAGAGCAAAGCAGGAATTCCGCAGGTAGTCTGGCTGAGGACGATGCGCCGTTACTCCCTTCTAGCAGGCATAGTCGAAGACCAAGCCTGGATGCTTTCAAGGACCGCTTAAGTTCGCGCCTAAGATTACCCAGCTTTCTATCAACATCTACCCCCTCGGTCTCACTACCTGAAAATAGCGAGATTGAGGAAGAAGAACATGATCCGGCATCTTCCCGGACTGTGTCCGTTGGAGCGACACAGACAACACGATACCCAGCCAATGCCGTATCAAATGCGAAATATACCCCAATTAGCTTCTTACCACGAACATTGTATAACGAATTCTCTTTCTTCTTCAACATGTACTTTTTACTCGTCGCCCTTTCACAAGCCATTCCTGCATTACGAATAGGATATCTCTCGACTTATATTGTACCATTAGCTGGCGTTATGGCGATTACCCTGGGGAAGGAAGCATATGATGATATCGATCGAAGGAAGAGAGATTCTGAAGCAAACTCAGAAGGATACACGGTCTTGAAATTTGATCGGCCAGGGATGGGGAATGCTGATAGGTATCAAGCCAAGAAGAAACTCAAATCGAAGGACAAGTCTTCTAAAAGGAGGTCTCTCGTGGAGCCGGATAGGCTTTCAGATATCCAGGAAGAGGAAGAGAATGCGGGATTTGTAGGATCTCGCCCTGCGCCAACCTCTGTTGTTCGTGAGGTAACGCGGAAAGCGAGGGACCTGAAGGTTGGAGATGTGTTGAAGCTTGGCAAAGATCAGAGACTCCCCGCAGATGTTGTGATCCTAAAGAGCTACACGAGCGAGACGACTTCAGCACCGGTAGACAATGTGCCGGTTAACAGCGAAGTGTTACTTGTGGATACTATTTCTGACCCTCCAATCGACCAACGTGCTGAGACCACTGCAGAGAGTCACGAGTCCACTTCAACACTTGGTAACACTCCATCAGCAGATGCAGCTGGGGTGGGTGAAACATTCATTCGGACAGACCAACTAGACGGAGAGACGGATTGGAAGCTCAGGCTGGGATCACCACTCACGCAGCAGCTTGAAGCTTGCGAATTTCCACGTCTACGCATAGTAGCTGGTAAGCCAGACAAAAAGGTCAATGACTTCGTTGGTACAGTGGAACTTCTCAAGAAAGGCAGAGATTATGATTCCCATGTGCCAAAGTCGAGTATCCTCAGCAACGGGATCAACAGTGAGGATAACGACTCTGCACCACTGACCATTGACAATACTGCATGGGCGAACACCATCTTGGCCTCTAATGCAACTACATTAGCCGTTATTGTGTACACAGGTCCTCAAACTAGATCGGCCCTGTCGACTTCTGCTTCACGGTCCAAGACCGGACTTTTGGAGTATGAGATCAATTCTCTAACAAAGATTCTGTGCGCTCTCACGCTCACCTTGTCAATTGTTCTTGTTGCCCTGGAAGGATTCGAGCATGTTGAAGGCGTCAAGTGGTATGTCAAGATCATGCGATTCCTCGTCTTGTTTTCGACAATTGTTCCTATTAGTCTTCGAGTAAATTTAGATATGGGGAAAACTGTCTACTCTTCGTTCATTCAACGAGATAAAGGGATTGAGGGAGCTGTGGTCAGAACAAGCACCATACCAGAAGAATTAGGCCGAATTGAGTACCTGCTGAGCGATAAAACCGGCACCCTGACGCAAAATGAAATGGAGATGAAGAAGATACACGTTGGAACAGTCTCGTACGCCAACGAAGCAATGGATGAAGTCGTGTCCTATGTTAAACAGGGGTTTTCCATTCCACTGCCAACCGATCCAAGTCAACCCCCGACGTTAGTCACGCCTTCGTCTACTTTTCTCGCTTCGACTACGGTCACTGCGACTAGAACGAGACGAGAAATTGGGTCTCGTGTCCGTGATGTTGTTCTAGCACTCGGAATTTGCCACAATGTTACGCCAACGATGGAAGAAGAAAATGGAGAAATCATTACTTCGTATCAAGCATCATCTCCTGATGAGATTGCGATTGTCAAATGGACAGAAGCAGTCGGGCTGAAGCTTATCCACCGTGATCGCAAAGGGATGCTACTGGAGTCTGTTGATACTGGTCGCCCTGTTGTTCGTGTGAGAATCCTTGAAGTTTTCCCTTTCACGTCGGAAGGCAAGCGAATGGGTATTATCGTCCAATTTCTGGACGGCATAGAAACAACATCTACAGCTAACATCGAAACTGGGGAGATCTGGTTTTTCCAGAAAGGAGCTGACACAGTCATGACGTCTATTGTCGCCTCGAACGATTGGCTGGATGAGGAGACCGCGAATATGGCTCGTGAAGGTTTGAGAACATTGGTCGTTGGTCGTAAGAAGATGTCCGTACAGCAATATAAGGAATTTGCATCCCAGTACAGAGAGGCGTCCGTCGCCATAAACAACAGAGATGCTGGCATGGCAAGAGTTGTGTCCCACTACCTCGAAAAGGATCTCGAGTTGCTTGGTGTTACAGGTGTTGAAGATAAACTACAGAAAGATGTCAAGCCGTCATTGGAGCTATTACGAAATGCTGGCATCAAAATTTGGATGTTGACAGGAGACAAAGTCGAAACTGCGCGATGTGTGGCAGTCAGCGCAAAGCTAGTTGCTCGAGGACAATACATCCATACCATTGCCAAGCTCAAGCGGAAGGACAATGCACAGGATCATCTTGACTTCTTAAGAAGCAAGACTGATGCGTGTCTTCTAATTGATGGGGAAAGTCTCTCGCTTCTTCTCACTCACTTCCGAACGGAGTTTATCTCCCTTGCGGTGATGCTTCCAGCTGTTGTCGCATGTCGTTGCTCGCCTACACAAAAGGCGGACGTTGCTATTCTGATTCGCGAGCATACCAAGAAACGTATCTGCTGTATTGGCGACGGAGGAAACGACGTCTCTATGATCCAAGCAGCAGATGTCGGGGTTGGTATCGTTGGTAAAGAAGGGCGGCAAGCCTCTCTCGCGGCAGATTTCTCAATCACTCAATTCTGTCATTTGACGAAACTGCTAGTCTGGCATGGCCGAAACAGCTACAAACGAAGTGCCAAACTCGCACAATTCGTCATCCATCGCGGTCTCATCATCAGCGTCTGCCAAACTATGTACAGCATCGCCATCAAATTCGAACCTGAGGGTCTTTACAAAGATTGGCTTCTCGTTGGCTACGCCACAGTCTACACTATGGCTCCCGTCTTTTCCCTCGTTCTCGATCGTGACGTTGACGAGAAACTCGCCAACCTCTACCCCGAGCTATACAAGGAGCTCACCACCGGCGCCTCCCTCTCCTACCGCACGTTCTTCGTCTGGGTCTTTGTCTCCATCTACCAAGGCGGCATGATCCAAGGCCTGTCCCAAATCCTGACCGAAGTTGACGGCCCGCGGATGGTAGCCGTCAGTTTCACGGTCCTCGTCCTTAACGAATTGTGCATGGTCGCTTTTGAGATCACGACGTGGCATCCGGTCATGATTTTCAGTCTCCTCGGCACGCTACTTATCTATCTAGGCAGTATCCCGTTCCTGGGAGGGTATTTTGATCTTGAGTTTATTGTTACTTGGTAAGTCATCCCCTCCCGTCTCTATCATCGTCCAAAGCGCTTTACTAATGATTTTCGCAGGGGTTTCGTCTGGCGAGTCGCCGCAATTGGGGCGATTTCTCTGATCCCGCCGTATGCTGGAAAGTTGATCCGAAGAGCGGTGAAGCCGCCGAGTTATCGGAAGGTGCAGGGGATCTAGATTATATGAGGGTTTATGGTGGTTGCATTTTGATCATAGCGAGTGGCGTTTTTCATGTGTTTACTTGGTTAGGGGGTTAGAGATGAACTTTTTTGAGCAGAGACTTATATAGTTTTGAGCGGTTTTAAAATTGTGTGAAAGATAGTATTATGGGCATATATGTCTAACCTCATATTTTCTATGTTTTAAAACGGAAACGGGAAAATACCGCGGCTGCTTTTCTCAAGATGCTCGGTTTATTTAATTCTGGCAAGAGGTTGTTCGTGCGGTCGGGCACTAGTAACCTCTTCCCAATATGGGAAGAAGATTCAGTCGCCATTCAAAGTTGTCTCGTCTCGATCAATGAAAGAGTTATCCACGTGCTGCTTCCTAAGCAGGGTTAAGAGAGGTTGGTCGTTTGGCTTGGAGGAGCCGGGTCACCCGGGAGGATGGATTTGACGGTTACGAGAACGCAAAATATCGCTTCTAAAATGATATAGAAAAGCTGAAATCAAGGACTAATTTTTCTGGGCTCGCGGGTCTGGTTTACGAAGACAGGAAGGCGGAGGTAGCTAGCCTCGAGACAGATGCCAAGATACCGATGTGTTTGGGAAGAGTCAAAATATAAATCAATCTAGCCCCCGGAAGCCTCACCTGTAACACTTGTAATTGCTCGCTTATGGAATAGCTGTAGTTGTGTTATTATCTTAGTCTCCTAGCAGGGGACAATCGTAGTAGATTTTGTAATTTACAGTCTTGCAGATGGGAGTCTTCTAGATACTAGTCTTAGATATAGAAGTCTCGCTTATTCAGTTATTGTCACGGTTTTAGTGCAAGTACGTGAGGAGTTGCGACTTGGCTAAATTGATTGACTATGAGAAGAGAAAAGAGATTCTTAATGGGGTCTGTCTTAGAAACACGATGTAATGCAAGGAGGGAAAAAGTTGTTGTATTGAGAATGTGGGAGCCAGAATGCTAAATACAAATGTGTGCCTGAGGCCACAAAGCCGTAAGCTAAACCTAATCTGTAATCCCACCACATAACAGTCTTTTATGTTGGTTTGTAGGCTTACTCGTGCTGTTTTGAGTATGGAGTTGTGAATGCCCTCACAAAAGCGTGAAAGTCATGTGACGTTAATCTTTCGCCTGGTCTTGATCCTTAACAGTCATATGCTATCAGGGTCTTCATTCTATAACTGCCAAGAAATTACTGGTCTCTGGTGTTACTGCTCGTTTGGTCCTTCCGCAAGATAGTATAGCGGGTGAGACTATCACTGGGTTGTCAAACTCGAAAGTTTGACTTGTAATAACAATTGTAAGATAAACAACATGAATCAGTTGCTATGATCAATTGAGCACGAAGCTCCTATGAAATTGGTGAAGACCCAGGCTATATACTAAAGGACCTTCCGTGGTGCAAGCTGGCTTGAACATCCTGCACATTACGTGGTCTTGTCTATCCACATGTCGAATAATAAAACACATACAGGTGGAATCCTTAGTACCAATAGTTCATTAATACCAGTGTTCTTTTCGTACAAACCCCTTATTTCTACCAACAAAACTTAAGTTCGTTAGCTCTCTTCTCTGCATTCTCGCCCTCTTCCTAATTCTTGTTAGCTGGCACATTGCCTAGCCGACCATTCCCCAACTACCCAGGAAAACCTTAGTCGCCCTCCAAGTCTCCTTTCCACCAAATGGCTCAACCCCACCTCATACCCACGCCGGCGCTTTCGTCACCGTCAACATACTATCAAGTTATATCTTCAACAAGATGAACGACAATCCAATAGAGGTCTTCGGTCCAGGAGAGAGTCTCAAAGAGCATCCGGGATGTAGACACTGGATTAGTGACAATGTTGGTGCCACGGAGCCAGCAGTGATTGTTGCAACGATGATCGTGGATTTGAAAGTTGTGGCTGACAGTGGGGTTCTAGGTTTCGTTGTTACTGATAAGGAGTTTAGGGAGGTGGTGGAGAAGGAGAAGGAATGGCAGAAGCTGGTGGGGAGAAGTGAAATAGCTGTATTTAATTGAAACAAGGCTGAAGGTTGGATTGGGGATTGAAATGCTTCCGGCATTGATATCAGCGGCGGCAGAATTGGATGCTCTAATTCAATTATCTTTTTGCCCGCCATGTTTGGAGCTAGTGTTGCCAGTTTCATTGTCCTTTAATATCCATGAGAAGCAGCTGGAAATGCTAGGCCGAATGATATTGCTAGCTTCCATTAAAACGCTTCAATTGATTTATATTAAGGTTCTTACAAATTGCAATATTTTCCAGGTTAGCCTATACTTTTAACTCCAATATCTAGCTTCATATGCCAACTTCGAATAGCTCGAGTAACTTATTTTCCGTGAAGCATTGTTGCTCGACCTTTCATCCAATCGGTCTTAGAGGTTGGTCCTACAGAAACTTTTACCTTGAGATACGTGCCATGATATGAAAGGCTACACCATATCAAGTATTTCTAACGATCTATTGAGCGCTTGCCTATCTCCGACTCGAAACACATACCGTAAATTTCTTGCCAAACCGTATCCTCGTTCTCGTCCTCCGCCTTCCCAAGAGGGAAAGAGGGTTTGGTAGCAGACTTGAAATTTCACCAATTGCTTGGATCAAAATCTGAGGGCCATGCAGAGGTGTCAGCCATAGTTAATGCCACCTCCTCCGCTTGGTTTCCTGGGAAGAAGCTTTAAAGGTGGGTGGCAATTATTAATAATTCTTTCATGGTGGGGCGGATGTCTAGGTGCTGACTATACGAGGCCTGAGGCATTAACGCATTATCCCCAGTTCAGCCTGCAGAAAAGGCAAAACGTCAGGGATGACCTCGGCGTTGGAAGGGACAAATATCCGCGATCACGAACCTCCTCGCGAGTCTCTCCTATCTCCAAGAACCACGTCGTCTCATCAGGATAAACCGCTTTTTTTCCCCACGACTGTAGTATGGCTTCAGTCTGTCGTATCACCTTAGTAATTTGATTGATTGATTCTTTAGCGGGCATTCTTGTATAAGTATGTACCTCATTTGTTCTCCGAGATTAATGACCTTCCGTGCGACTTTGGGAGACATCACTTGGCCAGGTGGCCGAATATACTGACGGCTTCTAGTATTTGGTTTCTTTCCTGGTATACACTTTTCGCGATGTCGATCGAGTCTATGGCCGCATCATGGCATCCAGCCTTGATGCCAAATTCGAACGCCGATGTAATCGAGTCGCAGTCAATACAATCATCATACCTCGGCGCGATACCTGTTGGTGAATCGCAAGTCGAGGCTTCGAAGCCTCAACCACAACCAGTTTCGGCGCATACTGAGGTTGATGAGTCGAGTGAAATACAAGCATCAGAACCAAATTCTTGTCTCTCTGCGGACCAAGTCGAATATGGGGAATCGCATGGTCTTCCGGAAGAGCTTACAGAGTCGCTCCCAAGTAAAGGGGCCATCAAGATGGAAGAAACCCCCGCGCAAACCACCTTCGAAACTTCGAAACACGCTTCTATGGAGACTGCAGATTTTGCCGCGGAGAGTCCCAAACACGAAAATAAACACCTGAGCACAATGTCTTTCGCGCGAACCGTGTCTGAAGAGGTCAACTGGGGGGAGGACGACGAGGTAGATCCGGAATGGAATATTTCAAGGACAGATACCGATCCCTTCAAAGCGATGGCGAAATCAGACCGAACAAATTCCTTTCCTGCAGTTCCACCTATTCACAATCCCGCTTTGGTCAGTTCAGGAGAAACAATTGCTCATAGTCAGGCAGAGGCGATTATGGATGAAGTACAGCGCGAACCTACCGATATGTTCGGCGACGAAGGCAATAACGATGGGGCGGATTTTTTCAAGCAGACAACATACACAAGTCCGGGCTTCAACGAGACACCAGCATTACAATCGGTAGAGAGTAATAGGACGGGAAATTATGATCAATCCTATGGGGGGAATTATAACCACGGGGCAAACCAAGATTCACAATCTCGATTTGAAGAAGGAATCCCCCTGGTCCACCCAGAAGCCAATCCAAGTAACGACTACGGAACAACTGCTTTTCTTGAGGATGACGCCGGAGAGGAGGACGAATTTTTCGCTCAAGTTGGTAAAGAAGACGAGAAAGTAGGCCAAGATCTTACTTCACCGCCCTCTTTTGAAAGAAAGTCGACGATGCAAGTTATGGAGTCGATGCAATTTGATCCACAGGTTTCACATTCTCTAGCATCGCCGCCAGTCTTAGCGAACACTGAGGGCACATTAAATCAGGCATCAGGGGCCGGATTAGCAGCGACAATTGACGCGACACCAATAGGAAATCCAGATGAGTCTTTTGACGGTCAGCTACAGAGTCTTGAACAGGAACCTGGAGAAGTTGACCTTGCCGAGAAATGGAAAGCAGCACTAGCAGGCGATGAATTCCTGGATGACGACGACGACGAGCTCTTGCCAGATGACGACCTGCCTGAAGAGAATGGTGCGCTAGACCCATCCGCTTTATTTGGAAGTGATGATGAGGGATTTCTGGACGACAATGATGACCAGAATGACACTCCCAATTCGTTCGCAGTCAATCAACCACCGCTTAGTGCACCTTTACCTATCACCAATGGTCACACACAACAGTCGAACCGTCCAAGCAGTAGCAGTAGTCGATATTTACCACCCGGCGCAAGTAACTCTGTGGCTCCTCTACCCAGCAATAACTACGCTCCTACGGCTCCACTTCTAGCGGATCTTTCTAGACCAAGTGCCTCCCATGCAAGACCTTCGCCATATGGAGCGGCAACATCAAGTTTCCCTCCTCAACAGCAACAGCTTGAACGTCCTGGAGTTTCAACGACCCAAAGCTTTGCCAATAGGTCTAAAGGTGGCTATGAATCACCCTACGATCTCCCAATGGAAGTTGTGAAACCTCGAAAGAGGGTCAGTATGCAGAATATGGGTCGTGGATATAATGCTACTCCAGTCGCAAGTGTTCCTCCACCTCGAAGTTCAAGTATGTATACTCAGCCAGCGCCACCACCCAGGACATCTACAACTAGCATGTCTCCGCCTACAAGTAGCCACGGAATTCAAACCCAGCAACAGACACCGGCTACAGTTCAACCCCCAAAAGCACTTAAGTCATCAAGCAGTGGCTTTTTTGAAGATCTTCCAATGTCCAGCAGGCCAAAGCCCGCGCCGAGAAATTCGAGTAACGCTCCTACTTTGTCACATGGCCAATATGGACCGCCAGTAGGTGGCCCTCAACAACAACCTCCGTCATCAGCCGCGGCAACTATAGCTCCCATGCAGCACCAACCACCACAGCCTTCGATCCCTTCTAATGGCTTGGTAGCCCCTGAGCGTGTTAGTCCCTATGCATCGTTACCTGCAAACAACATGGCTCCGCCTCCAGCAGTTGCTTCGAGGTATTCTCCAGCTCCACCTCAACTACAGCCAAATTCTCAGACTGCACCTCCGCCTGTGGCAACATCTCGATACTCTCCTGCGCCCCCACCTTCTCTCCTTCGCCAACAGTCACAACCAGCCACTGCTGCTCCAAATGCATTCTCTCCTCCGCCTCTTGCTCACCAACCTCGGACGTCAAGTCCACTTGCTCACTTTGAAAGAAATCACGATCCTAGGTCCTATGGTTCAGAAGTTTTGAACGATCGACGAACAAGCTCTTTTGGGTATGAGTCGGTCTCTAAGGGCAATCATTTGCCACCTACACGGGAGGTTGATGAAGAGGAGCAGCTATCTCACAGACAAGGGAGAGGTTATGGTTCTATACAACCACAACGGAATTCACAGGCAGTGTCACAGCCACCACCCGCCAATCGCTACATCTCGCAAACCCCTCCACCTATGCAGAATCTGGCCTCCCAGGTCACCTTATCACCTCCAAAACGATCTCCTTCAAGCTATCTCCCTCAGCAATCGTCCTCTAATCAAAGTCAGCCTCCTACATTTATGCCACCACGAAGATCCTTGACACAATCGCCTGGAGCCGCTTTCGGTGGTCCACGACTTGAGTTGACGAATTCAACTCCGTATCAGCGTCCAGCTTCAGTAGAAGGGCCTCTTTCTCCCAAAAGTCAGACAGGAATTAATTCTATACCGTCATTGCCCTCACAGGGAAGGCCCAGGGGTTTCTCCCAAGGGGTTAATTATGTTACTCCAACCGACGGACGAGAGCATGATCCTTTGCAGAGATGGCGAGGAGCTCCAGTATTTGCCTGGGGTGTTGGAGGCGCGCTCGTTACCTCGTTCCCGAAAGATGTGCCGCGTTATGGCATGAACCAGTTGACACCTATGATGATCCGGAGTCCTGGGGAGGTGAAGATAGCAAACATAAGAAATGTTGATCCTCTCCAAGAGAGACTCACGAGCTTCCCTGGTCCATTGAAGGGAAAGTCCAAAAAGAAAGAGGTTATTACCTGGTTGACTGCCGGTTTAGAAATCTTGGAACACAATGCTTCTTATCTGCGAACCGTTGCTCATTTATCTCACGAGGACAAGCGAACAGAGGAGCGAATTCTCTTATGGAATATTCTACGAATTTTCATTGAGAATGATGGCGTACTTGAAGGAAATCCAGTCGTCGACAAAGCTGTTCGAGCTGTCCTCTCTCCTGGCTTGGACGATGCAAGTGATGGGAGTGCTCCGCTCTACGCTACTGGTGCCAATCTCTCAGGCACTTCCCACTCAAACTCAGCTACTCGATCAGATCCGGTAGATCCTACAGCCATTGACCAGTTGAGGAAACATCTTCTGCTCGGTGCACGAGAGAAAGCTGTATGGGAAGCTGTCGATAAGCGCCTTTGGGCTCATGCAATGCTCATATCTAACACCGTGTCTCGCGACTTGTACAAGCAAGTTGCGCAAGAGTTTGTACAAAAGGAAGTGAAGAATACAGGTGAAAATACTGAGTCTCTAGCAGCTCTTTATGAGATATTTGCTGGCAACTTCGAAGAGAGTATAGATGAATTGGTCCCACCTTCCGCTCGTGCTGGTTTCCAGATGGTTAGTACGACAAATTCAGCCGGTCCATCTAAAGACGCCATGGATGGCTTAGACAGATGGAGAGAGACCCTCGGTTTGGTGCTAAGTAACAGAAGTGTGGACGATGTTCAAGCTCTGAGCGCATTAGGCAAGCTCCTATCTGGCTACGGACGAGCTGAAGCAGCCCATATCTGCTTCTTGTTCGCCAGGAGTGTTTCTCAATTTGGCGGTATTGATGATCCTGCCTCCAACATGGTGTTAGTCGGGTCCGACCACTTGAGACAGCCATACGAGTTTGACAAAGAGATGGAGCCCATCTTACTCAGCGAGGTCTTTGAGTACGGCATGTCCCTGTCCGCCACTGCCAATGCGGCTATGATCTTTCCACATTTATCTGTCTATAAGATGCAACATGCTATGATCCTGGCAGAGTACGGTTACCGCGAACAAGCTCTGCAGTATTGTGAGTCTATTGCTGGATCAGTCTTTGCCCAGACAAAGCGCTCACCTTATCACCACGCGTTATTTGTTTCGGGGCTTGAAGACCTAAGTAAACGCTTGAAACAGTCTCCAAAGTCAGAATCTTCTTCTTGGTTATCGAAGCCAAGCATTGACAAGGTTTCGGGTTCGGTCTGGGATAAGTTGAGCAAGTTTGTGGCTGGTGATGAGAATGATACACCAGCTTCCGCATCTAATCCAACTGCAGGGTCAGACATTGGTCCATTCGCTAGAATTGCTGGTGGAACCCCGACTATCAGTCGCTCGCCATCTAATGCTGATTTATATGGTGACTACAATGGTGGACTTGGTATCAATGGGGCCGTCACAGCTGCGCCAGCATCAAAGGTCACTTCAAGATACGCTCCAGGTCGATCGTATACACCAGAACCGCGAAGCGCAACGTATGCTCCAGGTCGCACCTCAATGGAAAGCAGATCATCTGGCGAGCATCAACGATATGAGCCACAGAAACAGATATCGGACTATCGCCCAGAACCTCCTACTAGTTCAAGCAATTATACTCCACAGACAAGTGCATATGAGACACCTCAGTCTTCATTCACGCCATTTGTACCAAGTGATTCGCCCTATGCGCCTCATATATCTGCTTCAATGAACGAGCAAACTCCGGATATGTACTCTTCACCACAGCCTGTTAACAATTATGATGGCAACCAGAAGTCTGCACCCTATACACCCTCTGAGCCTTCCTTTGAAGAACGTCGCCCATCGGGTTACGAACAATTAGCATCGACTGGCTACCAACCAACTTCCGGTGGGTACGAACCTGGTGAGTATGAGCCTCCAAGCAGCGGATACGAGCCACCATCATATGAACCTGCGACCTTTGGTGATGAGCCAGAATCGCCAATCGATACCAGGCCCAAGATGTCTTTCATGGGTGATGATGATATACCAGTATTGAAGCAAGCACCAGCCGCCACCCCACGTGAGAAGACGAAAGCGGAGAAGGACCGGGAAGCCGACGAGGCTTTCCGGAAGGCAGCAGAAGTAGATGGTAAGTCATTTGTGTCCTTACTTAATTGGCATATCTAACCCGCTGTAGCTCAAAAGTCCTCAGCAGCACCAGTGAAGAAAGGATGGGGTCTCGGAGGTTGGTTTGGTGGTGGCAAGAAAGAGCCGTCAGAAATGGCCGCCCAGCCGAACAAGCCAATTCGAGCCAAGCTTGGAGAAGCGAGCTCCTTCTACTATGATCCTGAGCTCAAAAGATGGGTCAATAAGAAAGGCGGTGATACAGCGCCCACACCCTCTGCCACCCCACCACCTCCCAAAGCTGGACCACCAAGGTCAGCAAGTGGAAATGGACCACCAATGTCGGCACCCACATCATCACCACGACCTCCACCAGGTCCTGCCATGCGCGCAACATCCGACGGCGGTCCCAAGGGTGCAAGTCCCCTTTCTCAAGGCGACGGCACATCAACTCCTGACAATGGGCCTCCCGGCCCTGCACTCGCTCCTCCAGCGCCTATCTCTATGAGCCGAAGTGCTAGCAACGGGAGTGTCAACGGGCCTCCAAGCGCGCCCCCTAGTCGGCCGGGAACGGGCATGAGTAACGCTAGTAGTATTGATGATTTACTTGGTCCTGCGACTGGGGGATCGCGGAAAGGAATAGCGAAGAAGAAGAAAGGACGGGGGTATATTGATGTTATGGGGGATAAGTAGGGGGTCAATTGGTGGGTTTGAATGACGGGTGAATGAGCAGGGAATGGGAAAGGGGGAAGAGTAAGGGAGTTGTAACATAGAAGATTTTTCAGTGTAGAAGCTTAGCATATTTGTAATCCTGCAGAGTTTTATCATATCACTCGCTAGTCGCTTCCTCGAGATGTATTGGTTACATGTGATACTTTATGAGAGGGATAAAAGGGCTAGAGTCAGGCGGTTCCTAGAGGGATTTAATTGGAATGAATCATTTAGTTGATCGGTCCTTCTGTAGTTTGGGGATGATATATGATTTGTGAAATGGCAGGTTAATGATGAGGTGCCTAGGCCTGTGGGCTCCAGAGGTTTTGATGGTTAATTACATCTATACAGGTTACGTTCTATCTTGTGCCAGCTAGGTGGCATGTGAAACTTGTAGATGGCTTAGTTGTTCATGGTATTGCTAGATAGGGATGCACTAGAGGGTTAATGGTAGGTGCTCTTTGATTTAAAGATAGATGTATACTGTTAGTCTGTCAGTGGGTAATAAAGTGGTATGAGTAAGTATATGGTGGATGTTTGTTGGTGGGTTTTTTGTTGATATTGCGGAACAATTCTGTTTCACGCCATGCCCTGTCCACAGGGGGTTGTGTAGGTAGAGAATTTGGTTTTCAGGCTTTTTGTCTCGTTATCGGTGCGATTTGAAGATTTTGGATGACTTTTCAGAAGTAAAACGAAATCTTTGAGGGTGAACGAGAGTTCCAAAAATGGTTTGGGTGCTAAAGGCAGAGTGCTGCTTGTTTGAGATGAGATTGAGGTTTGGATAGAAAAATTAGAGATTATTTCTGAGATTTTTTTTGGCTTGTACAGCTGGCTCTAGAAGCTGGCTTGTAAAGAGATTATTTTATTGAATTGATTAATTGCCATCCAAGCTTTACTATGAAAAATTTCTCCCTCCTGCAGGGGGTATACTGCATAATCTAGAAAGCATCGATCGTGCTATAGTGTACTAATGTTGGGGGAGGAAAGGAGCATGTTTCGTGGTCTACTTCGCTTATTATAGACTACTGGAACTTTTTAAATCAACATTTATACCAGTTTGATATCTGTTGATAGTTACGGCGGTAATCGGATAAAAAACTCATTTATATATTATTCAGAAGCCCTGACGGGGGTACTGATGGCCATTCCGTATGGTTAGAGTGACAAAGAGATATAATATATAGAGAAGCTTTGGCCATCTAGGATCACAGAACAAGGAATTCAAGACTCTTTCTCGTGCTCTTGCGGCTCTGTTTACGATATTCTTACGTACCTCATACCAACAATATACTAGTTAACAGATATCAGCTCCATCTCCCTCGGCCTTTACATGGTTATATGGTTCTCTCTCTAACTATAGCTGAAGTTAGTTGTGAACAAAATTTAGACTATTGCCCGTTTAAGTTGGAGGCAGTATCCCAAAGCCGTTAGCATAAGAAAGTGTGTAAAGTGAACTATTGTGGTCGATATTCCCCTTGCAGTTCATCTTTTGTTTTTTGAAATTCGTACGTCGCGAGAATTAAATACTTCACAAGACTAGACCGACATCCTCAAGTTCCACATTCTTAGATGGAAGTTCTTCTGGTAGGGGAGTTCTCAAAGGGTCGAGCAGTATCATGTATCTTCTTGCAGGGTCATTTTCTTTCATCTTAGAGACACAACTCTCCGTCTTTTCTCATTGAGAAGCAATACTAAGCCAAATAATTGTATGGCATTCTATTAAATTTCTACAAGCTTTGCTAATCTTCACAGCAAACTTGGCTTCTTCTGCACTAAATGCCGTCAGTCTCCCCGAATAAACACTGGATAGTGAGTCCGAGGTTGCAATACTTGAACCGCGTCATCTGGAAAGAGTACGTAGATCTAGTCGCCTAGCCGCCCGTCAGCAGGATCAACTCTAAATTAAAACTTCATAGTTAATTGGTTTTAACGAGTTCAAATTTTACCCACTCTACTACCTAAATTTCGCAATAATATCTGGCACTAAGCGACACTCAATGATCCACAAATAATTCCACTCACATTCTGCCTACAGTCTCAGACGTGGGGCATGCGTACAGGCGAAGCCTGCAAAGTTTACCCGATCAAATGGACAACTAAGCAAATCGCATATGCGCTCCGCAAAGTCAACCGCGAAAGTGGCGGCATCGCAATCGGCCACCTGGTAGCCCTACTACGAACGTTTGTCTGGCCAGACGACAAAATCAAGTAATCCTTCCCCCCAGTCGACAAAGTCGTCCTAAGCTTAACTACCCCTACAGCTGAAAACATATACTCTGTGGAGTCGAATCAACACTGTCGAATCACTTCACCCGCACGGTACAATTCCTCGAGATCACGGGGATTGGTTCGGGTTCTGGAATAATCAAGATTGCGATAATGCGTTCTCTAGAGGCCCAAGAGCGCGGCATGAAGTGGCATCCGAAACATGCGTTTATTATCGCCGGTTTGTAGGTGCTACAACTTTGGTTCGATCAGGATGTCAATCTTCTGGTTTTCTTTTCTTCGGATCTGAGGCTTTTTCACCTTTTTTGGGCTGGTCCGAACAACGACGATTTGAACAGGTAAAGCGATTTTTTGTTGCAGAGCCTCCACTCAACCATTCAGTGCTTCGCAGCGACTCCAATAGCGATGCACTTTGGGACTTTAATGGTCTCCATTCGCGGCAATCTGGCATCGACGATGATACTCTCGCGTGGAACTATGGATAGCCGTTTCGGAACCTCGAGGCAACCTACTTCGTCCCGCCAGCTATGAAGCTGTTTGGGAATAGCAAGAATTTGTATGGACGCTTGTGCAAGAGGTTTGCGATTGACTTGGAGAAATACGCGGCTAGCGTGAGATGTTCTCCATCACATATTTGGCCGAAAGTGGTTGTACTACAACCGCAATTGAAAACTCGGTTACTATTTGAGCAAATTGACTACAGGGGGGAATGTAAAGACAGAGTATCATTGCTGGGAAGGTAATGCCCCAGACACTGAAAGAGATGAGGAAACTATGTTAGTCGTATAAAGAGTCATAAGTTGATCAAAATTAGGGATAAGCATTGATGCTCCAAAGAGATATTTACAAACTACTCAGGCCTCGAAAATATTTCGTACCCCATAAGCTAACCAGAACAAAGTGTAATACAATTTTCACAGGGACTAGAGCAAAGCAAGTAAATGTGATGAGAATTATACTGAATAATGGTAGATAAAACGCTGCCAGGCTAAAAAGAGCAGTATCAATCTGCTCGGAACTCATTGATGACTACTTCCGGACGATATTCCTTGAATGTTTCTCCTTGACTGCCTTGTATAAGAAAGCAAACTTAGCGACGCACATTTCATGGTCCGCCGCACAGAAAGGAACTTCATCACATTGCGTGATGGATATTTAAGCACTCGATTCATGCTCTGACTGAACCAGAGCTACTTTCCGAAGATTTCGAAAGCCACTTGTTTCCATTTTAGTCCCTTCCATGGTACCCAGAATATTGAATCTCAGCTAGACTTCGTAATCTTCATTCGGCCTTCTACCTTGTCTACTTCAAGTTCAATTGCTCATTTTAATTGACTCTACTGATGGTAAACTGTTTGGTTCCACTGCCAATAAAGTGTTCAAACCTTCGGTATTGATAAGTGTGGAACTAATCCGTAAATCGGGAACTGAAATTCAGCCGGAAAACACGGTATGGAATGAAACCAAGAGTATCTAATTTCGAATTGAAGTACAAAATATTCTGTCGTGACATGCCAGCAAGAATGCGGCAGTATTTACGAAGTGTCCTGCCTCGACTCTCTTGATTAACAGCTAGCAGCACGGGGGCTGATTAGGACGAAAGTTATTGTTGAAAAGTACGGTGATATCTTTTATCACATGCTTTTTGCAGACAGCAGGGCAGAGATAGTAGGCACAATGCAAGGCAGGCTAGGAGTTTTGAAGCGCTGTATAAGAGTGCTTTTATTCTCTGAAGAGGAACAAGGAATTCAAGACTATTTCTCCTGTCCTTATAGCTCTATTTATGATAGTCTCACGTACCTCATACTAACAGTTATGATTTGGGAGACTTTGCTTGAGCACGCGCAGCATACATTCGGTCATGGTCAAGACAAGTTGCTTTAAAAGTGGTTGTGGTTGTTTAAATTTTTTGAATCTAAATCCGGTATTGTATTGCTGTGGCAAGTTAGAAAAAGTCACGAATCTAGTCTTTCCCGGGGGAACTACCGGGGAATCTTTGTGGACTTCTGTCGCGTCTTCAATGACATGCTCGTGACGATATCTCGACTGGAAGTGGTGGAAGAAGCCTTTCACCTGAATAGATGTTACCTAGAAACCTCGAAAGAGGTGGGAGTTCCTTTTATACAAGAGCTAGCAACGTTTTATGAGCACTTGCGGCTTTATAATTCTTCTCGTTGCGATATACCCTACCTCTACTTTGTTGTTTGGATTGATGGTCACCCATATTGAAAATATGAGTGTTTCGTGTGAATTGACATGAGCGCAATGGATATGGTATTGTGTTGCTGTCCTAGCGGATTAGAGAGAAATTGACACGCTGACCCTTTATTCAGGTTCGAATCCATCGTCCAGGAGGAAATGACTAGACAAGGGTAGTGTCTCTTACTTAATAACAAGGGCAAACACAAGTTACTTTGGTTGTCCAAACCAAGTGAACGATCAATCAAGCTAGGGTTCTCTCTCGATGATACCGCACACCGGCAAAAGAGTGAATATGGTATGTAATACCTCGATACGAGACTGTATTTTACAAAGTATATCACAACTTGTGACTAAGGCACGGCATGAAAGACTCGATACTTGGTCAGTCGTCCGTAGACTGAACATAGTATCAACTCAGTTGTCTGGCAGATTGACATGCTATAGGAGGATAGAGAAGGTAAGCTAAATTGAAATTGTGCGGTACGATCCTGTGTATTTCGAGAAGGAAGCCCTTTGGCTTGACTAAACCTGTTGCGCTGCAGTTAAGTCTGTAAATTGTCGTAAAAACGGAATTTCCTGTAACTGAGGGGTCTTGGAAAGAATGATATATGGCCACGAGCCTTTATATTTATCGTCTGATAATGGAGCTTTTGTGACAGAAGAAAATCAGATATTGTGTACGGGGCACTAAAGGGAAGAGTCTATGGATGCTATCTCTTTTACCACAACTATAAATCCTATCAAAAATCTGATATTAATGGCTTAACCAAGTCAGGGTTTCTTTTTGAACTCCGCCAGTAAAGTATCCTGTTGATAGGTGCGGTGATATCCGTATAAGAGAGCCACTAATACACTGTTTGAAAGGACCCATGGGACCACTGAAGACGAACCCGCCTGCCCAGAATGATATAGATATGTTGTATATATAGAGCTTCTGGCTCTTTAGAACGGATGAGGAATTCAATAATCTTACTCTTGCGCTTGTGGCCTCATTTGTGACGTTCTTACATGCCCCGCACCATCTTACCACTATCAGTCTCTGATTTCCTGTGATAAAAAGGATTGGTAACTATATCTGATCAGGGATTGTTGACAAAACACAGATGAACAGTGCACGGATTGATTGACATACATCCATGCTTAGCCAGTAATATTCCTGCGCCCCACGGCAGCGGTATTTCAAGCTCATAATATGGATGAAATTCCTGTCGTATACCTACGTAGTTACTGATAAGAGCCACTGATCTTGTTAATTCCTTAGGTAATCACGCCTTATAGATGACATCTCTCGGCTAAAGCCACCCCATTCTTGAGCATCAACATAAGATCACCACCTACTCTCCTCAAGCATCGACAAAAGCATTTGCATCCAAACTTGCAATCATCGCAATAATTCAACATGGCACCTATCGCTTCCTCAAGCTTCCCTTCCTCCGAGTCATTCGCCACCAAGAAAACAGAAACTATACCGACAAAGAAAACCCCATTAGAGGCTTTGTCACACGGCAACATCACCCTCGCTGGCGTACCCAAATTCAGTGATCCCACCGCACAACGGCTATGGCAACTCGAGCACATGGCCGCCGCTTTCCGCCATTGGGCTCGTGAAGGTTACGTCGAGGGCATGAGCGGCCACATTTCCGTCCGCGATCCTGAACACCACGACGCATTCTGGACTAACCCAATCGGAATACACTTTGGCCTTCTCACAGTCAGCGACATGATCCTCGTTAACTTTGACGGAGAGGTCATTGGTGGGAATCGCTCTATGCCACCGAACTCAGCTGGGTTTTTGATCCACGGTGCCATTCATAAGGCGAGACCTGATGTGCATGCCGTTTGCCACGCTCATAGCACGTACGGGAAGGCGTGGTCAGTGTTTGGGAAACGGTTGGAGATGTTGACGCAGGATACGTGCAAGTTTTGGGGGGATGCGCAGAGTGTATATAATGCGCATGGTGGTGTGGTTCTTGGTGAAGAGGAAGGAGTCAGAATAGCCGAGGCTTTAGGACTCGCTAAAGGAGGGATCTTGAGAAATCATGGACTTATTACAGTTGGGGCCACTGTTGATGAAGCTGCATTTCTTTTTACATCGATGGAGCGGAGTTGCAAGGTACAGCTTTTGGCAGAAGCGGCAACTACAAATGGGCTGAAGAAGGTACTGATTGCTGATGAAGAAGCTCGCTTCAACTACGAGGCGGAGAGCGACCCGGATGTGTGCTATGCTGAATTTCAAGTATACTACAACTTGGAAGATAGATTGTCGAAAGGTGAGTTCAAATTATAGATTATAGGAATGTAAAAGTTGTTGACCAATGCACCGATTGTTTTAAGCAAAGGGATCTAATATGAATGCATTTATAGCTAACATTCAGACCCCTCCCCAAAAATTGGACACGAGAGAGTGACTTGTTTGCAAAGCATCATTATAAACCACTAAAAGTTGGCCGCATAAACATCGTAGCACAGTACATTTGTAGATTTCTGGTCATGTTATTAGGAGATATGGCGCTTAGAACTTTCATCATTAACTGGCCCCTGCTTCAAAAGGGATGACGTTTTGCTAGGCAGTTGCCCGTCCAAATATTCCATACAGTCAACGTCATCTTGTTCACATGTCAATCGGTGTGCAAGTCCGCAAATTCGCTAGCAAGATACCCCATGTGAGAATAAAAAATACCGCCAACAGAGCGCATGCCAAAATCACAGGAGCTCTTTAAATATTATTGCGGTCGGCCATTTGTCCGGCATGCCTGACGCATAAACATGCCTAGTCCACAGAATCACAATTGATCTCATAAACAAACCAACCCTTGGCAGAAAGCTGATGTCTTCCAGGCCATATCTCGGCATGGTTCTCTGATATATCGATCTCCAATCTGTCGAGTAACTCTTCGGATGGAGGTATGAGGCCGATTCCAGTAAGTCCATCTGGGTGATGAGGCCTCCGTTCTGCGAAGATCAAACACATTTCCTCCAAATGTACCTCCAGTGGGGAGAAGAATGCCGCAAGTTTAGCCTTATGAATCATCACTAAGCCCATTAATACAGTCCTAAGGCAACTGATAGTTTGGTAGACATCATCCCCATGAACCCACAACCATGATTCTTGCGTCCGCCAAGGCCTTAACAACGGAAGATAACGGATCGTAATAACTTTCAATGAGAGCATTTTAGAGATTTGAGATTGTAGTTCTGAATGAACTGGAATATGTGATGTAGGGGGAATCTCGATCGATTGTAAACTCCGCATAAACTTAGGATACAATGTCGTCAGAATCCTCAATGATTTAAAGCCACTATTGAAACATAAGGTATCGATCGAGTAGTTGATATATATCCCAGGGAGCCCATAGTTATGCAAGCAACGAGTATAATTCTCGACAAACACTTGGTGTGCTTCATTGTTCACTAAAAGCAGATTTCCCACGGAGCATATCGAGAGTTGTGGTCGGCTTGTGTGGCGTTTCATCATGATTCGTCTTGGTATGAAGCTATACTTCCATATCTTGATGCGAAGCTCCACAGGTAGGGAGGTGAAGAGGGAGAACTTGGGCGAATTCTGGGCTTCAATTTCGAGTCGTTGCAATTTGTCGGTGAGTTCTTCTGACGTTAAAGATGGTGGTTCATAAAGCTGGGTTTCGGGGACCCCCCCTCTTTCTAAGTTCGACATGAGTCCCCTGGCTTAAGCACGACGGAGTGTTGACGGCAGGATGAAATTAATGAAGTGTCGAAATGATGTTGGTTTGGACAGGTAGGTATTGTTGGTTGTCCTCGTTTACGGATGACTCAAAATTGGAGGTCAGCTGACCAGCGCTCGTGCAAGAAAAACAGCTATTAGTGATTACTTCATCGTAGGTAAATTATTATATCAGATTTTGTAGATTTCATATCGTTTGTAGTCTATTAGTTGGTGCACCAGTGACCATCAGCTTCGGCCGGAGACATGTATATTACTGTTGGGAAGGGAAGGATCTTAAGTAGTTGTAATATTAGCCATTGACGAATAACTTGGAGGGTTTAGCAGTGTATAAATTGAATAATTTCGGTTGAAATTTGGGATCGGGGTTGAATTGGAAGAAGTATCTCACTGGATTTGAGGGAAAGGCTGGCCCCAGTGGCCCCCACGTGATACAAATAGAATTCCTGACTCAGCGAGGGGAGACCCACATCGGCTTGTCCATAACTTGCAACGACCTTGCTGTTATCTTATAACGACATAACTATCGTGAGGTACTGAGCTGGTCATCTGAGAGAGACCATTCATTAGATTGTACGGAGCCTGTACACAATTCATCACTCAATAGTTCTCTATCGATTATCCCAGCTAACGCCGTAACCTGACATATTGCGTTCAAATTCGTCCTCGAGGCCGCCCTCGAATACACCGGTCTCAAGTGAAAAGGGGGCAAAGCCAAGGTCGTGCTGGGAATACTCTCATATCATCACATTAGACCACTCAATTCATATATACGAAAGCCAAATAGATTGATATCAATCATGGCTGTCGATGTCGCTCCTTCGAAAGCGGATGAATCTACCACCGCCGTCACAGGAGTGACATCATTTCCACTATTTTCGGAATTGCCGACAGAGATCCGGATTAAGATATGGGAAGCAGCTATCACCACTCGCATCATCAAATGCAAGCACTCGAACAATTTCAACATTTTCACAGGCCCCTCCAACACTCTGCCGCTTTTCAATGTTTGCCAGGAGTCCAGGGAAACTGCGTTTTTCGTTGGAGGCTACGAGCTCGTATCAACTTCACCGAACATGATATACTTCAGCCCAAAATTTGATTACTTATGGTTTGATGCTGGGTGGACGTCTCTTATCCCCCCAGTTATAACGATACATAATCCTCCTCCAAATCCTCAGCACAATTTCGCGCAATCAGTACCAGGCTACATGCTTAAATTACGAAAAGTTATGGTTCATCCCAATTGGAGCGACCAGAGAATGAAACCCACTGTTCAGTTGACAAAATTCTCATTCCTAGAAACGATTCTTGTGGCTGCGGATGAACGTTCCATCGGTGTTCAAAGTAAAGTCATGCTTGACACGATTTACGATATTAAAATGTATTACAACATGGCCAAGAGGGAGAACTCAACCATTCAAATTCCACGGACAGCGGTTGGGTGCTTGGGATGGACTGGCGTCGATGGAAGGCGAATATATCATGCAAACGAGGACAACCGACAACTAGTAGGCGTCTTCGACAATTACGGTGCTATGAAGGATCATCAACAAATGTTGCGCGAAGAAGAATGGAGGTTCACGCGAGATCGTTTCACCAACCCGCAAGCTAAGTTCATCGCCAAACTTCAGCGAGCTCGAGAATTGAGCGAAGTAATCCAAAAGTCTAAAGAGTCTTCTGAACTGAGCACACATCCTCAACATTCTAGCATCGATGAACCACCAGATATCATTGATGAACCGCCTGAAGATGAATTACCAGCCTATAGAGAGGCCGCTTCAACAAACGTTTCTCGATTCTTCCAGGGATGGACATAGTCTGAAGTAGCCGACAGGAAAGCAGCCAATGCGAGGACCAAACAGTGCAAAAAAGACTATTTATAAAGGAGAAAGTGGGCGTTTGTAACTTACTAAACTATACATCGCAGCTCTTTGGTGTAGACATCAAAATATTTTATCACATATCTAGCCTGTCGTGGCTGTTGTAAGTTTTCAAGGAAAGTGTCTCCGTCGGTGTCTCAGCCAGTGTCTAATTGGGGTAAATTCTGGGAGGAATGCTAAATTAGCCTCTCAAAGGCTGGCGGGGATGACTCATTCAGCATCCGGGCATTTCTAGCAGAGTATTTCTCAGAAGGCAGATATTGGCCGCATAGCCTTCAAGTTCACTCCACTCGTGGCCTGACAAATGGCCCTGTAGAACCAAAAGCTCATGGGCTATGGCAGGCTTCCAGTCGAACTACGGTTGCGTAACATTCATTCAAGTTTTGAAACCAAACAATATCCCTCGTTGTGCACAATTGATTCCTTTGCAGCCCTCTCAAATTGTCTGTCAGGTTTCTCGATCACGCATAACCACCATAACGGAGCTCCAATTTGAGTATGCTCAAACCTATAGTAATCCCGCCATGTAGGAACCCTATTTTGCTTGAGATGCCTCCATCAATTTACTAATGATGTATCCCACCTTTACATCTCCCAAAGAGAACTGGGCAAGCCACCATATTTCGAGGAGCAACAAGCTTCACCTCTCTCTAATTCATAACTTCCGAGTGTGAATTTGTAATGCTCCAGACAAACCATAACTGTATTTGTTCACAAGTCTTGAAGGGACGCAAACACATAGGTAGCGTTTGCCATAAAAGTGCTGGGTGCCACGCAGGTGAAATGCTCGCTATCTTCCCCATCATATTCATCTGAATTCCAGCGTAGGATTCTCACTCCAATTTTGTTCTGAACATGCCTCGAGAGATTATCCCGCATTAGCTCGAGAACCATTCGAATATTCAACGAGCCCGAGAGACTGGTTTTTCATAAGATCCATGTAACCTTGTAAATTCATTGCATTAAAATCTTCGGTGCTTTTCGAAAGTCCCCAAACGTCTTGGAAATTTCAAGGCAATTTTTCACCCATTTAGCTAGAATGCATAAAGTGCGCTAGTAACTATCGAGTCCCCACTTTCGCTTTCTTGTTGACTAGGTAGCATTGGGATTCACATGAAATGTTTTGAAGCTTCTCGGACTTAGTCGCCTTTGAAGACAATCCACCGTCACGTCTTCAACAAGACGAGTTTACTAGACTACCTTCCGTGACTCAACTCTCAGCAATATCTCTAACTCCCGTTGATATAATAACAAGGAGAGATCTTATTAATCTAGTTTACTGGAGATAATAGACTAGTAGAGGTCTATTTTCTATTTTGTGAACATTATCCACTAATAAAACCCTTCACGTAACTACCGCAGTACCTTGAAGGAGGCTTCGTTAACGAAGACTTCATTTGTTTGCTTTGCGTTTGTGTAGCACTCCGGTGATTATCAGGTTACTATTTCTATGAAAAGCCCCATTTTTCTCTCCGGAGATCCTCGATTTCTTGAGTTTTCCATAGAAATTCCACTTAATTGTTAATTTTAGATGTGAAAGACCAATCATAATGCCCTTAAACAAGTAGGACAAAATACAAAATTCCTTGTTGGTGCTAAAGATTTAAATTTCATGCTCTGACACATAGTGGACAGTGTATGTGAACTTTTTACCAATCTGAAATACTTGCTATCTTATAAAGTTCCGGTTTGAAGACTCTAATAGCTGAAGAAACTCATGCTTGTGACGAACACCAAGAATAAACTATGCCATCACCTCTAGATAGCATTCCCACGAAATACTTAAGTCTTTTTCACAAATTAGCTAACCCGCCTTCTTCAATTGCTCTCAAGACGATGGCGGCTTTCCGTGTAGTGGTTGATCTCAGCTCAACTCAAATCTCTAATAATGGGAAATAAATGAAGCACGTACAAACAAAGGAACTTTCCTTACATTTCTAATAATCCAGCTATGGCCCGCAATTTGGGCTGGGAAGAACTTTTCGGCCTGTCTGTAGCTGATCGATATACCTACTACACTAGCTACTGGGGGTCATGTCCTGGGAATTAAACTTGCGGTGAAACTGATAAATCTATCTACTATTTATGCAAGTATACGCTCATAGATGAGAATTGAAAATTTTTCATGTCACATTCTGCATAGGAGAATTATGCCCTGTTATTCACCTTCTCTAATTCAGGAGAATCTTCAATTCGTCCTCCACCACATCCACAATCCATCGCCCTCAGTCCTGACAAAACAAAAAAAATCACCGTCAGACCCAACCATGCTCTGTGCACAGGCTCAACAATGGACAAAATCAATTGCTAAATTCAGGTGCTTGCTATAGAATCGCCTCTTCGTTCCTTCCGCCTACTATATTCCGTTAGTGAACGGAAAGCGCGAAGCATGATGACTGGAAGCTGAAGGTAGTGGAACTTGTCCATGAATTTTCAATCCTCACCCTAATGTCTGCACAAATCCCCTTGATTGTTTCTCCGTGATGATATGATACGTAAGTCTATTAGGATATAGCTAGGATGGTCTAAGGACCTTCTGTTCAACGCCGTCTAATTACACACGAATAGCCTCTTAGACGTGGGAATTTTATAGAGGATCCCATCCGGGGACTGCGAGGAGGCTGATCCTAGAATTGTAGTATATCATTTTGGCTGGTTCCTTCTTTATCAAGAGAATCTCGCGATAATGAAGTGTCTCGCAGCAGCTCTCGGAATTTATTTGGAAGCCTATTGGGAATGAGACCTTGCAGTAAATCACCTATATCTCGCTCTCCAAATCCATGGTGAATTTAAACTGAAAGATACGAGGTGTAAAGGCACATCTGGTGATTTGAAGATGTAGCTCTGGGGGAAGAGTGTCGTAGTTCACAAGTCCGGTTGAAGCATTGGAAATGTGGATGATGGGGTTGGATTCCGCAGATTCAGACAGCAATTTGTTTTTCTGGTTGGAACATTAGGTTAGTAGAAGCATGGAATTTAGTTAGGAGTACTCACCTAGTTACGGCTTGAGCGACAGGGCCATCAAGATATCGTTGTTGATTGAGGAAGAGAGAGAGCGAGGAAAAAGTGGGCTGTGGGAAAGAATGTATGCCTATATAGGTGTGAAGGTTGAGCCATGACGTCCTATCACCGCATTCACATTCCCTAGCCCTACAGAGCAAATCTACAACGTACAAGAGAAAATAAATGTAAAATGACGCGATAGAATTTGACCAATGATGAACCTTAAAGAGTTAACCTGACCAGGTGATTGGTGCTGACCCTTCCGAAAATCAGGTGATATGACCTCAATTTTACATTCATTTCATCCTGTAGGTTGTAGCCGCTTTGGATGCCGATTGTGAATTTGACTAATGTCACCTTGTATTGACTGATGGTAACTTTTCCTGATAGCTATTTCCTAATACTGCTCTATACCACTGTAAAAAATTGTAAACTCCTTTCATCCATTCATGCCCTTATTGCCCCTTTATGGATATGCACATGACAAGAATATTGTACAAGCACGAGGGCTGAAGCGTAAATACCATCGAAGCCAGACAGAAAGAAATTTAAGGCGGCAACAATTGGTTCTTTGATTACACGTTAGTCTGAGATCTCCAAGTGAAGTTCTCTCAACCCACGGCCCTTGGTTTCCAGATTCTTAACAACGACCTTGAGTACCAGCAACAGCTCGATAGCATATCTGCACTCATTAGTAACATCCTAGGGCGCCTAAAATAATTTCCAACTCACGAGTTTGTTGTATGTCGAAGCAACCTTAGCCGCCACGGCATCTGCGGGGCCAGGTAATGGCATCGCAGTAATGCCGACAGTGGCCACAGCGACTAGCACGAGTTTCAAGAATTGCATTTTGACGATGATTTAAAGTTTGCACGTAGAAGGAGTGATGTGCAGAGAGTAGGCTGAATGAAGCAGGTGAAGATATATGAGACCAGGGAGGAGTTTCTGGGACTGCTAATTACTTAACTGGTAAAAATTGGCGCTACTCTGCCTTCCCTGCTCGATCGCATCCGGAACGAGCGGACAGAGGAAAGCAAAGAGGACAGAGCCAAGGGTGACCCAAGGCCTTGGGTGTCATGTTGTCGAAGCTTTTGTGATATGTGGCAATGTCTGATGATATAAAGGGGCATCTTGTCCGAAAAATGCACCTCTCGGAGTGAGGCCATGATGCAAGTGGACTATCTTAAAAAAGAAAAGCCATGATGGGAAGCATTAAGTCCTCCCGTTGACCAAAGAAAGAAGGGTGGACTTCCACCAGATTTGAAAAGCCAATGAGGGCACACACCTGCCTCAGCTGTTCCCAATATGACAATTTCCACCATCGTTCGGAATGTTAGGGTTACGGCACCGCTGCCGAGATCAAACCCTACGATCATGGGTCGGTGGCCAATTTTGGTAAGCTTTGTGAAGTTTGGTAAAGATGTCCTAGGGATAGAGTGTCATTTTGTAGAAGCAGGCCAATGAGGGATGTAGACAGGGGGCGGAAGGGTATTGTCCGCGATTCTAATCTCGCGATGTGCCAAGCAGTTTGACACTCCGCGATTGCGAGATGTGATTGAATGTGATATCGATTCTGTAATAGTTGCGGGGAATGATCAGGTAGGACAATTGTTCCGATAAAGTAAAGATAATTAGGAGGTAAAACTGGTATTTTTAACGAACAAGCAACCACGAGCTGGAGAGATCTATTGACATAATCTTCATGTAAAAAATAAGTCAGAGAAGATGCTCAGCTAAACAAGCTGAAATAAATCAAGAGGAAATGTATGTTGAGCAAAGCAGCGCGAAACTCAAAATTTTGAAGTTGGAAAACGTGGCTTAGAAAGATGTTCCACCTTCGGATATCTTTAACGAAATGCATTTCAACTTTGGTAGCGAGATACCAGGTAATTTTGTGGCACTTATCACTCGATATGTGACAGCCGCATTGATGTACCACCATCACATAAGCTCGTAAGTCAGGCCACCATTGATTGCTAAGTAGACTGTTCTCGACACAGACGATGACGGGAAGAGGTATCATGTTCAAACAAAGCCTTTGCTGGCTCCATATGCTCTTATCTGGCCATGATAAATTTGTGATAGCTGCGGCTGAGTAATATATCATCAGCTGCGGCTAGAAACCATGGAAGGTAACAACATTAAAAAGTGTCATCTAGAATATAGGAATCAGGCATGGATGAAAGAAGGTGATTTGATATAACGCGAGTTGAGGTTGATTTTGAGTTGAGTCTAAGCTCACGCCGCCTGACCGCCTGAGCCACCCTTGATCCACAAACAGCCCACCAGCGGCAGAATTTAATTCCTCCACCAAAAAATGTCTCAACGCCCTCCGACTTTCCCATGCTGTGGAACTTTTGGATAAATGCAACCAGAACGTGGCAATGCTAGTTCCGAAGCCTCTCATCTTATTTATCGACGCCTACGACAGTTTCTCCAATAATATCATCTCCCTCCTCGAAACGACCCTCGATGCCTCGGTCAGAACAATCAAAATCGATGACCCGAAATTCGAGTCAGACGAGGATTTGCACAAAGAACTTCGACACTATGATGCGGTGGTATGCGGGCCGGGACCGGGACATCCGGTGAAGGAGGAGGATGTTGGGATTACGAAGAGAGTATGGGGGCTGTCCGAAGAACGAATAATACCGGTGCTTGGAATTTGCTTGGGGTTCCAGAGCTTGTGCTTGGAATTTGGTGGACAAATCAGACGGTTGAAAGGGCCTCAACATGGAATCGTGCGAAGAATCTCGCACATTGGCGAGTGTAAGATGGGAACCGAGGCTTCCATATTCTCTGGCGTAGGAGAGGTGCAAGCTACCTTATACCAGAGCCTGTGTGCAGATATTGGGCAGGACTCTATATCGGAAGAAGACTGGCAGGAAAAGAAGTGGTGTTCGTCGAAGTCTTCTCCTGATCTCGTCCCACTGGCTTGGGCTGAAGCAGATCTCTCGAAACCGAATGACTCGGGAGTTGAGGATGCTCGAGTTCTCGTTGGGGTACGCCATGCGACAAGGCCCTTCTGGGCCTTGCAATACCATCCGGAATCCGTATGTACGAATGCAGAAAGTTCTAAAATCATCCAGAACTGGTTTCAAGAAGTAAAAAGATGTAACAACCTCCATAAGCGCCATCCAGCCACGTTTGGTGAACCATTGAACGGTCAAAGTGCAACTCGGGAAAGCTTGTTACATTGCTCCGAGCAGCTTCTTCCCATGTTGAACAGATCTGCAAAATTCCCATATGGCGAGCACTTTTCGTCGCACGATGAACCCGCTGTGGACGAGAACAATGAATTGTTTTATCACTGCCATACGATAGAACTACCTGCACCCATATCTGTAGTTGACATTGTCGAAGCAATTCAGGCGGCAAATGGGGGCTGTTACGATCAAATTGTTTTGGAGTCCTCGAACGCTTACGAACAGTCTGTGGGCACAGCGGATGTCAGAGGCAGATTCAGTATCATTGCTGTTGGTATTGAAGAAAGCCTTCGGTTCGATTACAGTGTTCAAAGTAATCAGATTTCTGCTCACTATCCAGGCAATGAAAACAAACCCTTCAAAACTACGGACTTGCGTCAATTCGGAGGAGTCTGGCCATTTCTGGCACAGTACCTAGAGAAAAGACGCATATTTGCTGGTAATTCCGATTCTCCGTTTTGGGGAGGCTTTATGGGCTACACAACCTATGAACTCGGACTTGAGACCATTGGAGTCGAAGCACAAGGACAAAAAAAGGAACACAAACGGCCCGATCTTTCCTTTGCTTGGGTCACTCGAAGTATCGTTGTGGATCATGTTAGGAGTGTCATTCATGTTCAAGAGTTGGCAGCTAAAGAAGCAACACGGCAAGTGCTGGACCGAAGGGTCAATTTCATGATGAATCTTCAAATGGTCAACGCAAGAAACAGTCCTTGGGCACCTGCCAAGTACCACAAACTCCCTTTCGAATGTGGTCCTTCAGCTGTCAATTTGCCACATCAGGACGAGTACGAGTCCAAAGTTCGACGGTGCCAAGAGTTCATCCGTAGTGGAAATTCATATGAACTATGCCTCACGGACCAAACTACTGTGACTCGATCTAAGAACGGTGGAAGCACCTTCAACTCTTCATGGGATATTTACAAGTCCCTGCGAAAGAGACAACCAGCTCCGTTTGCCTCCTACATCCGTCTAGGATCTGTAACCCTTGTCTCTAGTTCTCCTGAGCGCTTCTTAAAATGGGACGATGAGGGCAAATGCGAACTCCGACCCATGAAAGGTACAGTACGAAAGTCCGAAATTGTCAATACCCTCGAGGCCGCCACCGCACTTCTTGACATACCCAAAGAGAAAGCCGAGAACCTCATGATCGTCGACTTGGTACGACATGACCTACACGTGGTCTGTGGCAGCGGAAATGTGCAAGTCCCACGTCTTATGGTGGTTGAAGAATACAAAAGTGTCTTCCAGATGATCTCAGTCGTCCAAGGACAAATACCACCTGCGGTCGACTCTAGCATGAGGGCTCACATAAGCAAAGAGGAAATTGACAAAGCTCAGAGAACTAGGCATACTGGCATTGATGTTCTTGCCGCCAGTCTCCCACCTGGAAGCATGACCGGCGCACCCAAGAAACGTAGTTGCGAGATTCTGCAAGAGATCGAAGGTGGCAAGGAGAGAAGTCTCTACTCTGGCGTGGTCGGGTATATGGATGTCGGCGGACGTGGAGATTGGAGTGTCACGATTAGGAGCATGTTCCGCTGGGATGATGAACATAATACAGATGATGTCGATCCGAAAGAGACATGGCATATCGGCGCTGGTGGCGCTGTTACTGCTCTCAGCACACCCATGGGAGAGAGGGAGGAGATGCAGACCAAGCTAAATGGGACACTGGGGGTTTTTAGATGATTGGCGTGGGAATAGAGTGGGATTTTGGCGTTTTGCATGCAGGGCATATACTCAACGTATAGAAAGGGAATTACGGGCGTTCTATTAGATGCTCTTCTCAACGATACCCGGATAGATGTCATAGATAGACTCACCTCACGAATAGAATCGAATTGTTTTACGGCAGGAGGGAGAAATTTGAAATGAGCGTAATTGAGGCCAGCCACCCAAATATCTCAAAATGACTTGCTTACTCCGACTCAATATGCTACACTTGTACAATGTTTGATCTCAACCGATCCATGCCATGGATTCGAAATACCTTTTTACGCTCCTTATCATCATCATTCCTTGGGACATGTGCCACCTGAATCTTCTCCCAACTTTGTTCCATATTCGATACCTCGACTAGTTCTCGAAATAGCTTAGAACTCCTGCTCTTCCTGGAAGAACATTCCGAAGCTGATAATCGTTCCATAAATAAGAAGTCCTCCAATAATCGACATCATCATAGCTGGAATTCGAATAATTTCGCTGTGTGCAAGAACCGCTGGTAGTGCTATATATTCATCATTAGCTAAATTCCTTCATTGTTTCCTCCTTGAAAAGCACTTACCAATTCCCATCACAACCAAAAACCCAGTACAGAACTTTCCAAAATCCACAATAGCATTCGCTCCACCGCTATCCCCAAAGTCATCTGGGTTGCTACATCTCCCGCAAATCCAGTTTGGTAGTGGTGCTAGGACGTAGGTTGCGACAACGAGGAGTGGGAGGTATTGGTGGAAGAGAGCACAGGAGAGAATTACGAGGAGGAAGCCTATTGCTAGGACCTAGGGAATGTTAGGATAGATTTACGAGGGGAGAGATTCTCGGAAGAAGGACCTACGAAGGAGAGGGATATGATGGTCTTGAGTCCGGCTGTCATTTTGAATGATGGTGGTTCTAGGTGTTTGAGGTGGTGAGGTATTCAAGGCTATGCGCCCGTTCCGGAATTGCTCTCGTGGTCGCCCCTCGTTAATCGCTGCTTATTTGAGACCGTATCTCAATCTCAGAACTCCTACCAATCGCCCGTTCCAATCGTACTATCGTTGTTGTTGTGCTTGTATCTCTTGTTTGTAGTTCGAACCGCTGGGAGCCTCAAGAGCTGACGTTGCGCTTGAAGGCGGGCTCGACCATTGTTATAGCCTCATGTATCAGGCACCACATACTGCTACCCCTGCAAAACACTCCGGCAACCTTAATTCGTTTACTCGAGCTTCATCAGCGCGTCTGCCTCGTTCAACCTCAAAAGATACCCAACTACGAAACTATTCCACGCATCACCACGATACTTGGCCGCGCATTGAAGCTCGCAGAACATCTACAATAAATAATAAAAGAAAGAAGGAGATACAGGCAAGATGTTTAGAAACAATTACGACAACGATTCTGTTACTTTGTAAGTTGTTGCAAGCTAGCTGTCAAGCTCAGTGGTCCTCAAAGTGCAGAAGCACATAAGGAAATGGAAGATTGGAGGGCAATTAACATAGGGCTAATATATTCTTCCAGCTCACCACAAGGACGGATATTCCAAGTCGAATATGCGTCTGAAGCAGTAAAACAAGGTAGCGTTGTGGTTGGACTAGTTAGCAAGACACATGCCGTCCTCGTCGCACTGAAGGTTTGCAGCTCTAAACCCCCTCATATTCCCCTAAGTCACTGACCAAATCCCACCAGCGAAATGCCGAAGAACTCTCCTCCTATCAAAAAAAGATCATCGCCATCGACGAACATCTAGGTCTCTCCCTCGCCGGCCTCGCCTCCGACGCTCGCGTCCTCTCTAACTTCATGAAACAACAATCTCTCTCCTCCCGCCTCACATACGGCCGCGCGATCCCCCTCTCCCGCCTCGTCGACTCCATCGGCGACCGCGCGCAGACAAACACACAGCACTACGGAAAGCGACCCTACGGTGTAGGACTCCTCGTAGCAGGCGTTGATGAGCTGGGCCCACATCTATTCGAGTTCCAGCCCAGCGGCATGACGCAGGAGATGGTGGCCTCTGCAATCGGTGCGCGAAGTCAGATGGCGCGAACGTATCTCGAACGGAATCTGGAGAAATTTGCGGATTGCGGACGGCAGGAACTTGTGGTTCATGGGCTGAAGGCGCTGAAGGAGAGTTTGTCGCAGGATAAGGAGTTGACCGTAGAGAATTGCAGTGTGGGTGTGGTGGGGATCAGGGCAGATGGTGCGAAGGCTATCGAGGGGTTCAAGCTGTTTGATGGGCAGGATGTTAAGCAGTGGGTTGATTTGGTTGCCGAGGGTGCTGAGGAGACTGCCGAGGAGGGGATGGAGGTTGACTCGTAAAGAGGGTGTTGAAGAAGAGGGGAGGGGTGCATGACTTGTAAGAGTACAACGACATGAGCAAAAGAATATTGATGATAGATTTGCACAGCAGAGCAATGGCATATTATTTGGAATGCATCAGAATTATCCGAAGAGACAACTGTTAGTTACAGTCTTCGGGCAGTTCTCTTAAGATCAGTCCTCTTATATCTTCTTTGTAGAAAATGTCTGTTCTCTATTATTCGTTTCTAGAATCCTACAAGGCTGCCTGATGCCCAGCTGTCTCCACTATGACTTTCAGAATACTCACGAATTTCGAACGCATAATCCGGTCTACAGATCGCATAAAACCCATGATATTTCAACTCATCTCATATCACAACCAAAAACCACTCACTTCCATTCATATTATCCAACTTCACATCCTCCTCCCTAGCATTTCTCAAATGTAAAACTTTCCCTGATGGCGCATCATACTCAACCCCCGGGGACAACATGATGAGGTTAGGGTGGGATATTGATTAAGAGGGACAGGCATATTCTAGCATAATAAAAAGTATATATAACTCTTTGAACCTTAATGCAATTAGGGAAGTAGATGGACATTGATTTGTATTGTTTTTGGTTTTACTTTGGTTTATTCTATATTCTATGGTAAGATCTCGCTGTCTAATGACTGCGTACTTCCAAAAGTGCAGACCATTGTACTCTTCTTGGAAGAGTTTGGTAATCGTAAAGCCAAATGGCTATTGAAGTCCGTGTCTATCTACATTAATATCTGAGATGGTCCCAACAGGAGCGTTCCTCATCCGCTGAAACCCTTCACTCATTCCCCCACTGCAACTTAAACCGCCCCTCCGTCGGCACATACTCCCTCAAAACCCCAACCGCCTCCTCCGCACTCTTCGCCTCGAGAATAATCTCCCGGTTGCTCTCCTTAATAAATCCCGCCTTAATACTCTTATCCACCCACGCAAACAGATCATCCCAAAATCCCTCGACATTGAGTACCACAATGCCCTTATCCATAATCCCCAGTTGATTCCAAGTCGCCATCTCCATCAGCTCCTCAAACGTGCCATATCCCCCCGTCAACGCAATAAAACCACTGCCCGGTCCGCCTTTCATGACTGCCTGTGCCATCTTTAGCTTGCGCGTATGCATGTCGGCGACGACCTCTGTGTAGCCGTAGACATCATAATCTGGCATGGGGTCTTTGCCAGAGGGCTTGACTGCGGCGCCGGATTCCGGGTCACGTTCGTACTTGACGAGGGCGTCGGGAATGATGCCGTGGACGCTTTTGGGGCCTGAAAGAGAAACGAGAGTCTTTGCCATCATGCCCATGAGACCGACGGTTCCGCCTCCGTAGACGAGTTGGATGTTGAGGGAGGCCATGTGGGTGGCGAGGGCGCGGGCGGTTTCCATGAAGATAGGTGAGTTGCCTACTGAGGCGCCGCAGAAAACGGCAATTTTAGTTGGGGGTATGCCGTTGGAAGCCATAGTAATGTTTGACAAAATGACTTATAGATGTGTTGATCTTTGTGAAGGTTGAATGTGATATGTGGCGGTGAAGATGCGGTGAGATTGATTGATGAGATTCAGAGGCGCATTAGCAATGAAAATTTTAGGAGGATTGATTGCACGAGAGTTGAAGGAGAAATTCTTGTATAATGCCGATGATTGTCTTGAGATGCTTTTATATTCGGCGTGAGTGTAAATAAGAAGAGCGGAGAGCGGTTCGTGTATAAGTTATCTTGGGATTGCAATATAAGACCCTAGAGATGTCTATTCGCACTTTCTATGTCGGGTCTTTTGTATAGAATCTATAGGAATTGAAGAAATATAGAGAAAAGTGAATTGATCAAAGTAAAGGGGAAGTATTGAATCTTTATATGTCAGAGGCAAACACTTGTCAGAGTCTGATTCATGAATTGATTATTGAGTCACCTTTGCAAGTATTGCAATTCGACGATGTGAGTTGTTATTGTGAAACCCCTGCAACTGACGTATCGCCAAGTCCGCGTGTAACCTTGAATAAGCATGTCCAAATTAACACCCCTGATTGGCTGCGGGCAAATAAATAAATTGGACTTCTTCGCGTCTTCGAAAGCCTTCTAGAAGCGCGGCTCTTAAAGACAACGTTGTCGTTGTTCAATTGTCTCCATCTCGAAATCAATTGTCAATAATTGTCGAGGAGGAAGAAGTTGATATTTAAGATGCCTGCCGGAACAGCACCTGCGGCTGCGGCTGCTGGCGCACAAGAAGGGCAGAGTGGAATGAGTGTAATTTTCTGGATGCGATTGTCGATATGAAAGCTGCTAATGGTTACGTGAAGCCTATGATCAAGTCTGCCGTCCAAGGTATTGCTATCTTCGTCGGTATGCAATTGCTTATGAGCCAAATCATGGGGAAAAACAAAGGCGCTCAAACTACGACCACGACTGATGAGTCCGGAACCACTATTACTGTACCTGCGAATACTGGCGATATCCCAGCTTTCCACGATCGACCAAATCAGTTGGATGAAGGCGCAGTCTGGCAAGCGTTTCCGCAGAGAGCTGCGCCAATGTGGCCACTGGGTACGCCGATGGATATTACAATTGTTGTTTCGCCCACTTTTGCTGTGCAACCGATTGCGAATGTCGAGAAAGAAAGGAAGATCGTGGAAGAGGTCGGATTCATATATGGAGATTACAAGCAGAAACGATCCGTCGACACAAGTTTCGCCGTACCAAAGGACGTCCAGAACAATGGAACGCTGTGGGCGCATTTCTTCGTTGGTATTACAGGAAGCAAGTTGGACCCCTCAACTCCAGGATATGATTCGAGCAGGGCATATCACTTTGCCTATCCTTTGACTCAATATATTGCGCAAAAGAAGATCAAGAAGACAAAGAATCTTCTTGCTGCCACCGAGGAAGAGGAGGAGGTAGAAGACGTGCCAACAGGGCCTATCATCACCTCGCACTACCATCCAAATGTTACTCTGTCATTCATTCCAGATTCTGCGGTCATTGCTTTCCCTCAGATGCAACCTGCTTCTCGGCAATATGTTCGATTAGAGGCGACAGGCCAAAGAGATGGGAGTGGGGTAAATGGATGGTATTACCCTATTCTTTTCGTCAATACCTTCTGGCAATTAAAGACGCACATGACAGCCTTGAACTCCACGGTTACCAGGCTTCCAATTCATGTTGACCTGAATCATCTCGCAAATTGGAAATTTGGTATTATGGCAAGCATTGATGAGAACTCGAAGCAAGTTGCTCGAAATGCTGCACACGGGCAAATTGGCCCTGGAGGTGGGGATGGAAGTGAGTTCGAAATGATCAAGGAGATTCTTTTGGATTCCAATCCATGGCTTCTTGGCACTACTATCATCGTTAGTATCTTCCATATGATATTTGAAATGCTTGCCTTCAAGTCCGACATCAGCCATTACCGTAATAAGAAGAACAACGTTGGTATCTCGGTACGATCAATTCTTGGAAACGTGTTCATGCAGGCTGTCATCTTCTTGTATTTGATGGATAACAACGAGAACACTAGTAAGTCTGATCCTTCTATCCAAATCACATATACTAATACCCTCATCAGGTTGGATGATTCTCTTCAGTCAAGGTATGGGCATTGTCCTCGAATTTTGGAAGATCACTACAATTGTCAACGTTCGCATTCGTGATGCTCCAGGGTCTTTCATCCCATACCGTATCGCCTTCGAAGACAAGCACGAGTTGTCTGAGACCGAAGAAAAGACCAAGGAATACGATGCCGTTGCATTCAAGTACCTTTACATGGTCGCCGTACCCCTTCTCCTCGCCTACGCTGGTTACTCACTCTACTACGAGACCCACAAGTCTTGGTATTCCTTTATCATCGCCACACTCGTCGGCTCCGTTTACGCCTATGGTTTCCTCATGATGGTGCCAAGTCTGTATATTAATTACAGACTCAAGTCTGTCGCGCATATGCCTGCTAGGGCCATGATGTACAAATTCCTTAACACTTTCATCGACGATCTATTCGCGTTCACAATCAAGATGCCCACACTGCATCGTCTCGCGACATTGCGAGACGATGTTATCTTCTTCGTCTATCTTTATCAGAGTTGGAAATACAAGATTGATTATAAGAGAGTCAATGAGTTTGGACAGGGAGGTGATGAGGAGGAGGTTGAGGAGAAGATTGCGAATGAGCCTTTGAAGAGCATTCCTGGTGCTGATACTAGTGTTAGTGTTGGGAGTGAGGGGGCCGAGAAGGCGAATGAGGTCATTGCGAAGGCAACGGGGAGTGAGAAGAAGGGGAAGGCGAGTAAGCGGAAGTGAGCTTTATTTGGTGAGTTAAGTACTCTTTAGGCATCATGGATTGAGATGGCGTTTTAGTGTCATCATGTAGACAATGAAGTAGTGGTATTTTACCGATTGTAATATTTTACTTGTTCATTGTACTCATTGTTTTCATCTCACCGGGTTTTACGAAAGTGTGAAGACCAAGTAAATAGTAGATCGCGGAATATGTTCACCTAATAGTCCTAGATCATGCGGAGGTCATGGATATTGCTAATGCTGGCCACCGGAAGATGAGCATCGTGTTTTAGGCTGAACGCGACAGCGGTTCATAGCTACAAGAGAACTGTAATCAAATGAGTGGATTTTTGCGGTCAGCGGACTACATGGAATTGGATACTCTTACCTGAGCCCTTTGATTACACAGCTAATGTAGAGTATAACATAGAGGATGAGATCACAATTATTTCCAGAGGTCTTGTAGGTTCTACTTCTTCCATGGGAGTACCACGTGTGACTTTATAACTTTCTTATAAGCCCATGAAATCTCTTTTGTGTCCTTCTGTTGCAATTCCAAGAGTCGTTTGCCCACTCGAGTCAACCAAATCACTGTCTGCTCTATAATCTGTCAGCAACATGGGCGCATTGACTTTAACTTATGATACAAGTTCTCCGTAGCTATCGGAGATAATGGCGTGACCTGCTGATCTGCTTTTGAAGTCTTTTGCATCAACTTGGCTCCCAGATTGAAGAAGCAATTTAAGTACCATCAAGCGTGGATTGGATTTCAGATCGGCACTCCAAACACTGTAATGGCCAGCTATATTATAGGCCATGGTAATCAACGGAGTTTCACCCTTTTTGTTCACAACTGTAAGATCGATACCAGCGGTTAGCAGTATCTCAACCACAGCATGGCCGCTTCTCCACGCAGTACTATATACTATATAAATTCATTTTCTGAGCAAAAGTGGTATTTCGGGAACTTACGAGCCGTATCTTCTGACTTGTAATTTTTGAGATTTACATTTGCTCCCGCACAAATCAGAAGAGAGACAATTTCGGCACTCTTTTCGCTAGATGAGCAAGCAAGAACCAGAAAGTAATCACTTCTAATGCTCTCGCTGTTGATATCCCAGGCACTGCGCAAAGGCGTCCCTACTCTGTCAAAGTGAGTATCTTCAAAGAAGAACCAATGTAAAGAGCATCACTGGTCGATTCTGTAGGTTCTTCAGTGTGATCAAGTGAGAGTTCGGGTAGTTCTTTTTGATTCGCTTGTGATGCCCAATATAATGCATCACTTTACCATGGGATCCCACTCTCTTCAACAAATCCAACATCTCTGGCGAATTTGATGGAATAGCAGTAGACAATATTGATATTTCACCATACAAGTCAGATGCCTGAAGATCGTGATTAATGTCTTGTAGGAATCATACAAAGGTATTCTCATGCATTTTCGCTGCTTGATGAAACTATCGGGATCAGAGATAGATACTGAGAGGGGAGCAACCATGCACATACTCGTGAATTGTCCAATATTGGTCTCCTAGACTCAGACTATAGATCTGTGTTCAAGCAAAAGTTGATATAGGTCAAGCTTGACGAGCGACATTGTCGGACTAATATGGAAAACTGACTCCATTACCGTGGGACCATCGGTCTCGAATAAAGGGTTAACAGCTCTATGATCTGCGTCGTAATCTAAGAGCAATTGGGTAGTATCTTAATGACCCTTGTATATACTTACATGAAAGAGAGTGCATTCCGAATATTTGCGTCGTCACCATCCTCTAGGAGAAACTCAACCACTCGAGTATTTCCATCACCACAAGCAATATAGAGTGCCAGCTCCCCGGTTTCCCCACCGCCTTGGAGAGTGTTGATTTCAATGCCTGATGCTGCAGCGGACTTCAAATTATCCACACTGACAGCGGAGACTGTTGATAGGTACGGTGATATTCGTACAAGATAAAACATTTATATACTATTTGGAAGCCCCGGTGCGTGCACCGATGGCAACTCCGTATGCCTAGAGTAACAGAAGGATATGTCATATATAGAGAGAGGAGCTCTGGCCGCCTAGGATGGTAGAGCAAGGGAGTTAAAGACTCTTTCTCCTACTCTTGTGGCTCTATTTATGATATTCTTACGTGCCTCACACCAACAGAGACAGTGTTAAAAAGGGCATATATTGGTGGGTGTTTGATGCCTAGACTATGGAACATATTGTTAAATTTCTCGGGCAACCGTGTCTGGTCATGAGAAAAGACCACTTCAAGGCAGAAGTCAATTTCTCTTTTCTCCTTCAGGAAATTTAAGCGGGCCACTTAGCGTCTGCATGGCTCACCACAGAAACCAACCTCAAAAGTTCTTGTGAGGAGCATGAACCACATTATCATCAAAAACAACATATCACAGACTACATCAAACTCTCTCAACACCATGTATTTACAAGAACAATCAGGCATTGTCTTGCCATCATCATTTGCTTGCACAGATTCCACCCTTATAAAAGCTGATAAGCTCACATTCGGTTCATTGCCAATCGAGCTTCGTCTTAACATCATTCGTCTGACCTTTGCAGCATGATCCCTCAAGTTACGTTTTAATGACACGATCCTTTCTGAATGTCAAGGAAGAGGCAATGCAACACTACATCGCGAGGTTACCTGCTGCACGCCACTTCCAACGGCGTTCCATATCAGCGTTGAGGCCCGGTTGGAAGCACTTTACACCTACCAGTCTATCTTCCGACAAGCCAGAAAAGTGGTCCATAATAGCATCTACTACAACCCAAAATAAGACATCATTTCACTGGAACAGATCTGTGGCAAGAAATTTCTCGATTATCATAGGCCCTCCTTCAATTTTGCGTCGAAATTGGTTTCCCAAAGATTACAACACTACACGGAATGCGGTCCTGGGGAAGAAGCTCCATGGGGATATCTACATGAGGACCCCATTATCAAGGCGACCTTCAAAGCTCGCTACCGTGATCCCGGAAGTGGCCCCTACTACCGGGGGAAGAGTTGACG
>LLCE01000061.1:0-221614 GCA_001414415.1 Hymenoscyphus repandus | reverse complement strand
TAGACCGTTTTTAAAGAAGTAAATTAGCTATCTGACGAATAGAATCGATTCTAACCGGTAGACCTCTGCTTTCTATAGCTAATATCTATCGTATAAGTGTTAACTCCTCGAGATCCGTGAGCTTCTTGTTTCCGGGTCGGAAATCGCGTCGCGGAATATATCCCTTGACGCGGTCACGTACGGTCGAATACGGCGCGTCGTATAACGTATAAGCCGCTTTAAGGCTATTAAAATGACCTTGTTGATAGGCCTGAATAGCCAGAGTAATTCGGCCTTCTTGTTAAGATATTTAGACAGTAATTAGTGAAGATATTATAGTTGTAAATAGTAGGTAAGATTAAATGGTAGGGCAAAAAACACGGGTCGCTTATCAAGTACGTTATAGTTTTTATTGTGGAAATCGGGACTTTAGGGTGTTTCGCGTGAATTCAAGGATATAACTATCTAATACTCTTAAGCCCACAGAGCAGAAAAGCAGTGAGATAAACAAGTACCTAACTAGGTAAAGTGAGGCTTGGCTGCTCCCGCACCCGGTTAGGGGAGGTCCAACTTTTGACAACCCACTGTACCTATTTAATTATGCGGAAGCAGATGCCTTGCCCAGTACCAAGGGGAAATGGACTACAACTAATAACGGATACGAACAGGAGACCGGCCACAAGAAGACACGAGAGAGATAAGCACCGGGAAGGCTGCGACATAGAGTCGATTAGTGATTTTAAAATGTCATGATTGCATTGCTTCCTCACTCAGTGTCCTCACTGGTTGGAATGCCTCGTAGTATACACCTCGAAAAAGCAAATGTCCCTTGGGCAAATAATAACTCCGTGCCATAACCGTGTGAAAACCAAACCCCAACCCATTACAATCCCCTCAAAATGCTAGACTATCCTGCCAAGCCATTCGAGAGTAAAACTGCCCATCTATGATCGCTCACCACGGAGTCTACGTGCCAATTGGATGTCCTTGGATTGAATGGTGACCTGGGGATTAATTAGCCTTGGAAGGTACGACGAATTGATAGGGAAACCTACACGCTTGGCGTGGATAGCACACAAGTTGGTATCCTCAAAGAGGGAGACGAGATATGCCTCAACGGACTCTTGAAGTGCACCGATGGCGGAAGATTGGAATCGGAGATCAGACTTGAAGTCCTGAGCGATTTCACGAACGAGACGTTGGAAAGGAAGCTTTCTAATCAGAAGCTCTGTGGATTTCTGGTAACGACGGATCTCTCGGAGAGCGACAGTTCCTGATGAGTATTAGCATGGGTGTATCAGGCGCGTTACGTTGAGACATACCTGGCTTGTATCTGTGGGGCTTCTTGACACCTCCGGTAGAAGGCGCGGACTTTCGGGCAGCCTTGGAAGCAAGCTGCTTACGAGGAGCCTTTCCTCCAGTGGATTTACTGAGAATAGATGTTAGTTCTGGTCACGATGCAAGCGTGTGGTGTGTTGGATAGATGCGCGTCGTTGAAGTTGAGACCCAAGATGCGTCACGACTACGGTCGCAATATTGAGATCGCGATCGCGCCCACCAGAGCTTATACACGCTGATGAAGATGAAATAAATGCTTACCGAGCAGTCTGCTTAGTACGGGCCATTGCGAGATATTTGTGATGATGAAGTGAATGGAGAAGTGTTTGTTGATGGATGTTGTTGTGGGTGGCGGTTGTCGAGTGATGTTTGTGGATGAAGAGGAAAGGTGGAAGGAAGTGGGAGGGAGAGTTATTTGTACGCGGTGCGGCGCTAGCGAGTGATTCGCCTTAGCGTGTGATTTGGGTTTTGTTTGGGAAGTCGCAATCAAGCGATTCTGAGCACTGCAAAACAAGTTATGTGCGGACCAATGAGAGCGCACGCACAACTTTTTTTGTCGGCATTTCCCCCACAACTCCGATCCTTCCACGCCAGTTGGGTGCTGCGCTGCCTCGAGAGTTGAGTGGCAATACCAGGTACAGGTATCTTGGTCTAATAGATGTCACTTTCTATGGTAATTATGACTTCGTGAGTAATGGATAGAACTGAAACTACTTGTATGCTGTGTAATTTCTACCTATTAATTATTGTCGTCTCTCCTTCAAATTTCTATATTTTTCGTATCTGCTTGACTGGCCACAAAATCGCGACTCGAGCCTTTTTCACGATTGCACTTGCAGGACCAGCAGATGAGAATTCCACGGGAAGGCGAAGAAGCTGTGGACCGGCGGTGCGCTATTGCGTCGCGCTTACTTTGCCAGTCCCGCATCAGCCAATGAGATGCTTCTCCTGTGTTGTGGTCGCTGCAACATTTTGGGACTAGCGCCGCCTCGTTAGCTGGTGATTGCAGCAGGGTCGAGGCGCGTCAGCTCAGTCAAATAGGTGCAGCCCCTCCATCCTCGTTACAACTCCATCCACTTCACGACAACATCCATTCGCCATCATCTTTCGACGACCACTATCAAACATTAAGTCCTTCACCTACATAATCAAACATCCTCGTTAGCTCATCTTCATCATGACTGGACGTAAGTACACATCCATCCTTCCCCTGTCTCGACTTCTCTCGTCTTCGTCGCGTGTTCGAATCCCTTTGCTAACGCGTCTTGTAGGCGGAAAAGGTGGCAAGGGTCTCGGAAAGGGTGGAGCCAAGCGTCACCGCAAGATTCTTCGTGATAACATCCAAGGTATCACAAAGCCTGCGATCAGACGTCTCGCGCGTCGTGGCGGTGTCAAGCGTATCTCAGCCAGTGAGTTTTCCTTCCTGCTTCCCCTCCATCTCAGCACCTTCTAACGCGTTCTTCAGTGATCTACGAAGAGACTCGTGGTGTTTTGAAAACCTTCCTAGAGGGTGTTATCCGTGATGCAGTCACCTACACAGAACACGCCAAGCGCAAGACTGTCACTTCTCTCGATGTCGTCTACGCATTAAAGAGACAAGGTCGCACACTATACGGTTTCGGTGGTTGAGCATTTGGGTTTCGGTTTTGCAATGTCTCTTATGAATTTCTTCCTCCAATCGACGGAAGAGGGTGTGCTTTGGGATGGGTCTTGTTTCTGGGCTTTCGGACGGTGTTCAATTGTATCATAGGGGATCTGGCATGGGTGGCAGTCCATGAGATAATCAACCCACCAAGAATATCATGACTTCAAAAACTACTGGATCTTAACATTTTGCTGTGAATTTTCGGTTGCTTGTGCGCCATATCAACGTATGGTAGCTGCCTGTTTTTGCCGCTTCCTTGCATAAGCATGAATCTTCCTCACTCTAAATGACTGACTGCTGCTATGTTCCACACTTTGCGTCGTGATCGCCCTTGATATGAAGCACTTCCAAGGCTTGAACTCGACGATGTTATCTTAATAGATTGGCGCGCTACAGTGTGTTGAGAAACAGGCCTGGAGAAATAGCTATGCGGGAATTTTTCAAAACAAGCATTAAACATATGAGTTATCCAATATGGTATCTTGACTTTAGGACAGCGAACGATGAGGATAGAAAATTATTTCACCTGTCGATAATATCAGAGTTGATGCGTCTGCTAGGTAAACCAGGGTGTTTTTAGATATTGAAATGGGGTTTGTAATTGTTCTCTTGTTCGGAGATACGGGGCGTGCTTCTGTTGCTCATCTTTTGCTGAACTCCATCACAAGCATATTGTGCAGGTTTAGACTACATCTCTTATTGTGTGTCAAAGATCAGGTTTTTCTGGTGCTCTCTTGTTGTCTTTCCTTCACTTACCAATATCGAGGTTGTGTTGGAGTATCTACCAATTGTTTGGCGTATGTTAGTTGATTCAATTCTCGAAGCATCTAAAAATATGAGGGGGTAATCTTCAAACCAGGCAATAATTAGCTAAGGATTAGAGTTTAATCGTCTTGCCGGATATCGATCAACATGAGTCTTACTTATGTACTAATTATAACCACATATTATATTATTCTCTTAGTAGAGTACGCCAACAAAAAGTTACATGTGAAATGAAAATTTGTAAAATGAGATATAATACTATATGTAGTCAGTCCAAGAACGGTGTACCTAGAGTGGCTCTATCACTCTGTAAATCATATCAAAGTAAGACTTGGTTCCCTCTGATTATACCCTGACAGGCAATCCATGGCTTTACATTTCGAGTCGTTCGTATTACTACGTTCAGATTTCAGATTGAATAAATACAACGAGGTTACGGAAGCCTTATTCGAAACATCACTTCCAGGGCCCTTAAGTTAATTATCTGGGTATTCATGCGCTAGGTTATGGAATGGCAGGTTTTATCTAGAGCAAATATAACAAATATCTAAATTTAGGATGTAGTAAGTTGCGGCCCAGCTTTAGGATATTGTAATTACATGTCCCTAGTGATATTTATATAATCTTGAATCTATTATCATGGGGCTAGTAATAAACAACTAAAATTTTGTGCGTATGTTGCTTGTAAATTTACGAGAGAAAAATAGTCCAACTACAGGTACTTTCCATACAAGTCCACCGATTCACTGTAATCAAAATCGAATTTGTCATATTATTAGAGAGATCCAAAGACCACTAGAGGTATTGAAAATTATGGAATTTCACCGCGATTTAGAATTTACAGGAGAACATGAATAAAGGCACTGGGAAACTGGAAAGACTGTGGGAATTGGTGTATTTTCAAATGTCTAATCACAAATCTTCCGAGCACATCCAAGGATTGATTAGGTGTGTGGCAACAAAAATGATCTAGCCATCTCGATCATACCTAAATTAAGACAGAAACCTTCCAGCGATTTTCTAGGACAGTAGTAAGACTAATTTTCAACCCCTAAGGTTGGCAAATCATAAGAAATCTTGTCCAGAGACAAGACACGCACAACCCCCTAGTCCGGGTTACATGAGGCCTACGTCTTCAGAGGGTACATAACAAATGTTGGCTTACAGGTTGTTTGAAGCAGAACTCAAACAGAAAAATAAGTTTGCATAGGCACACCGCCACGAACATTACCTCTCTGGTGTTAGAGGGGCAGTTTATCTCGTATACCGAGGAAACGTGAGGGCTGTAAAATCCACGGCAATCACTGCCCAGGATGACAAGCCATATCGGGGAACAGGGAGGTTTACCTAGCCTAGTCAGAGAGTGCGCGGAAGTCGCAGAAATTACGCATAAAACTATGCATGGAGCCCTTGGTGTGGTACCTGCCTAACAATTGCGCTGGACTTCTCTGGCTTATAAGTGAATGAATGCTTACCCTGGTTATCGGTTTGTATTATTTTCAAGCACCTAGAAAAGTCTGAAAACAGCTTAGATAAACATGAACTGTATTTAAATCATATCTGGATACTTGAATTCAGGTTAGTGGGCTGTAGGCCTAAATGCATCTGAGCCCACTGTTGAATTTTCTCCGAAAAGCATTTAACTTCCATTTTAATCGAAAGGAAAAACACACATTAAGATACCAAATGGTTTACTTCTGGAGTAAACCCAAGAGCTGCTCTATACTATAGATCCGCTAAGTGTTATGTTTGAAAGTATGCGCTTAGCTAGTGTATACTAGACCTCGAGCTGCTTGGTGCGAAAACACACAAATAATAGTTCAGGCCCCTTTTCACTTACTCGCAATTGCTATCGGGTATCTTACCACACTCAATGTGGTACAGAATCCAGTATTTCGCAACACCCTGAAATAAATGTTTAGTGTTCAAGCAAAACTGCATGTATTAACAAGACCCTGGCATTGCTACTTCCGCTAATTTGCATAATGTTTAGTAAATCAAGAACGCTCGAATTCCTGGAAACGCGAAGACCACACTTGTCCAGACCATGAAGAACAAAGGTTGAAACCAGTGTTCGGACAACAATAAAATATATATCCTAGACTCTTTCAAGCCGTGGCGCATGTCAAAGTTTTTAAGGTAGCGATACTTGACATGCGAGGCTAGAAGCTTGTTTTGAGATGAAAAGAACTTCACATCCTGTCAAACCATCATAATATATAATTGACCCCGTCAAATATACGCATGATGATTCGCAGATGGGACAAAGTTCATGACCTTCCGTAATACTGGGTTGACGGTCTTCCACAGCTACGGTCACTTAAGTGATAGCCATGATTTCGCTTAATAGCACGTTCACAACACGCCTTCCCCCATTAACCTTATATAATTTTTAATTTAAATGCTACCTAAACGTACGCCAATGGCACCAATCTCTGGGAACCGACAATATTAGAAGCATCTAAGTCCACATACTAGGAATCGTGTCGTGGAACGCTATAATTATGGCTTTATTCCGGCGACAATCACAATCGGCTTTAATCCTATTGATTTGACTATACGATATACCCTCCAATTCGATGTATCACGTAACAAGGATAAATCATAGCTAAAAGCCCCTAGAACAAAATCACATACCGATGTCGACAAATGCCTCCTCCTTCGCCATCTACGCGCAAACATAAAAGACACCTATTCACAGGCTAAAATAGCCTGTAAACTTATCTTTTCGACTACTGTCCTTAAGAAGATCCCAAGGAGCATGGTATAATGAACTGGCGAGCAAAGAAGTGCCCACACCTTACAGACTATTATACGCGTAATAGGCTTGAGTAGTGCCCTGCGCGAAGAAGCTGGACAGCAGAGGAATGGCGTATATATTTGGGGGACGAGTGTTCTATGGATGGGGGGGGGGGGGGGGGGGGGGGCAAGAATCAGGAATGGGTCTTTAGTACGCCGGCCCGGAAATAGGACAAAGAAATGATGTAAACATGGGACGCACGTAAGAATTTATGTATTGTCTGGGGGTGCTTTTAGGATCTTGGGACGTTAGACCTCTTTATACTCAACCATGATTTTACCTCTAAGAAGAATAGGTACTCTGCGAACTCCTATCTCGAAGTCTTTAATAGCTAGTTCCTACTGTGGTATAACAGAATTGTGGACAATGAGGACGGCGTGTACATCACTACACAGGATAACGCCCCTTTTCACATAGCTAACAAGGTCCGAGAATGGTTCGTGGGTAACGAAATTTTAACTACTGACTGACCGCCATACTCCCCTGACCTCAACTTAATTGAGTATATTTAATGGATCTTTAAAATCTACTAGTCACTCGGTATCCAGGGCTCTCTGCCTTGTGGTGTGAAAGCGAGCAGGATATAATTGACTTGCAAGTGGCCTTGCAGGACTGTTAGGCTTACTTTCCAATGGCTAGTATGAAGCATTATATATAAGTATATCTAGGAGGATAGAGGCATATACCGCGGCAGATAGCCAGTATACGAAATACTAGAGCCACAGGTATACCTCTATACCCTCTATATTAGGATCAATAAAGACCGGGTATGTGAGATTAAATTTAACTAGAAAGCTAATCAATTGACCCTATATTTCAGAAGTTACACGTAACGGGAATCGGAGGGATCATGGTAGGGTGCGGGGTCATAAGCAAAACCACAGATATCATTTGACAAGTATTAGACTGTAAGCTCGTGTCTGGCTGTGCTTAACTTATAGAAATACCTAGAAGTTACTTGATATTGACACATTTCTCACGAAACGGATAGCAACGAACAATACTTAGGCACTCTCGGACTCATTCGGCGCTTCAAACTACATTTGGTGCATATCATTTTCCTACATAATTGCCTAGCTAATTCGTCCAGCCCGCCTCGACAGTTTTCGTAACGCAGACCAACTATGCCTCCCAATCACACTTCCCACGTACGAGCTGGAATTTCCGAGGTTACTACGAACCCCATCCTGACTCGAGTGTCAATAGGTATGTCATGCTGGCTTTTAAGAATTGTAACATTTACATGAATTCGATCGATACCTAGGTAAATTTGCTTGTATAAAACACTGTCCTCTCGATCACCCCCCTTACCGGAGCTCCCATCACAGCCACAAGTGCAGTGACTAGAGCGATGTTACCTTCAATCTAGGCAATGCCAAACCCACCAGCACCATTAGAGCGATTTGTAGCTTGGTCCGATGCTTCGGGAACGCTAGCAACTGTTGTCCAGGATTTTTAAGCACCAATTTCGAATACCATCGAGGCCACCATTAATGCTCCCGTTGGAGATTCTGGATACATCAATGGCATTGTTAGTGGTGGCGCGTTTCTAGGCTCCAGTCAAAACTTCACGCTCGACCTACAAAAGAATACCATCGACTCTATGGTATTATCCACATTCAGTTTCGCACTACAGGCTCAAAAAGTTGACCATCTAGATGGTAATGAGCGAGTCTAGTGGTGCTAGCGAATGCGGCCTAAGCTTGTTGGAAATGTTGCCATGTGTGAAGCCCGTAATAATGGCGATTTCAATGCGTACTCATTTATAAACCTAGATCGGGAGTTCTAGAACGATATTGCGGATACTCTTACCAACAAATACAGAATTATGAGGGGGATAGACACTGAAAGGACTTGTTGACGGTTTCAACAATAACGGGGAGACAGCAGGTGGCTGATCAGTTTGAGGGTGCTCTTCACCTCGGTGCTGATACGCCCTGTCCGTTCAACATCAAGGCGTATTTACTCTAAGGGTCCAATCTCAGAAGAGGGGCCGTAGAGGAGGTTTTAAGGAAACACGGGCCTACTTTCTATATAATAATGATCACGACACATCAAAATGAAAGTACTGGAACAAGCCAAAAACTATTGATCGCAACAACCTTGTTTCAATATTAGGACTGATATATCATCTTCTTATAAAAAAATACGACTTGGATCATCTCGTCCTAGAATGTGTCAAGAATGCAGGGGCTTGAAATCTACAGACATGATTGAAACCACCGTACACGCTGTCATTGCCTTCCATCATTAGACATCCCTAGGCTAATTTTCATACTCAAACGCCTTTACACCTACAAAATGCGCAACAAAGAGAACTAAGTAATCAAGCGCTCGTTTCCTTCTCTGTTGGGAGCTGGGTTAATACATCAAAGGCTCCCGTGCCGACTTTACTCATTCTTCCAATGACGATTCGAGAACTTGGATTTGCCAGGTCATCCCAGTCACCATCCATAACCGCTTCAGCTAGGAAGCCAACAGTCGTCTCGAAGCTCATCTTCATGAATGGACTTACGCTCCCTCGAAGACCATTGCGGTTGAAAGGGCTGAAATCTCCCCTTCTTGTCATGAAATCAGCTATCAAATTTAGATGTCGATTATCAACACTGATTCCGTGACCACTGAAAACGCCAGATAGCTCTTGAATAATGGTGGCGCGGCAAGCCTCGATACCATATATTGACAGCATCGCTGCAATGTCGTTGGTGGAAATTGTGTTTGGATTTAGAATATGCGGATAAGTCTGCATGGCCGTAAGATTGACACCGACTGTGTGAACAACTGGCACCTTGATAAGCTTGCCTGTCTGGGAATCCTTGACTTCTTCGTCAGGAACATATGTGCAGGCTGCGAGGCCTGAAATTTGTTGGACCAAGCATTGCCGTAGAGTATCTTCGACAACAGTCATCATGAGGATCTTAGGAACGTCGGCGGCATACTCTAGGGTAATGTCGCACCACTCCCCTGATTTCTCGTCAAAACGGAATCGGACCACATCAGTGCAGACTTTCATCACTCGGGCTTCCCGTTCAGCACTTGTGGCAGTGATGTGTTTACTTCGGGCGTCCTGAGTATTTCCCTCTTCATTATCGCTGTCGGGTTCTCGTGGACTGCCGCTAAATCCTTCATCTTCCATGTCAGCATCCTCCCGTTCTGCATCGCGCTGAATGTCGGCCTGGACTCTATCATCGTCGTCGTCGTTTTCGGCATAACTGACGCCCTCTCCACGGTTTGCTCTCTGATTCCCTTGTTTGGCATCATCTTCTTCAACCTCATCATCATCTTCCTCCTGCTCTGGGTCTACAGATCCTCTTGATACTTGCGCGACTCCCTCAATAACACCACTCGACTCTCCAATTTCGGGGACACCCGAGCCTTTCGAGGTTTTCATAGACTTTTCATCCTTCTTCCTGCCCATGGCTTTGCGTGTAAGTGCTTGCAGTTTCGGCGCAAACTTCTTCTCGAATGTGAAAAGGACATCAGCGACGCTAATAGCATACGTCTCGATGTACTCCTTGGAAGGGAAAAGCTTGATATGGATATCGTACATTTTTGCTTCAGGAAAGGCAACGCCTCGACCAACACGCTCCTCAACAACAGCTTCATCCAGAACCTCTCCTAAGGAAAGTATACTGATTGCCTTCGCGAATTTCTCACCGTCCGCTTGGGACAACTCGGGGTTGATACGTAACGTCATTGATGGCGTCGAGATCTTCTTCGCGGCTGTCATGACAATTTCTCTCAATCGAGGAATACCCAATGTGACGTTCTTGGTGGAATGGCCCGCCAAATGGAAGGTGTTCAGAGTCATTTGAGTGGAAGGTTCTCCAACGGACTGGCCAGCGACGATACCAACAGCCTCGCCGGGATCAACGACGGATTTGAGGTATTTCGCCATGAGAACTGGCTCTACCGCCTTCCGGATCCCGACGCCTTGTCCATTTTTCTTGTCCTTGACGAGTCCATGTGGATTGGACTTTAAGTAGTCCGTCATGATATCGAAAAACTTCTCTGACGTAGCATAACCAAATTTTCCAGGATTGAAAGAAGCAAGTACTGGATCAGGGCCATTTGGATCATTCGCCTTTGCGTACTTCAGCGCCTTTTTCATCTTCTTCAGAATAACCTCCTTCTCGTCGAAAATTCGATCATGATTTTTCTCACCATAATTTAATTGTGCCAGCTCGGACACCAAATTTTCAAGCAAGAATTTGAAGTCACGCAAATAAGTTTGCTTTGTGACGTCTAGGCCATCTTCACCATAGAGGAATTGCACCATAGAACCATCGGAATCTCTTACGGAGGTGTCGTACTCGACCTTCAATCCTTCCATACCTTTGATGAGACATCTTTGCAGATAGCCGGATCTAGAAGTTTTGACTGCAGTATCAATGAGGCCTTCTCTACCAGCCATAGCGTGGAAATAGTATTCCTGCGGACGAATGCCTGACAAGAAACGATTCACAATGTATCCACCAGCGCGTATATTGGTCTCGAATGGCCTAAAACACGGAAGAGATTTGCCGCTGACCATGACAGGAACACGTCGGCCTTCTAAGACTTGTTGACCAAGATTGCAAGAAATGAGATTGGCATTGACACCGCTTCCTTTTGCGCCAGAAACAGTCATGTTTTGCATTTGATTCTTCGGAAATTTCTTGACTAAGCCTTCTGGAAGACACGCCTTGGTGATTAGAGATGACAGTGTGCCGGATCTTGCATTCATCATCATATCGAGGCCAGCCTGTTTAGTGTCATCTCTGAGGACGTCTTCCATGCGGCTCATCAGTTCACCGTCAGTGTCAGTTGGTGTCTGATCTTGCAAACTAACGTATTTCGAGGCAACTTCGAGGCCAAGGTGCCTGGCTTCCTCGAGCTTTTGTTTTCGCAAGCATTCGCCTTGGGCGGTCAGACGCAAATCGTCCATGCCGCAGGTGAAGGCTCTCATGTGCAAGAACTTTGTCAAAAGGCGGCCTAGCACGCTCAGCGTTTTTCCGGCCACGGTAGGGCCATAAGCCTCATGTATGGAGTGTATGAAGCCACCACCGCTTGGTCCAATCTGAGCCTTGTCTAGAATGCCACTGATAAACTCGCCGTTCTTAAAGTGTACGATGCCCTCTTCCGATTGTGGTCCCCAACGATCAGCTGAGATGGAAGACTTGCTGGTGAGTAGCAATGGTTCACAGTCCGAAGGGACGATATTCTTCATGATAGTCGTGATTACTTGTTTCCCAGTCCACAATGAAGTTGGTTTGATGATGGCTGGGGGAACCGTTACTATTCGCTCGCCCACAATGTGACCGCTCTCAGGCCGCAAAGAATTGTAAATTAGCTGTTGGTAAGTCCCACGATCAAAGAATGTGTCTCGACTACACATCCATACGGATACTGAAATGTGATCTTGGATAAGACCACGAAGAGGTTTTCCAGCAGTCCCTGCGAGATATTGATGGTCTGTGTCTGCAATTTGTAGTGCTTCTGCTCGAGCAACTTCGTTTTGGGGAAAGTGCATATTCATTTCGTCGCCATCAAAATCAGCATTGTAAGTATTGCAATTTGCATAATGCATACGAATTGTCTTCTCATTGGGAAGTACTCTTGCTCGATGTCCCATCATAGACGGCTTGTGTAGTGTTGGTTGGCGATTCATTATCACCACATCACCATTTGTGAGATGTCGATAAACTTTCTTGTTGCGAGCGCCATTACCTTTGTTATTTGAAGGCGCAAGCAATTGGTTGGCTAATGCCAGCCTTTCGTCTTGTGACTTGGTAGTCAAGCTTATAACCTGCCCCTGCTCGTTTTCAATCGCGGATGCTCCAGGCCATACATGGGGCCCATTGATCACAGCTTGCTGCATATCTTTGAAGTTATGACTGGTGACCGGTTCAGGGTAGGTCAGCTTTTGTGCAAATACAGGAGGGACGCCAATCTCGTTTGTTTCGATATTCGGATCGGGAGAAATGACACTACGCGCGGCAAAGTTGACTCGCTTGCCCATCATGTTCTTTCTGAACAGACCCTCCTTTTTCTCCAGCTTTTGCTTGATTCCGTCTTCGTTCTTCTTTCCTGCTGCACCTTGGACAGGATTGCGGTCTCTGTCAATCAAGGAATTTACAGCGTTTTGGAGCCCTACCCACGCCTCCTGGATATCAGTGAAATCTCGCCGTCGGATATTTGAGTTCCTCTCTGTTTGCTCAGAATCTGCGACTTCCGCTGAAATTTGCTGGACAAGCTGACAATTTTTCAAGATGGACTTATAGAGTGAGTTTTGAGAGTTCTCCGTTATCTCGCCGCTTCCTGCCTTCGCATCTGGGCGATACTTGTTAGGTGGAACCAACAGGGTTTTCAGAAAAAACATATCGGCTGATACTTTGGTCGACTTTTTGGAAGCGGAACGAGAACTGTAGACCAGTGACAGTAACTCCTGCTCGTATTCAAATAGCAAGGTTAATTCCGCCATCACCTCCATAGGATTGACATATTTTTGTGCAGGTGCAGATTTTTTGGTTTTGGTGCTTACAACTTTGTGTGAAGCGTTCCCATTCATGACTACGTCGCCATCGACATCAAGTTCTTCCACATCACCATCATCTTCATTGGAGTCGTTTGAGGAAAGATCAATATCAGAAATAGCTTCGTCGAATTCTCCAGCCGGCTTCCGCTTCGTTTTTTCGCTCAAAACCGTTACAGCGTTCTTAGCACGTATATTTGTCAGGTGCATCCTCGCTTGTTCCTTCAGACTCAGCTCCTTTCGGAAAATCTTAACGTAACCATCCTTCCTGTAGGTAGGCGAGATGCCTTTACAGCTACTGCATGACTTTCCCACAGTGATCGCCTTCATGAAATCCTTGATGATCGTCCGCCGTGCTTCTGCGACACCTTCGTTCTTCTCCCGTCTCCATTCCCAGGGCGAGTCCTTGGCCGTCTTTATGGATTTCTTCATAAACGCATTCCTGAGCCGAATAACTTTTTCCACCGATGACTGTTGTGCAGCATCACTGTTGTTCCCATCGCTGTCCTCAACATTAGATGTCTCAATATTGTCAATTTCCTGAGCAGCACTGAGCAAGCCATGTTGCACAAGTCGCAATTTACAGAGATAGCGATTGACCTCTTTTCGTGATATTCTGAGATGATGACAGTAGCGACACTTAGCTCGTAGCAACCGGAGCAGTTGCATTATGAAGGTAGGGTGGTAGACAGGAGCTGGTAATTCGATATGGCCGACATGGCCCGGACATAGCCTGTCTTTTAAGTTACATGTTGAGCAACTGTCTAATAATTAGCATAGAATTTTTTGACAAACAGCCTTCGAGACTCACGTATGGTCGCCCCAAGCACCAAGAGCGAGATCATATAGTCCACTGGGCACGGGGTGCAGAAGGGTGTCAAAAGTCTCGGGATTCTCAATTCTTGCGACGGACAGGGCAAGAATTTCTGGGTCGTAGAGAAAGGCGAAGTCCACGCTCTCAATCGCGGAGGGAACCGGCTGGGAGATATTCATATTTGATTGACTCCGTTTTGAACGCCCGGCGGCGCGCAAGAGATTGCCGTGAAGGTATTGAGAGCTGTCAAGCTGTTGTAGGTGGGTGTGGGGATATTGTCGAGGACTTCGAAACCGATAAGGAAATTTTCTTCTGGATAGGATCTTATCGTAAGTAGCTGTACGGAAGTGGCGGGGGCCAAAACGCAAACGCGCAAGATCAACAAACAAATTTGGGAATGAAGTATATGGATGGATTTTTCAATCGAAACTTTGAATTCAAGCCGACATCTACAAAATTGGCATTAACGAAGAAAGTTTTGATGGTTACTTGATATTCTACAGTGCAAGAGCTTCAAGGTGTGGCTGCAGGTGTGGCTGGTGACTTGTGACAACAAAACAGTCTGTGCACCAGTTCCTCCAAGGCACGGAGTACTTGGGAGACAACCACATTACGCAGTACACAGTGCACAGGCAACAGCAGCAACAATAGCAATAGCGACAGAGACGGGATCGCATTAACATCCACATCCCAGGTCACTTGATTTCACCTTTGAGTGTCACAATTTGCCATTCAGACTATGCGATTTTGCCATTATGGATCGCGGTAAATCACCAATACTTGCGCCTCGCCATGACTCCAGCCGTGTAAGCAAACCAGAATCCGCTGCCGACAAGCTTGCCGCGCTGAAAGCAAGAGTTGCAGCAGCAGTTGGGAGCAGTAAGGCGAAGATAGGAACCGGGCTCAATGTAGCTCCTCATCCAGTCCTCGCCAGAGGCGGCTTGAATGTCGATCTGCACCCAGCACTTCAAGACCTAGGACAATACAAACCTTCGAAGACTGTTGCGCCAAAATTTGCGACGAGCATTGGAAATGCACGACCACAACCAGAAAAGGCTTCTGTAAAGAGCAAGAAGCAACTTGATCTTTCGGGGCCATCAGCTGAAGAAACACGGAATAATCCATACTTTGATATGAGCCTTGGTGGGCAAACGGCGACTCTGAAGAATAGGCATTCGAGGCAATTGGTTTTCAACCAAAAGGGCAAATATATCCAGCAGGCGAATGCATTAAGACGGCAGGCCGCCCTCGAGGCGATGAAGAAACGTATCGCAGAATCGTCGAGGAAGATAGGCATCGATGAAGATCTCGATACGGAGAAGAACTACATAGTCGAAGCACCCCCCGATATCGAATGGTGGGACGAGGGATTGTTAGATGCTAAGAGTTATGACAGCCTCGACGATCCAGCGAAAGTCAAGATTGATACACCTGATTCGATCATTACTGAATACATCCAGCATCCAGTCCTTCTAGAACCTCCCCAAGAGAAGAATATGCCGGCCCCGAAAGCTATGTTTTTAACCTCGAAGGAGCAAGCCAAACTACGTAGACAGCGAAGGATGGCAGAGTTGAAGGAACAACAGGCCAAGATTCGATTAGGCCTCGAGCCAGCGCCACCTCCAAAAGTCAAGAAAGGAAATCTGATGCGAGTGCTGGGCGAGGAAGCTGTAAAGGACCCAACAGCCGTCGAGGCCCGTGTAAATCGAGAGATCGCAGCACGACATCAAGCACATGTAGAGATGAACGATGATCGAAGGCTTACGAAAGAGCAACGGCACGAGAAACTGGCAACAAATCAGGAGAAAGATGCTGCGAAAGGGATCAAAGTGATGGTTTTCAAGATTGATAACCTGGCAAATGGCAGTCATCGTTTCAAGATCTCCAAGAACGCAGAACAGATGGCACTCACGGGGATATGTATCATGCACCCAAGATTCAACTTGGTAATCGTAGAAGGTGGCGAACACAGCATACGCCAATACCGAAAATTGATGCTTCAGCGAATCGACTGGACTGAGAACTCCCCAACAAGGATCAAGGAAGGCAAGAATGCAGAGGCATTACAAGACTGGCTAAAGGCTGAAGATGAAAAGGGAGAGCTGAAAGACATGACGTTAAATAAATGTGTGTTAGTGTTTGAGGGAGAAGAGAAATCTAGGGCTTTCAGAAAGTGGGGTAGTAAGGTCTGCGACACGGATAGTGCTGCGAGGGATGCTTTGACGAGGGCGAAGATGGAGAACTTTTGGACGGTTGCGAAGAGCTTGAAATGAGGAATTGCTCTCTGTGGGTGCATAGCCTTACGAATTTTACCATCAACATCTTTGGATTGACGACCCAACTCACCGTGGAGTTTTGAGACAAGCCATGTGGTTTCTCATCCTTTCCCTACAGAAGCAAGGGAAAATACAGAGGCAAGGTTCTCCCAAGTCCCTTGAACTACGTCCAGTTGGAGCAATATTCCCTGGAGGCTCCTCTTGATAGACCCAGAAGAGCTACAGTAATTTAGAACCAAAACATAAAGGTTGAGGTTGATGGAATTCAAATTGCTACTTATCTGCCATTCTATAATAGACAAAATCTATCTTGCTGCTGCCACCACATTTAGTGATCTAACTGCATCATCTCCGCTTCCGCCTCAGCATCATCATACTCGTCCCCCTCAACCCCATTCCTATTCTGCACCTCATTCCTCGTCTCCACACCCTGCATCTGTGCCTCTCTCCACGCCCTAATACTCTCCTCATCCTGCCTCTCCTTGAACTTCTCCAAATCCCTCAAGGTCCACGTACTCACCCCCTCCTGATCACTCTGCTTAAACGGCTGCGCCATATTCCTTAAAAACTTCTTCGCAGATCCCACCGCCATATCCGTACTGAGGTTGATCTCACTATCTAGAATAGCCTGATTGATCCATTTCGGCAGCTGTGTGCGTTTCTTGAGGAAGCGCTTGTCGGCGAGTACCATGATGCCATAGTCGTCTTTACCACGCAAAACACGACCGAGACATTGTGCGGCGTGGCGCATAGCGTCGAAGGAGAGGAAGTCGTTTTCGCGGATGCGGTATGTTTCTCGTAGGAATTCGAGACGGGCTTTTAGGATTCGGGATTCGGTGTATTGGAAAGGTACGCCAATACAGAGCACCGTTCTACCGTATTGGTGATCGAAATCAATACCCTCACTGACTTTACCGCGCGCGACGCAAAGGAGGATGGCGCCGCGGCCGTTACAGCAGGCCGTACGGTAGGTTTCGAGGGCGAGGGATGTTTCTTGCGCGTCCGGGGTCTCAACGAGGATGAGTTTGTATTTCCACACTTCGTCAAGGATGCCCATGCCTTGCCACATACTGATGATGGATTCCATATAAAGATAAGAAGGGAAGAAGACGACCATACCGTCTGGCGTTAGTTTGGAGAATTCGGTTAGAAGGTTGCCATAGTTTCGGACAACTGACGGTTCGTTTCGGACCTGGAAACCTGATGATACGGGGACTTGGTCGGAGCCTCGAGTGACAATGATGGGTAAGAAAGAGCGTCGACCAAGAGACATACTATACGACTCCTGCACGACCGTTGTGAAGCCAAGCATTTTGGGGTACATCTCTAGAGGAGAAATAGTCCCGGAGGTGATGATGACGGAGCTGAAGCGATCAAATACTGGCTTGATAGCTATTGCTGCGTCAAGGCATGTAAAATGTAGAACGGGATTGGGGACTTCTGCAGAGTCCGATTCATAGGGCTCCAGAATAAGTAGGAAACCTTTCTCATATGTTGCAACCAGAGTGGCGAATGTTGCAACTTCTTGTAGTGGTTGGTAGTCTTCAATATTGGTTAATTCCAATGTTCGAACGAGTGATGTGAGACGCTCTGCACAAAATCTCAGGGGCTTCTTTTCGATATAGGTGTGTTCTTTGAGATGAGTAAGAAAAGAAGGCGGAGTTTCTGAAATGACTTGACGAACTTTCATTCTAGTCTGTGGAACATTAGCATTGTACAGACTGTGAGAGAGGGTATTACCTTGAGATATTCGACAAAGCGTTTCAGGAATGCAACAAAATGTTCTGCTCTCCGAATATTACCAGGCACAGCCTCTTTTAGCAGATCATCTGGGAGCGCTAACGGTTCATTAGTAAAAGGCGTTCAACATGGTTTACCTACTGTCTCACCAGGATTCGACATGAAAGCATCCTCTTCCCTCGCCTCATCAGCATCACGAAGCCCCTCGACTAGCTTTGCATATTCGTTTTTCAGCTTATCTGCATCAGTATCTTTCATCTCCAATATCTTCTTCTCCAGATTCTGGGCTCCTCTGGTGGCTTTTCTTAACGAGTCTTCAGTGATGTCTGTACTTAGTGACTCGATGCAGACGTTGTCGATATTGTGCGCCTCATCAAAGACAACTATGCAGTCTTTCGACAGCTCTTTTGAGACCCGTTCGGCAATCTTGGGGTCGAGAAGGTAATGATATGAGTAGATGATAACGTTGCAGAAGGACATCTTGTACCTAGGTCAGTACCAGCCAAAGAGGACCTCACGGATACATACCATCCGTCTTGATGTGAAATAAGGACATTGCTTATGCTCCTCTCCGTATCTCATTATCCCATCCAGCGTCCAGACGCCGTTTGGAATAAGGTTGTGTGGTTCGAGAAGATCAAGATTCTAGAGCAGTTAGCGATGCTTTCAAGGCGCCCAAAGAAGGGGGTTTCACATCATGGTAAATGCACACTGGCACATCCTCGCCCCTCTCTTTCTTCTCCTTCACAAAGCCAGCAGTCAAACTCCGACATCTCGCATCAACAACCGCACCACTCTTCTCCCTCTTGACCGAAGGATGCAAACACAAATTCTTCCGACTAGTGAGACCCAACCCCCGAAACTCCTCTTTGTGCCCAAGCTGGTCCTCTCGATACTTCATGAGAGCTTTCAATTCAGCGAGCGCCTTTTCGATCTCGGACATCGTACCTTGAGAGCATTAGCATATGTCCTCCTACGTATGGGCGTGGGAGGGTGCTCACGTGAGCAGTATATTAGCTTCCGATGCTCTGGATAATATTGTTGATACGCTATGATGAGCGACAGAAGGGAGACTGTCTTTCCCGTACCCGAAGGCATTTCCAGTACACAATGACCTCCCGCATCAAGTGTCTCTGTTTCCAGATGTAAGTTGCAGTTGCACATCACCACCATTTGACATCGCTAGACCGGGACTTACTTTTGAGATCGCACATGTAGCTTCACATCAGAAAATCAGCAAGAGAGAATCTATCAGGACATCTAGACTTACGCATATTGTTCTATAAGACTCCAGTATCATTAGTACCTATGCTTTATAAATCGGCAATGCGATGCACTTGCCTGGATATATCCTAGGATAAGGGAAAAGAACCGGGAGATCACTGGAAGCATCGTCAACATAATTTCTGACGTCGAAATTGTAGAGGAAACTGGAAGATCATACTCAATGTTGAACCTCATATTGGGCAATGTTGGATAATGGTTGTTGTGCTTTGTGATTTTGTGACGGGACGTGAAGCCTCTATACGAATTCGCCGCTTACGAGTTGGGTGCCTGAAACGAAGCAAGGCCGCAAAGGCTTCAGTGGTAATGAGACGGTCACAATCTGTCGACCACAATTGGATGACTTGTTCTTAATTCGATGATTCAAACGAGCTTTAAATCTAGCTATACTTAATACTGCACAAGAATCTTTCTCTAGGCAGGCAGATTCACCTGATAGTGACATTTGTAATATATTTCCGTCACACCTTGGTCGGCATTAAAGTAGTACAAACTCTTCACAAAATTGCACAAATCACGATGCGATATGGTATTCCTAGAAGTGAAAATCCAGGCTTTTGATTTGCCAATCCCTGTCAAGGGTCCCATCTTAATATATGTGAGTATGTATAGACGAAGCCAAGTCAACATCAGCATCCAGTATCCCATGCCAAGAAATCTCTGGCTTGGGCATACTTTGTGGCCATCCTATTCACCCAATCCGATAAAACATATCTGCCCCTTTGCCATACAAGAGACATATACAGACATATTCGTTTCAAGCCCCAATACCCCCAAACGACCAAAAAGTGCATGTCAAATCAAGGACGATGCCACTAAAGAATATCCCATAAATCCAGCTTCAAGAGCCAAGTGCCTTGTCCGTCAAGAGTGCAAGACTCCAACGCCCTGACCTCAAAGTTCCCCGCTTGAAAGGAAGGTGGTATAAAAATATCATAGCTCGTGAATCATGACTTCCCGCCCGAAACAAAATTAAACAAAATAGTTCAACCGCCCTTTTACCTGGCGTATGGTTTGTTCATCGCCGCCACTTCTCGAGCGATCTCTGGCCACTCGAGTTCTCTTTTGAAGCGCCCTTCCCCTTGAGAACCGCGTCGAAGCTTCTCCTCCCATTTGAGAAGTTCGTATGAGAATCGTAGATGAGGCTGAATAATCACATTCAATCTTCGTGCTCGCACAAAGCAGTAAGCTCGTGGAAATGATAGTCCCAAGGTTCTCATGACTTCGGCAATACAAATAGTTGCTGATCGCGATACACCAACTCTGCAATGAACAAGAGTCGCCGTGCCATTGGCTTTGCCTCGATCTGCGTTTGAGATTAGCGTGGATTTTGACAGTACATATCTATCGAAAATTGAACCTACCAATAAATGCTAAACATCTTTCGAATTCGTCCGCCAAGGGGTCGACGCCATTATCCTGTACCCTTTGCACGGTCATTACGTTATCTTTGCCAAACTCTTCCAATTGTGTGCTCTTCCAGCTTGCCGTTTCCCCAACACTTAGGATCTGCCCTATTCCGAGGTTTTTCAAAAGATCTGGGTTGTTGGCATGACCGAGGTTACCCAAGTACATGTAATCGGTCACTCGAGATGGCAGAGATCCGTCCATGTTTTTAATCCAATCAGGTTCCTCTCTCGCAAGTTCCGTGATTTCCGACAGAGATTTGTCGACGTTTACAGGCGACTCGGAGAGTAGACGTGGCGCAATCGAAGCGAGAAGTGCGACATCAGAAGGATATGCAAAAAAATTACGGTGTCTAGACTTGTGCAGATCTAACCAAGCAGTGGGAACCGGCAGGCCTGTGGCATATGTGTAGTAGGACAGGCCTAGCAGAGTCGACTCGGTGTATCCATCTGTGCAGTGTATGAGAATCTTCTTCCCTCCTGACTTTGAAGTTGTCGAGTCAGACGACATCTGAGAGTCTCCCTCGTCATCTTTCCTGCCCTCGGGAGAAGAAACTCCATGCGAAAGATTGTATAGCCACTTGCAGGTTTCCAAAATACCATCTGCTTCAGTCTGAGACCAAGTCGGTGGCATAATGCTCCCAGAAGACGGGAAGTCAAGATAAATTGGTTGGTCCCCTAAGTTCGGGTTCTCGGCAATCTCTTGCAGAGTCATGGGATTCAGGTGGCCAAGATCACTACATTCTATGAAAATATCGAACTGCTCTTCTTCTTCGCCCAGCAATGAGGGATCTATGGTGTGATCAGGAGTAGGGCCAAGCCACACATTGTGATGAATTTCCGAGGTCTTCGTCATTGTGCACATCTCAATACGCTCCTGTTGGAAGAAGTCGATGACTTTGCCCGTCAAGCGACCCCGAGAATTCGTCGCCACGATTTCCGGATGCTTCTCTTCGAATTCGCGGAAACGACTGGTGCATAGAAAGGTGTTGTACTCTGGGATTTCTTGGCCCTTTCCTTTGTGTGCACTTCTCCAGGCCAGTTGTGCAGCTGCCACATCTTTAGCGAGACTCTCTGCCTCAAGCTTGTCACCGTACACGATGATATCGGAGACCATGGCTGATTTTGCGGCTTGAATCTGGAAGTTTCGTACCGAGAAACCTTCCTTGGGATCTATTTCTCGGAATACCGAACCTTCCTCATCTTGTAGCAAGAACTCGACTGGTGATAATGCCCCTTTCAATCGGGAACATGTCAAATCTCCTCCTGCTTTGACGATTGTGACGCCACGCAAACACTTTGGTGTCTTCCGCAGGTTCCGCCGCCTGGCAATGAAAAATGCTTGTTGAATGTGATTGCATGGATGAAGTCCATGGAACCAAGGGAAGACCTGTGACGGGTCTGGGAGTGGTTGACTGGAGTTGTGATCAAGAGCAGCAGCGACTTCATCCACACTTATCTCATAGACAGTGGAGCCTCCGATGAATCGTGATTTATATCGATCGGGAGGGTAGAGTAGCGAACACGGCGCAAGATCTTTCCCTTTCGAGGGTGGAGATTGAGGAGGGGAGTCTGGCTTCTCGGTAGGAAACTCAATTGGGGGGAATATAGGTAGGTTTCGTCCGCCGCGATAGTCTGATGGAGGCGTGTTGATGTTCTCGAGAACGAGGGTTGGGGTGGTGGAGCGCGTGTGGCCAGTTGGTATCGGTCGTGGAAGGACGATTGTCGTCATGTTTATTGAGGCTAGCTTAGTCGAATCAATCTTTCGAATCAATCTTCTGCCAAAAAGCTCGTATGTAACACCCGGCCCGACATGTACAGTGATTGCAAGGACGGAGAGGATCAGATTTGTAGCGATGGAGGGGAGAAAGGCGTCGTGGAGGCACGCGGATAAGCGTGAGGTGCACTCGAGAAATTTCGGCGGGGTGTTGGGAAGACAGGTGGGAGGATTCGAATGCTTGGAGATGAGGTGAGGTAGGTCAGGTAGATCAGGTAGGTCAGGTAGGTCAGGTAGATCAGGTAGATCAGGTAGGTAAGGCGACGACGAGGAAATCGTAAACGAACAAGGACAAGCAATGCTGTAACGGCGTCAAGGGAAGAAGTGTAACTGTAACTGCAATTGCATATGCATATGCTCCGGCTCGTAGTGTGATTGACTGAAAATGAGGCAGAAAATGAAATCTGATGGGAGGAGGGGAAGAAGAAGAGACAACGGGCGACAACGGGCGATAGCAGTCTGGCAGCTAAAACTGTAACGGCAGTGGTGGAGGTGGAGTGGTCAGACGAGACAGAAGGCTTGTTATCTCACCCTAGCGCGCAGATAAGGAAAGCTACCGTACAGTACAGTACTGTATACATACATTGTCGTTGTCTGCCTCTCCTCCGCCATAAGTCAGTGAGTTGATGCCATGCTGTGTCCGTGCTGAGCGTTCCACTATTCCACTATTCCACTGTTCCGCTGTTCCACTGTTCCACACCATTTCTGGGGTCGCTGGGCTGGTGCGACCCTACGACGAATAAGAAGCTTGTCTTATGTGGAGACTGACAAGCATCTTCGACGAATCAACGATTCCCTGGTAGGCAAGACCAATAATGTTACTCGGCTGGGCAAAATAGTGTGATGCGCCACGAAGCGGGGCTTAGTGGGCGAATGTGAAGGAGCTGCAATCGCTCTTCTTCCGCCAAAACAATCCTCCTCGCTCTTACAGTAGCTTCCCCTCCAAACTGCGTAAATGCACTGCACGATTGGAAAAGACTGCACGACTGGAAAAGAGACTGCACGACTGGAAAAGAGACTGCACGGCTGGAAAAGAGACTGCACGACTAAGAGATGCGAGATGCAAGACTGCGTAGGCAAAGTACCGGTCTGCATGTTCCGTGAGTTCACGTTCATCCCGTTCTTGATTCATCGATGATGTTCTTTCCGACTCTGTGTCTACCTCTCACTTCTCACTTCTCACTTCTCACTCCTCACTCCTCACTCCTCACTCCTCCTCCAATCTCAGTAGTAGTGGCAGTCCCCTTGAGCAACGCGAAACAATCTCTACGGTAGTGGCCTAGCGGACCGTCAATAACTATTCGCACTGTCACAGTCTGTTTTGCTCATCCAAACACATACCTGGTCGCCACTCGCCACTCGCCCTGTCGTTTTTCGTCTATATCACGTGACTGGAATTGGCGGTAGGGGCTTGAACACCATCCACCTTCGCAGCCGTTCACCACTCGGGCCACTACTGATAACTCGAAGGACAAACACCATCCATCCCCAATAATATGTCTTTCGTCTCCCAAGATCCATTCCATTGAAACATGTTTCTCAACCCTGAGACCTCCTGCACCAGATCACCTCACATAGACGATTCGAGAAGTGCCGATGCAACTCAAAGCTCCTCCCCGCCTTCCTACCTTGTTCTCAAACATTAATGGAACAATTATAACTCTAATGGCACGAAGAAGATAACCTCGACCACTGATTTCTAGACATTTGCCCGTTCGAGCCGTTTTAGGTCTCGGAGTCTGGACCTGCTTGAGAATTGGCCATGAGACCCCGCGTCGATTAGCTTTGTGGGGCTGCTTGAGATGTCGATCAATGCTCGTCGTCCTGCTTGGTCAAGGGCACCCTGACGATGAACTATTGGCTGACGAGGGAAGTACCGAGAGAAAGACTTGGAGTCTCTGAGTCGTTTTCGGCTTGTTTTGATCGTCGAGGAAAGTCTCTTTTTGTCAGTCCCCATCGTTCGGGTGGAAGCAGTTAATTACAATTGAGTGTTCGCTTTCTACTTGTCTGCTCTTGAATCCCTGGAATATAAGCGGCATATACGAGCAAGTGTGGCATAATTCAAAGACATCCCAGCTTCACTCCACACACACACAAAAAACTCTTATTCAGGAGGTCCCTTCCTTGATCTAGAATATCATTCGGGCGTTATCTTGAAAGTCAGTCATACAGTCATACAGTATTGTTTTTTTGTATTTTTTCCCTTATCATATCCGGGATATTTGGAGTCGGTCTTCAGTTTGCCTCATCCTCCGAGGGAGAATTCTTCGATTTAGTTTTTGCACTGGGATATGATTATCATTTAAAGAGTGTAGTGGTTACAAAATATCAATGGCGTTCTTCCTTGCACAATTCTCTGCGCCCTCAACCGGGGATGGTTCAACAGTTTGGTGTAGTAGTCCAAGTATTTTGTTCAGAGCGAGAGCCACGAATGGTCCCACTTGGGATAACACTACCACACGCAATTAGTGGAAGACACGAGCTTGCCTCAAGCTGCAATCTTCATGCCCAACCTTTGAAATCCTCCCTTTTCAGCAACCTCTTGCTGCAAGGCAACCATTCTCGTCTGGTCGCCCGTTGGATCGACCGAATCATCCTCGAGGTTCCATCCGAGGAACTCGTTCGTGTAGTTGGGCTTGAAGTCCTCGCCAAGCACCCCAAGTCGCTTTCCGTAGCGAGTCACTTTCTCCCAGTCGCGCTGGACGTTCTTCAAATCCTTGGAGAAGTAAGCATAAGATCTCTCGAAGATCTTGTTGTTCACATTGGAAGCCATTTCGGGCTTGATATCGATGTAAGCCCTGTATGCTTCGGCAGGAGATACTAGGACATAGTTCGTAGCCAGCTTGACAGCTCGCATAAACTTGCGAATCTTCTCTGGGTTCTCGGCCAAGAACGTATCGTTGGCTGAATCGAATTGTCAGCCTGACACGCATTGTTGTCAGGAAGCAAGAAACTCACAGATGTAGAGAATGGAACAGAAGCAGCAACAGCCAAGTTCGGCGAGCTCATCAATTCTGAGCATCTGGACGTCTGAACGGGGTCTATTCTGGCGCGCAAGCCATTCTTCCAATTCCACCATCTGAACATTCTCCAGTCCAATACCAGCATCGATACTTCCCTCGATAATCGCTTTTGAAACGTTCATGCCGCAACGGATCGCTTCGTAGTCCGTGGGTTTCATGCCATAGTGTTTGGTCAATTCGTCAATTTGGATCTAGAGGCTATTAGTCAAGCTTCATCCGATATCTAGCGCAAAGCAGGGTATCGCTTACCTTTCCGAACTCGCCAACATATCCGATCTTTCTGCCTTTCAAGCTTCGAAAATCAGTAGTAATTCCGCTGCTCTTAAGGTAGACAACACCAGTGAAAGGTTCGTCAAGGAGAGATCCAATAGAGGTCACCGGGAAGCCTCGGGCTTTTGCAGCAAGCGTGTGAATCATTGCTTTGAATCCCATGTCGACTTTGCCGGAGCCAATGATTTCAGTGACGTCTGCACGCTTGGTCAGACTTTTGTCTCTCAACATCGAACTATTCTACGCACCACTCGGATCATTCGGCTCGAGAAGAGCAACTTTGATTCCTTCGTCAGCGAAGAATCCCATCTTCTGAGCGAGATAGACCGGTGCATGGTACGGAGTGGCGTGCCTGGTATCACAAGTCAGCAACCACAATAAGGATACTCGCTCGATGCCAAAATCTTGCAAACATTCCTACCAGTTCATGAGAAAAGTAATCTTATCAGTCGACATCTTGACTCCGATTTACTTTTTCCAGAAAATCTGCTTGGGGATTAGTGTGCACACAGGGGTGGGGGAGGGGAAGCATGAATTCTTAGACGCTGGCATTATCCAGATCAAGTTCTGACGGTATAATCTCAGATCCGGGTTCACAGACACAGCCATCTCCTCCATATCATCACGAATGATAGACCATGGCGGTTGAATAGTAGGTGATAGAACCCGGAACACCCGTTCTGCTTATCAGTTGACATTACCTCGATCTGAAAGTGATGCATTGCGGACTAGAACACGCCTGGTAGCCTGGTTCAACATACTGCTTCGATTGTTGTAGTATTTTGGTGATTGCTTAGACGACTGGTGGATGGAAAGAAGGTAAGTTGTGAAGGAAATCGAGGTTTGTGGAGTGCGGTATCGGCTACATATAAAGCAGTGACATCGTGACCCACTCCCGTGCAGCATGTAGCACAACCCTGACGGAAATGGTGTTGTTGAGGCATTTAGCAGCGAATGGGTTGAGCAACGTGTTGTGGGGGCTTCAAATTGGTAGCTTGGTATGTGTAGGATGGTGCTTGAGTTGTTGATGAAGTGAGTAAATCAGATTTGGTGCATACCACAAGCTATCCTGGCTAACTGAGAACACGGCTTCTTGTTCTAGGTACAACGGTGGTCTTTAAGTACAGATAGTATAACAACAGTGAACCAGGGCGGAAGTGAAGCGGGCGGTTCGGCCTCCTTCCTGGTTCTTACGAGGTCCCACACCCAGGAAAATTCCGAAGATATTCAACAGCTTTGTAAGTAGTTGCGAGGACTCTCACAGGAATAGACTTATGAAGAATCAACCGATGTGCTCTCGTGTTGGTCCAAGAAATAATCAATTTGTATGCGCATAGAGAATAGGACCAATTGACCGGCAGATCGTGTAGCATAAATGAACCTCGCAGTGTTTCTCTTCGCTTCAACCTCATTTCACTTCGAGGAAAGGGGTTCGCTGCCATGAAGACTGTGAACTTCACAATTATGCAGTAGGCGGCTACGCCCTGTACGGTTATGTGAAACAGTTGCTTTCAGTTTGGGTGACTGCCCAAACATAAATTATACTTGGTAGGAGACTCGAAGGGAGGTGATACTAGAATGCGTATAAAAATATTAGGAAGGACATGAGGTGCGATGGAGCGGGCAAGAGACATGGAGCAGACTTCCAATGTAATTATCATGAGATAAAAAGCGGAGAAGGAAAGTGCTTATCAGATATGAGATAGAAAAAGGATCATCAAGTGGAAGAATAACATGAATTACGTACAGCGTATCGAGCGATAAGGTCTACCATTCTAACAAAGTCCCCAGCTTATATAGCCTCGGTTCTTGTAGTTTATCTCGTCAGATTCTGGCTAGACATATACCATGGGTTAATAATTCTACAAGCCATCTAACTTATCTTTCCTTTTGATATGCGGGGTCTCTCTCTCCCAGCAGAGAAAAGATCAGCTCATTGCCGCATGTAGAAGGAGCTTAGACAAGCGAATTTTGGTACCCGGGAGTGCTACTGGTTCCTTAGGCTATTGCATCTTGCACGACCAGGGAGGGTTCTGTTGGATTTGAGCGTTACGATTGCATCATAGCAAATTAATCATATCCACCAGGGGAATTTCTAAATAGAACTAACGGCCATCCTTTTTGGCTCACTTCTCTGGTGTTCAATAAGGTCGGATGAGCCCAGTTCCCTCTAAATTGCCTGGGGAGAATCGTCCCTCATTCTACTGTTTCTAAACTGAAGCCATCGATTTGCTCAACGTCCAATCCGTAACCGCCTTTGCAGTCGCTTAACACCGCCCTGTACCACGCCAGAAGAACTAGCACCACCTCTTCCAGCCTTCTCTTGCTGAGACTCCTCCAACCCTCCTTTTCTGAATCCGCCGGGCAATGAACACCAAAGTGCCAATATCACCACTATCAGAGCTAGAGCAATAGGCTGAAGCACTTGCACGCCCTTTGCCTGCGCAATGGCCCCAACAGCGAACGGAAACACTGCCGCACCTCCTCCACCAAATGCAGCTGCAAACCCAATAGCACTTACATGCAATCTCTTAGGAAGGACTTTAGTCGCCACCACAATTACAGCGGGAAACAACGGTCCCAGGAAGAACCCAAGCCAGCCTGCAAAGATAGCGCTGCTGATAAACGATGGGATCAACCAGAAACACAGCTCGAAAGCGATGCTTATGAGCAGGTATCCTACAATGGCAAGCTTTTCTCCAATCCTGCCCGTGACAAATCCAAGAATTACACGACCAAATGTAAGACCAAGCCAGAATCCAGTAGCGACAAGTCCAGACTCAAAAGCACCACCGTCTCGCACCTTCAACATGAACGTCACGAGCCAGCCACCTAGCGAAACCTCAACACCGACATAGCAAAGAAGGAAAAGCGCACAGATCCAGGTGATGTAGTTGAGCAACGCCTCCTTGGTGCGAGATTGGCCGGAAGCTGAGACAGTCTGCGGGTTCGCAGCACGATAGACAGCACCATTTGCGCCGCGGAATGAAATGACGCAGACGACGAGTTCGACGACGGCGAGGCCGAGCATGATCCAGTAGATGGAAGACCAGGTGAGACCTGCTTTGACAATGAGAGCTGTGGCGACGAGAGGGCTGATTGTAGCTCCTAGTCCGTAGGCACCGTGCAGAAATCCGAGCAATCTAATTTTGACATTAGCGGGTTGTTGTAACATGGAGACATATCTGGAGAATTTACTCGTTAGCGTTTTGCATGTTCCCAACCCATGCATTGAAACCGCCATCCTCTAGACCATTTCCAAAGCCCGAGAACACGAAAATTACTGGCAATACCGCATATGGAGGTTTTGCGCAAGTGACTGCATAACAAATGATCTTGCACGTTCTGAGAGCACTCTTAGCATATCTAGCCTTCTTTGAAGTGATCAAACTCACGGTGCTAGTACACAGATCCCTCTCTGCCCATATCTCATATGAATCTTGTTATTCAAAAATGCAGCTAGCGTATAGCCGAGAAATGGCGAAAGGAAAATAAGGGAAATGACAGTGTAGTTGACATTGTAGTACGTTTCCAGATATGGGATCAGAGCACCATAAGCAGCGTCGTTCATTCCCATTGCGGTGAAAGCAAAGATAGTCGACATATATCGGTAAGCGTTGATTCTTGGGGAGTTCCATAGCTCTTGTTCTGGCTCTTTGATGTCTTCGACTGATTGATCGACTTCCTGCTTGGTACTTTCGATATCTACTTTTGGAGGGTGCTGAGCCTCGAGAGCGCCGCCTGCAACTTTGTCCACCACAAAGGCTTCCTCGTAAACTTCGACTACCATCGCTTTATAAGTAATATAATAAATGATAGTCTTGAATAGATCTGTAATTTGATATGGAGAGTAGATGTACAAGCGTCAAGATCTCTCGCGCAGTGCTTTGCGGATATTCGACTAGACAGTATTAACAGAAAAGGGAAGCAGATAAAGGTGTATTATAGAGTTATGTAATGATACATGATTTGGAGATGACAAGAGACGGTGAAGAAGGACTTAGATGCAAAGAGCTTTGCAATATGCTAATATCCGAGGGCGATGTCATGTAGCCTGTGGGCCATGGTGGCCCATACGGGAGTTAAAAAGGATTTCCCCGAACTTATGAGCGGAGCCGGTCTCGAGCTGGCCCAGTGGCGAGCCTTGGGAGCATATGGTATCGACATTTGCGGAGAAGATTTCTACCAAGTTGGGACAAAAGTGGGAGATGGTGAGACTGTGAATTTGCCATGCCAAGAGTAAAATCCGAGGTTCAGCCGTTCCGGACCGCCTGGCCGTCCATGAATTTCGCTTTGCACCATTACAACATAGAAGAAATGTTTGACACAATTATTAACCATGATCAATCAACAGTTTCAAAGGGCGGGGGTAGATACCCCTACCAGAGCATCATTCATACAAGGCCAGATGATCAATATTGAGCCTTCATTTGAAGAGAGTACGCTAGGTCAAAGAAAATATAAGGCAGCTAGCGAAAGCCAATGCACAGATGTGTCATTTGATCTGCCAGTTGACCACTACTAGGTTCCAGTGTTTATTTTCGGTTGATAAACTTCGGGTCAACCTGGTGTGTTGTGTGCAGAGAATAACGACTAACGGTCTCAAAACCTTAGATCTGAGCGCGGTCCTGTAGTTCTGCCGCAAGCCTCTGCAGATAGAACTGCTGTGCAGCCAGGGGTAGAATTTCGAACGATTTCAGAATTCTCGCGATGTCTTGGCGTCCCTTTTCATAGGCTTGTAGATCCCGATTACCATACACATCTCTTCCAGCTGCATACCCACTTTGCAAATCTCGGAAAAAGTAATTCACGGCCACACTAATGGTAGATGTAGGTGTTGCTGTGTGGAGCCATAATGGAGGTAGGAACAATATGTCACCTTTCTTTAAGATTGCTTCGTGAGGGTGTCGACCGGGCAGGCCAGAATTTTGGAGCTCCTGAAACACATCTAGACTCGAGCTCGAGGCACCGGGCTCGAAGTCGAATTGTGTAACATCAGATGGCGGGAAAAGTAACAACTTCTTCTCGCCTCGGATCTGACAAAGCACATTTGCCATGACCTAGTTGGGTTTCAGCAGAGAACTTTCGCGTATATATATTCGGAGATGCATTATAAGAACTTACGTCATAGTGTAACCACATGTTGACGGGCCCAGAAATTCGGAGGACTGAGCTATGTAAATTATTTAGAACGTGATTTAATTCACTAGGTAGTCGGAACTCAGCTGCCAAAGCAGGATAATCGTTTTCAAAACATGCTGGAAGGTCTTTGGCATTCTCGGAGGATAAAGCACGCATGTACAGTTTCTCTCCCTTCTGTATAGAGTCCATGAAGTCCCCGAAGTTCTTGTTGGCGTATGAGAAGTTCTTGGTCTTGAAGCTCATATGAGCATTTTTGCTTTCGTGGACAATTACCTGAAACCAACTGTAAGTAAACTTTATTTGATGCTCATTAGAGGAGACTTGCCTTTCTACTGTGGCCGACTTTTTCCTTGAGGCCTTCGGGTGTCCATTTTTCTATACATTTGCCAAGGTCAAGGCCTTCCAATATGATCGGTCTGCCATCACGGGCGATCGCTAGAAACTCGTCTGGGCTGCGCACCTTGACTCTACGGATTTTGAATGGTTCGTGGGAAATTTGAGTGGTTCGCAGAATTTCGCTAGCGGATACAGTCGTTGGCTTGGACGGCGAAGTGGTATGTGTTTGCAGGTAACTCCATACCATTAAATCGGAAATGGAGGTCTCATCAGGGCCGAGTATTTTGATCGAATAGGCCCCTTTGTTCCAGTATGTACCGAAGGAGAAGCACACGGCGGAGCCACCAACGATGAGGATATTGCCACCTGTCTGAATTGCTGTCATGCCAACAAATAAAAGCCTTGGAATCGTGGTGCTCCAATTGAGGCGGACTGCCGAGACTTCGGATAATGTATTGTTTGGTCTGAAAGTTAACGCTAAAACCTCATATCCAGCATCGAGCAGCCTGTCTTTTGCCACTCCACCAACGACGAGAATTTGATGTTGATGGTTAACTACACTTGCCCCGAATCTAGATAGCCCAAGACGCTTGTTCGAGAGTGAGCTAAAGCGAAGTTTAGGATACTAAAGTTGTTAGTTCTCATTGACCCCATGATTGTTTGAGGAGACACTGAGGATCTCTATGCTTTTGACAGCATCAAGCCTCGCGCTGGGGAGCTTTCGTGCTTACCATTCCCGTAAAATCTTCTATCTCCCACAACCACGAATCTTCTTGAATAACACCATTCACAGTTATCCCACCAGCGATGAAACCACATCGTAGTGAATCGGACGATACATTTGTATCTCCAACGGCGAATGTTGACCCATAAGTCTCCAGAGGTATTTGAGAGTCCGCGAGATGGCATCTAACCCAGCCCAATGGGCGGCTCCACACCAAAAAATCCGTGGATAATAAGCGAGAATCAGTTCTGCCTGTAGATATCATAGTACAACCTTGTCCCAAATACACCGCTTGGTGTCTACATAAAGGTTGCGGAAGATCGTCGACTCGTTCCCACATACCTAACCACTTATGATAGAGCCAGCAGTCGGCCATGGTATTTGTGGGGGAGGTCCTCCCGCCGACGAGCAAAGCGCCAGAATCACCCATATCTGTAATTGAATGGCACATTCGACTGGTAGGATAACTTACCGACTGCGGGAACGAGAAATCTTGGTTCAAGATGTTGTCACTCGACAATCCGTACACATCGCACGTGTCTATTCTCGTCTTTAAACCCATACCAGCAAAATTACCAACCCTTGGCTGGCTCCGGCCAGGCCCTCTAAGTGGTAATGCTGCAGCAAAGCGGGTACAACCTTGCCCTTTAGGATGTGCAGAAAATACGACTTGCGTCTTCAATATTATTCCGGCCAAGTTTGGTATAATGTCATTGGGTGCTATATTATCCTGATATGGACGTTCGGCTTGTTCTAGACCTGCGCGGCAATTATCTGCTACTAGCAGAAAATAGTGGCAAGCGAAAAGTGCGAACTCTTCCCATTCATCAAAGGGTTCGATGGCATCGAGACACATTCGATCATTGGGAGTCAAGAAATCTTCTGCGCTCCATAACTCCCATAAGTTACGTGCATATGCAGCTGCCCAACCCAAGGATAAAAATCGTTGTCTCTGAGCTTCGGTCGTGGGGTATTTGTGCACAGCTCCTAAAGAAGTATTGAGCTTGTTAAAATGTGCTAGCATCGTTGTGGCAAATGGATGGTCAACACCACCGGGAATGATTTGCTCCAGAAGACAAAACCGAGCTTCATTCAATTAGTATCTGAGGCTCTCTGCTCTACAGTGGCTTGAGATGAGTGATCTTACCAGAAGGAAGTGTATTGGCCCATTTTATCAATTCATCGGCCCATTCATGTTTCATATACGTAATGGACACTTCCGCCACGAACAGTACTAGACAGTCTTGCACGTTCAGAGCCGCCGAGCTGAATACACCTTTGAGACGGCTAAGTTCTCGAAGATCACACCCTACCTGTAGATATTGATCGCTCTGCAGGAGGATATCGCCTTCTTGAAGCTTGATGTTCGTGAGCATTGACTTGAGTTCGTGTGTGCTGTCCACGGTCTCCCGTTTTTTGATCATCAATTCTCTGTAGTCAACGTCCACAAATGTTGTATTCCGGCACGAAGTGGGATATCTTGCTAAAGACTGCCATGGTAAAGGATCACTGTTTATTAGCACTGTGTGTAGTATGGTTTCAAGCTAGGCTGTACTCACTAGCCACAACCTAAGTTCACAACAATTTTCCGCTTCTCACTAGAAAGCTCAAGGAATTGATGAACAACAAAGTCTATCGCCTTCATCCGTAACCAGTACCCTCGGTTGATCAAAGGAGACCGCCGCTGAGGTTTCTTCACGAAATAGCGGAAGAAATGTGGCTCGTTAGGGAAGTAGAGGCGCTCAACACTGCGTTTGGAGACAATGCTGCTATTGTTAGTCTATTTTAAGTCAACAAATGTATAAACCTTTGAAATATTGGGAAATTACCCCCATAATCAACTCATCTTGGGCCACTGAGCCTACAGATTTGCGTGGCCCTAAGTGAGCAGGGTAATGTTGTTCCATGGTTCAATAAACAGACATAAGATAAGTAGTTTGGAGGGACCCAACAGCTTGCTCGAAAAGGCTATGTCTCTTATGTCCAAATCAGCGACAGAGTCATTCCATAATGCGGGATATTATTGAGTATCAAATCAAAGAAAGACATGGAGGATGTTGGTCGCAAGTTTTGTGCTCGCTTATTCACAAGGCTACCCTTGCTCAGGCCTTGCAGGAATTTAAGGTGTGGTCCAAGCTCCATGGATTCACAAGCTCGGCTAGAGCTGGAGCTCAACGAAGAAGAGACCCCGCCATCCAAACACCATCCAAACACCATCAAAACCACACTGCCCGAGAGAACAAGATTTTATGAACCAAAAGTTTTACCTGAACTCAATCTCTTCGCAATATCGCAGATTGGGATGCCTAGACTTTGCGACCTAGTGTCTTCTGCCACTTCGTTTTGTTTCGCTTAAACCAGAAGGCTCCTAACCTGCTGTCTCGACCTGCGACACAAATATCCTCTGCTGGTGCCTCTACCACCTTGAACTATCCGTCTACGGAATCTTGACAGTATTGGAGCTGTATCTGTAGGAGTGACTGCGGCGACAACTCACAATGGCGATGAACTTTGTAACTTTCAATCAAGACTATAGCTGTCTGGCTGTTGGTGAGCCACTTCCTCGATGATAAATGTCGCCAAAGTTAATTTCTTGCAGGCACTTCGAGAGGATTTCGTATTTATCACACGGACCCATTCTCAAAGATCTTCAGCAGTGATGAGGGCAATGTTGCTATTATCGAGATGCTTTTTTCTACATCACTTGTCGCCTTGATACTATCACCGCGCCATTTAGTCATACAGAACACGAAGGTAAATCTGCCAGAAATGGTCTACGCTTATAGAATGCTAATCTTGTGGATAGAGATCGTCCATAATCTGCGAACTCACCTTTCCTTCCGCGGTCTTAGCTGTCAGATTGAATCGGAAACGACTTGCTGTTATATTGGAGGAAGAAATCTATCTTTACGACATCTCGAACATGACCCTGCTATACACGATTGCGACTTCCCCAAACCCGAATGCTATATGCGCGCTTGCTCCGTCTTCCGAGAACTGCTACATTGCATATCCCCTACCAAAACCGCGCGAAGATACAGGCGATAAGCGACCATCACATGCTCCACCTTTATCGACATACGTAGCACCAACATCTGGACATGTCATGATTTTTGACACACAAGAATTGAAAGCTCTCAACGTTGTGGAAGCGCATAGAGCACCGCTGTCTTGTATCGCTCTGAACAACGATGGGACCATGCTTGCAACGGCTTCTGAGACTGGGACCATTATCAGAGTATTCGCCCTTCCGAAAGGAACCAAGCTATATCAATTTCGAAGGGGTACTTACCCATCAACAATATACAGCATGTCTTTCAACTTGAGCTCGACCCTGCTTTGTGTTTCCTCTACCACGGATACTGTTCATATTTTCCGCCTAGCTGGCCCCGTAGCAAGCCCCTCTGCTGTCTTACCAGATTCCCCAAAGTCCGCGAACGAGAGATGGACTCGTGCTCGATCTCGAAGCTACGATAGCGGAACTGGATCTCCAACGGCTGGCAGCTCCCCAGGTGCCGAGGCCGTAGAAGCTACGGGAATGACTAGGAAGACTAGTGGCACATTCGGGAGCATGATTCGTAGGTCCTCCCAGATGATGGGGAAAAGCGTCGCCGGAGTGGTTGGTGGATACTTGCCACAAGCTGTTACGGAGATGTGGGAGCCTATGCGAGATTTTGCTTTTATCAAGCTTCCTAAATCTGGCATGGGGGTGAACTCTACTGGCGGCCCTTTGCGGAGCGTAGTTGCCATGAGCAGTAGTAGCCCCCAGGTTATGTTGGTCACAAGCGATGGCGGCTTTTATGTTTTCAACATAGACATGGAGAACGGCGGGGAGGGTGTTTTGGTCAAACAATATTCGTAAGTTGCCCTGCTCACCGTCTGACCATATTCTGATAATACTGGCAGTGTTCTCCAAGGCGATGACAAGCTCGATCAGTCAACAGTAAACTACATATCATTGAGGTAAGAACCACGGTTCATTGGTGCGCTCGTATTGGCGTTGGGGGGCTTTTGGGTGTCGTCTTTTTCAAGCATCGACTTGAAACTTTCACGCATCAGCAGCCGGCGTTGGATCTTTTCCCTGCAACATTTAGTCCCATGCCTCAATCTAGAGTCTGTTCGACTCTGCACGGGTATATCTTAGGAGCATTGCGCATTATTTGGGGGTCGGCGGGGAGTAATTGTACCAGAGAAGTCCTAGTATACTCTGAATGAGACAAATCTTCGAGTTCTTAGCTGATGCAACTTTAGCATGGACAAAGAATAATTTTTGATGACTGCGCCAGCTGTACTCACATTCCAAGTCTCACCCTTCCCCCCACTTCTGTCCCTACCAATTTTCTGTCGCATTATTTATCGCCGTAAGTGCTGTGAACTGGGTAGGGTCGAGCCAGTGGCAGCGACCGGTTTTTCCCATGCTTGTTGTTGATTACTCTACGATCAAGCCTATCTGTCTGCACGAAATTTCATAAGATTATCTCAGTGTCTGATGTCTCTGTTAAACGCTAATTTATACGTCACTTGGCAGACTGTATGCCATTGCATGACGAACATTCCCCCTAGCGGGATTGATTTGTCTCACTGGTATTTTCGAGAACTTTTACGTTCAAAAGGACCGGCATAAGCCTCTCTAAATGTTGTCAAGTGCTCGGATCTCAACTATTTTGTTAGAAAGACTGAAGCCAGTCTAGCATACTCTGGCTGACATCATGCGGCAGCTCGAAGCCGAATTGACCCCTGTGTAGCATGAGAGAAGAAGTCACTTCAGCCTACCACGAAATGAATTGTTGACATCATGCAAGAATCTCACCAACCCAACATCATGCTACTTGAATCAGTGGATGGGAGTTCATGATGGAGTTGATGATTATCTTCGTAGGGCTGGACTCGTGCATCTTGTCCGCTTGCCCCGGAACCAATCATTCTTCTGTGCGACATACAACCAACTTCTTCACTCATCTCAAACGTTGGCCGCTATTTCATGTACTTCGTATATCACATTCCCTCGTCGAATCGTGTCACAGCTCTCGGATTGACGTCGTCTTACCTGAGATTACTGCACTCAGGTGCAGCAGGTGTCGTGAAGTCTCTGTCTACCGGTATGTGCTATTCGCACGAAACTTACGATGTACTGCAAAACCTCCAGACGACCAGGCCTCAGCTCATGCAGAAACCATACTTGCACGCCGGAGGATCCTTCCACTCTAGTGAGTCTTGCACAACGGTCCCTCGCCACTGCCATGGAAGCCGGTTTGGAAGTTTCGAGAGGCGTGCCGTCAGGGGAGTTTCTGCAGCAGACGAAAGTGCAGCCATGCAGGCCAAAGATGAGTTGACGTGAAAAACCCCGAGATGATCATTTTGCAGCCGTGTGCGCTTCGCACACTGGGATTGCACGCGGGCTTCTCTCTTTTGCTAAATGTTACAGAACACCTTGCATATGCGCTGAAGAAGGGCAGGGGTTCACCTGCTCGCAAAGCCATTGGATAGGCATTTGGAATTCAACTGCCCTGTTGGAAATGTGACGAGGCGTGCTGTATGCATCGGTTCGCGAGCAGCCATTACCAAAGTCTCGTGCTTGTGAGTCTGTCAGCAGTTCTCTCATCTGTGTACGAAACAATTGTTACAAGAGCTTTCGTGAAATGCGACCCTGTTAGGCTAGATGAGATCACCCACAAGAAGCGGAGTTTCATCCGTCCTAATGAGGAAATACTACATGGCAACAAGAGAGCTGCTCGTTGCCTTTGCAAATGCGCGAGATGAGCGATCCTGGATTGTAAATGGCCGCCCTATGACCAGACTAAATCCGATCGTCGTATAGAAGGGGCAACTTAATGGCCGGTGCGGTGGCAATAATGGAAGTCCCCGATGTTACGCGGAGCCAGGATGACGCTATCGTCATTCCGAGATAAGAACTTTTTTAAAGTACCGTATACTCCTGAAGCTTCAAGCACTTTATAGGTCAATTTTATATCTATTCTTTTTGGAAGGTGGTTGCTGACGACCTCTCTCGAGTTATTGCTATCCGAGAATCGAACGCCAGTCAACAAGCAAAACGACAGGCAACCTTGAAAAGACCAGTCAAGCAAAACAAGAATGATTTATGTCATGGCGCAGGTCCCCTCGCTCTCACGTTTTTTGATGCCACGCGAGCACGAGGTTCATGGGGCTCAAATTAATCTAAAATGAAGCTTCAAGCATGGGAAGATGGAATCAAGTCGCGGTCGTAGCTAACCCCCTTCACCATTAGAAGGGTTTCGAGTCAACAAACCAGAGTTGTTTATTTATTCTATTATTACTCATAGCAAGCATTGTGAGATGAAGCTACGAAGTATGAGTGCGAGGCTGTGCTTTTGAAGGATGAGCGGAGTGGATCCGGAGGAAGATGGCCTGTGTCGTCGACCTTGACCTCACCCCGCTTGAATCTTGATGGATCGATCGTCAAGTGTGAACTTTGAACTTCAGACGACCTAGATATTGGCCGTGATAGAGCTATGATACGTACAATACGCGCTTGCTCATACATATATGGCTCATCTCAGAAGCTTAGAATTTAGCAGCGGCCTCCTGAGAGGCCAACGATGTGTGAAGGATGCAAGCAGTGAGCACTCAGAAGTTCAGACGAGGGGTCATTTGACGCCGGCCGTAACTTATTGCTGAAGAGAGTATCTGCAGGACTTCCCTGTGGCCACGATGCTCAAGATTTTGGTACTCCCTGCTGATACCGGTATCCCAAATCCCAACGTCCTATCGGGACAAGGAACCCATACTGGCGGTGTTCATCCTCCGGAGAAACTGCTCGAAGAGATGTATGTACGATGCTACGATAGAAATTGTGGATTTGGCATGTAAATTTAACTTCGTTCTTAGCCCAATTAGGAGAGAGGTCGTTGTCTTCGATGCCACACGCATCAGTGTCACCACTCCACCGCAATCTTGATTCTATACGCCAAGGCAACTCACTGACCTCATTCTGGCCTGTCAATAAGGCCCTAAGAATCTAGTACCACTACTGGATCGACAGCCTGGGACCTGGCATCGGCATGATGGGAGATAATGGGAATTGAAGATTCCAGATCGCTCGGAAGCTTCAATCGTTGGCCGACTAGTGCACGAAATTGGCAAGACTAGATGAAACTAAGACAGGAAGACACGGCTCATCGTGCACCAGATCTGATTCCACAATTCGAACAAATCTCGAGTGGACGAAGGAGGAAAAAGCTGCAGGACCAGTCTGACAACGTAATAAATGGTATCCCTGATGATGGGCCCGATCAAACCAATAGCTATGAATTGAGGTTTTTAGTGGAAGTGTATCGTTGGCAAGATGTCGAAACGAGGGATCAAAAGCCTCTTGAAAAAGGAGAGAAAAGACGGCGACTGATCCAAGTCGGCTATCTCTAACCGCCGTCTCTGCCGCACGACCAATTAGATAACAACCGACAACACCACTTAGACTCTTAGAGACGTCAAATGATCTTGAATCGACCCGCGAGCGCCTATTTGGCCCCCAAAGTGACCGTTCGATGGTGGTCTCGCACGCAAGCGGGGCGGCTGCGTTACTTTGCCTCTCCCGCTGCGGCGTAAGGCCAATTGCGCTTGGAACAGCCTTCCGAGCAGAACAACTGCAGGTCAGTGCAGGTCTGAAGTGAGCGGGCGTGGGGAAGGTGTACATAGCGCTCTCTTGTTTATAATACCCCTGAATGGTCATCTCGGTTGCCACAACAGACGAGGGGATCTCGGGGGAGGAACTGTCGAAGATGTGCAGCAACAAGAACAAGGACTCTCTAGGAGAAAGAAGTAAAAGCTCGACGATCTCTCATTCGATGATCTCGAGATGATGTATGTGGTGCCACCTTCCTTCAACGGATTCGATGCTCGTACCTGCTGGAGAAAAGACCTTCGCCACGGCCACGGCCGTCGTTCCAACTCCCACTGCGTTGGAAATGTGGTTCCCAGTTGAGGTTTAGTGACAGCGGCCGGCCTCCCGCTACTCGAGTCTACTCCCACCTTGACGTTCAGAGTACGTGTAAGTCGGTATTGTTGGTTGGTGTTGTGGCTCTGGGTGCCAGCGAAATGCTGTGTCTCTTTGTACTGTTCACGAACAAGAAGTCGAAGTCGAAGTCAAAGTCACTGTCGAAGTCGAAGAGATGAGGACAATCATTCTGCCACGGCAGCATTGCTGTAATCTTCGGGCTGTCCAAGCAAGCAGTTGATGTCGCAGTGAAGGGCAACTTTGCATAGGGGTGCTCTTAAAGGTATTAACATTGAGCCTGGCGTAATATACAGCAGTCCATCTCCAAACCGAGCCAGAGTGACGAAGTCTGCCTTGAGCTCCGGCCAGTAGGCTACACAAAAGCGCACATCCTGCCGATCCAAGTTCGAAACTCCAATAGCGAGCCCTACATATATGCGCATGCCACATGAGGTGCTAGCACCCTTTCAACCTCCTGCAGCAAGTGTGACCAGCGGGCTCGTGGAGCAACGACAGAGAGGTGTGCGAGGGCGCTCCCTGCACAGGCTGCACTGAGGAGAACGGTACGCCAGGCCAGGGGCGACCAGGTAACGTGGATAAGGCCTGGTTAGGACATTGGGACACCGTTTTACGAAGCTACTCGAGCTTCATTGAACCAGAATCACAGATCACAGACCACAGACCACAGACCACGGACCACAGACCAGAGACCAGAGACCAGAGAATCGAAACCCCTGCTAAAGAGCCCTGCTTGCGCGAGAAAAACCGTTCTGACAAACTGACAGAAAGGGTTAACAACCAACGCCAAGTGGAGCCGAGGTATTGTGGGACACTGGGAGATGGACAATCTTTCCGTTGATTCTTGTGCAGCTCTTTTCCTTGTTGGCCGTTGTTGCTGTTTTGCCTTGTTGTAACTTGTATTGGACTTTGCTTACTTTGTACCCACTTGTCAAGAGTATGTTGTTCACCCCTATCACGCAAGATGTCGAATCTGGCTGCATTACCTACGCTCTTCTGAGTGCATAGACTCCTCCCCAGACATTCTGCGAGCTGTCCCCTCAAATGAATTTTGTCTCCAAGACCGTTGATCTCGTCCAGGGTCGTCTCTGCTCTTTTCAAGCACTCCCCCTCGTTAACCAGTGCTTGCCCATGCAGGGCCTAGTCTCTCTCTTCTATCCCTTGCCCTCTCTGCATATTCCCCCCTGCCCCTCGTTGTTCTCTTCGAGTTCCTTCATCTTCCTAGCATCCTGGTTGCCTACTACCTTGTTCTTCTTGGTGCTCTGGAGACGGGGATGGCTCGATGGTTCAGCCCCCTCCCATCTCCCATCCCATTCACCCCCCATGAGTCCCATCTCCTCCCATGGCGCGCATCAACAAGCACTGCCGTACTCCGTACCTGTTCCGTCCAGGACCGTGGCCCCAGACCTGTTGGAGCAGGATTTACAATATTAAATCTTGGATCATTTATACTCGCTCCGCTCTATTCGTCTTTTTGATTCAAGAACTCTGGACCTCCTCCTCAAGTCTGCCTCGAATCCTCTGTCTCTTTTTCCGTCACTCTCCTTCTCCAAGCAGACTCACCACCCCTTCGCATTACATATCCCACCACTCGCTTTGCAATCCAACGACTAAGCCTCACGTTACTATTTATTCATCAGTGGGAATTGTGAAAGAGCTAATTGCTCCTCCTCGACATTGTGACACGAGCTCGTAACAACGTCCTAGTCCTCGAATGCGCCTCAAAAACTCATCCCCCGCTCTTCACGCGTCTGTCTCTCGAAATCGCCAATCAACCAGCGCCGTGGATCTGACCTCCAACATTCACCGCATGCCCCGTTAAAACGCTCGGCTTTCCTGACCTAATTCCAACATTTGATCTTGTTGCTTCGTCGTTGTCTTTCGGCTCACTTCTTTCCACCTTCTTTTCTTATCAAGATGGAGCTGACCCCGCAATCTACACGCTCTCCTACCTCGCCTTTTCGATATCCCTCAACTTCTCAACCACTCTACGAATATCCTTCACCAGCTCATAGTGATTCCCACTATAAGGCGCCAGAAGCTCTTCAAGGTTTAGGTCTCTACTCGTGTCAAATGTCAGCATCACCAGTAGACAATGGTGGCTCAGTGGTTACACAGCTCCCTTCTACCACAGCCACCAACAACTGGCCAACGACCAGCTTGCAACACCGTAGTGAGCCTAGATCTACTCAGTCGACACCTAATATTCTCTCAGCAGAGTATGATCCCTTTGCTCCGTTTCAACCAGCAGTATCATCGGCCTACAGTCATGATATGTACTCGACACACGTCGCGGAATCAACAGTTTTGCCTGCTTCTCCCGCTCCTTCTGGTCACGCCTCCCAACGATCATCATTCTCATCTACACCAGCATCCGAAATTTTCACCCAAGCTGGTTCTATACACTCCTACACGCCACGGATAAAGATGGAAGAAGCTCACTCGGAATATGCTTCTAGTGGGGAGTCTATTATGATGACATCCTCACCTCAATTAAGTCACAACATTTTGGTAGCTTCAAACAGTCCATATCCAGGAAGTCTAGAAGCGACATTCTATCAAGATCAGCACTCCCCCATGGGAGGCTGGTCAAAGATGGATTATACGACCACAACTCAAGATCTTCCTTCTATCTCGTCTTTACCAATACCTCCTTATGATCGACACCCTGAAAGCCAGGAACGAGGTGGGGCAAGAGTCCACGGGCAACGTCGAGGGCCAAGCACAATTGCGCGCACAAGACAACCGCGTAAATTGACTACTAAAGAAGATGCAAATTTCCAGTGCGATGTAAAAGGGTGCGGCAAGCTTTTCGGAAGAAGCTACAACTACAAGGCCCACATGGAAACTCATGATGCACGCCGAGAGTACCCATTTCCATGCCCTCTGAAAGATTGCAACAAGAAGTTTGTGAGAAAGACAGATCTACAGAGACATCATCAAAGCGTCCATATGAAGCAACGAAATCATCGGTGCGACTATTGCAGCAGATTTTTCGCTCGCAAAGACACCCTCCGAAGGTAAGTCCCGTCTCGGCCCCCTTTTGTTGACCGGTAAACTAACTGTTCTAGACACATGGAAGATGGATGCTCTAAGCGTTTCGACATTGAGACTGTCGATTTTCGGCCGCAAAACTACAGCAATCCCGAACCTTGCTCAATACGAGTGAGCCAACGACCGTCCGAGAACCCCTCGAGACAAGCCTCGTACAGTTCCTCTACCGGCCTCGGTTCTCATGACAGTCCTCTCACGTCAGCCTCGGGGCCATTTCTAGAGAGACAGGAGTACATGGCAAACAACGATGACCACCATCATCACCAACAACAGCATCACGATCACCCGTGGCCAAACTGATTGGAAACGGATTGGAGAATGGGCGGCGACAACGACACCGAGTTGGCAACGATCGAAGAAGGTTTCATCAGCCGCAGCAGTCGAAGCATCATCTGCCGGGCTTCAGAAGCAGTCATCAATGGTTCGGGTTTAGGACGAGGGTAGTTTTTAATTTTCCACTCCAGGGGAAGACGTTGGCATTTTGGGGGCGGCTGATGTTCGTGTGTGTGGTGACACGCATCTGGTCGCACGCAAGACGCAGGTGGAAGCGTCAAGATACATCAACAGACCCCGGTCGGGCGGGCACGTTACTGCTCACCCGATCAATACTGTTGGTCGCAGCAGAATTTTCTGAATATTTAAAAAAACGTGGCCAGGGGGAGGGTCACATAGGGCTTAGGGGGGGGGGGGGGATGCAGCATTTCATCTGGACGGGTCTTTTATGGCGTCGGCTATTTTTCTGTTTCGTTAGAATACCCTTCTCTTTACACGCAACTTTCGCGCGGCAAGCTTTGTACTCTTATTGGATTGGGCATCGGAGTCTGGCACAACTCTACCGGTAGAAGGAGAGAAATGTATTTAGTAGTCAACGGTGATTGGGAAACATGGATCCAGGGCTGCATTGCAGCGTGCAAGACTAAAGTGCTCACCAAATGGCAGAGCTGGTACGGTATGTAGTACGCGGAGAAATGATGAATCAATGGAAGAACTTCACACCGGACCCTCTATAATCCACATAAGCAAATTTCTTATCTGAGCAATCCCACTGTGACAGAATCCAAAAAAAGAAGCATCTCATATTGCTATGTGGATTGCTAAGTGCTTGCTGATCAAAGAGAACATTGATAAGTGACCTTAGCTCCGTGTTGCTCCGTATAGTGATGCGGGGCCAAACTAACACCCTTTCGCTTTCGCAATCACTCACTCTCCACTGACAAATAAGCGATTCGTCCACAGGTCGTGCTTCGTGAATTTCCAGATTGGGCCATAGTGTGTGTAAATCGGCACTCCAAGAGTCTGCCCCGAACTTAGTTGAACTTACTTAAGTGTGGACCTGAAGTCCAAGGAATTATACTTATTTTAAGATGCTAACTTCAGGCCCCAGGGGCAGAGAGAGAGTAGCACCAACTTCGCAAAACTCCAGATGTGAACGGAATATCAACAATCCACCAAAATCCCACCTTCGTCGTATCCCTTGGCTTCTTGGCTGCTGCTCTCTGGCGTGAGCAGCGTCCACGACTCCAATCTCACATCTCCATGGAGCGTCAGGACTCAGTACCGCTATCTGCTAATCGGCGACTAGCGCGTGAACCATACGTTGTGATAGGTATCTGCGCAATGTTGGACGCGGTCAGCATCTGCCATCTGCTTTGCGTGTGCAGGTTCGGCGGCTACGGGTGCGGTACTTATGCTGACGTTGAATAGGGGTTGGAGACTGACTGATGAGGCGTCCACAGCCAACAGATGTCTCAAACCCAACAGTGTGGTGTCAGCAGCCACCACGGGAGGCAGCCATCTTTGCTTTCATCATCGGGCGACCGTGACGTGAAAGTAAAATCCGAAATTCCGATTCGAATCACAAGCGGGAGTTTCAATATGGCGGATGCCGTTCAAATCCGACAGTGACTTCAGAGCACATGGCAACCAGGACTTCTGCATTCAATTGCGACCTCTACTCGCTGCCCACCTGGTGAATTTGGGGGTGCCCGGGAATTATGGATAGTGAGTGGAACGTTCCAGGTTTGTCGTACGATTTACTCTTCGTAGCCTAGCAAATGACTTCCAGAGTTCCTGTCCCCAAACTTGGGGTAGTCTTTTACGAGACGGTGTATGTGGAGTACAGTAGTGCTGGGTGGATGAAAATCTGGAAGGGGCATTGTAGTCACTCTAGGTCCACGACTCTACGAGTCCACTGGGCTAACGCAGTTGGTGCACACACTGATCACCTAGGTTTCCCTGGCTAGAGGACTCGAGCCACGAGCCAAGAGCCAAGATGGATGTCAATCGCACAGACAGCAGACATGCTCCCTCCCCTCGCACGAAGCTTCCCATCCTGGTCCTTGCGTGACAGGCAAACGCAGCCGTTGCTTTCTTGACCAAACAATTTCGACATCCAGAAAGCCATCAAGTGCGGTAAAGAACACAACACCCGGCATATTTAACCGCGCGGTTTCATCATCCGGCAGCACTCATTGGGCAGCCGTGGTCGAGATGGTGCTGAAGGTCGCAGATGAGGCTGCAAAGCTTCCAAGGAGTCCTCATGGCTTCATGGATGTGCCCTTACCAATAGTCGGGATGCAGCAAAAAGACTTAGAGTCTTGACATAGGGGATCAACACTTCCGCTATAGAAGTAACTCTCAAATAGCTGTTTTAGGACATTAAAAATGTAAATAGAGACCTCATGGACAACGCCACCAGTATGAAAAGGCAGCTGCCAATTCATAGCCTGGTCTCATCATGATCACCCCGCACTTGCCGATTGGCGTCCCCCCCTCTTGATGTCCTGATAACCATACATATTCGAAACCTGCATCACCCGAACAGGAACCTGGAAACAATGAAGAGACATTCTCAGGATTCGCGATAATGACAGCTGGCAATTAAACCTGCAAAATCAAACAATGGATGTGCAGCCGGCTGATCAGAGAAATCTCGAACCTGTCCAACTATGTGTCGGAGGTCATTTGCACCAATACTTCCAAAGTAAGCTTGAACGCGCGAGGCCTACTTTGGGGCAGGAATACCACACCGTACCACGCGAGAAAGGACCGATGGTTCATGGATCATGGCTTTGAATCTGACTGCAGAATAATACCGGTAAGTGCCTCGTGGATGCCATATGAAATTTTGCACTTAATCTTTTCCGGATGTATCGAAGTCTCCCTCCTTCCGCTTCTGGACGTGGAGATACCACACTTCACCACCATTATATATTGCGCGCACATGGCAACGGGTCCCTGACTAGCCTCAAAATCAAATGCAGCGGTGTATCAAGATCCTGCCAATGCAGAAGCATTGCTTCGAGAACCAAACGTGCTTCTAAAGTACTCCCAGACGTCGCACATAGAGCACTTGCTCGTTGCGCCTACGTTAATTTATTTTCCGGACTGCAAGTGCAATCTATAGCTCTAAGCTGTTTCCTTCTTTGGCTTCTAGAAAAGCGAAGCTCTTCTTGAACCGGTGTGACATGGCGCACCCCAGACTTGTTCGTATTTGGGGGTCAATATCTGATCTGAACCATGGAAGCCGATGCTCCACTATCGTGTGACGCACTGCATTACAACGATCGCAGCAAGTCGACGGTGAAGACTACACGAGCTAGCAAATCATACAGCTTACGGTCAACTAACGTTGCAACCAAACAGCCTCAGTCCCAGTCGCGATCAATTGTTGAGAGATTTGAAGCTTTGTGATGCAACTTTCAGCCATGACCGGAACATCGAGGAACCGACGATGGTGGAGGAGAAGTAATGGACCGTGGAGGTCTCACACACACACAATCGCCGACTTCTCGGGCTTCCACGTTGATGTCGACATAAAGGGGGGTAGGTAGGTAGACAAGGGGTAGGGCGGCTCGAATCGCACTCGTCAGTTGCCATTCGTGGCTCGTGAGTTGCAACGAGTCCACGATTCGTCAATGTACGGACGGAGGCGTTTTTATTTATTTTTCTGGTTCTCGAAAGCAACCAAGTGAGTGATGTGTGGGGTGTTTGGAAGTTGGGTCACCCAAGATTGACCTTGCCAGTGACTTGGAAGTACCACCAAGTGGCACCAACCCTCGTGGAGATTCTCCCGTACCGCAATTCCACCAAACAAAGTTTCGACGCCGCAGTTACGTGCTTTCTGGGGATTTGGGAGCGGCATTGTTGCACCGCCTCTTTATCGGAGGTTCAACAGCGGCACAATGATTAATTTCGATCGAGTATATTGAGCCCAAGACGACTAACCCAGTGAAGATGCCCTCGCCGCAATGGAACAGTGAATACCACCACCACCACCAACATTCGAGGAGAACCTGGCTCGATACTCGTTAGCACAATCCCATGACTTGAGCTCGTTAAGAAGTGAACAAGAATTAAGAGTAGAGTAGGAGTGGTTGCCAACAGTGGTTGTGCAACGTACTGAATTAGAGTTCGCATGAAGACCTTGAACAACAAAAATCGCTGGCCGTTTGGAATGGTGTTGTTGACAATAATGAAGGTCGCGAGTCCAAACGAAGTACTAACTAGGAGCTTGGAAGGTGTCTGATGCACCATCCCGGACTAATGTTTTTCCTGCCATTATACGGGCCGGCCCGAGTGGCCGAAACCTCCCTTCTTCCAACCACACAGTTACTCTCTGTGCCTTTCACCGACATCACACAGCATCCAAAGTCGAATTCCCATCGCTCTAGACGGAGATCTTCAATCTCGAATCGAAGCCTTCTCGCAAATGTCGCCTTGAAGCTGTGCTGCCTCTCGAACGAAAGGAAGAATAGAACCACTATCACTCCTCCAACCGTGCGAAAGCGTCTCGTTCCACCAGCCTCCTCCTTCGCTCCCATTCAGCACACGAGCGCACACAATTTCCAAGCTCCAAGCAAGAACTACGGCCAACCACTTCACTGCATAGGAGCTATTGCTGTCCGGTGCAATATATCGCTGACATATACTTCCGCGAATAGAGAATTGTTTTAATGAAGGGACACGAGGACAGTTATGTTTCATAAGCCCTTCTTATTCATTCAATACCATGTCTTGCGAACGATGACTGATGAACGAAAGCCACCAGTTCTGTCAGCACCACTTTGCCACCATGAGAACCTGATTCACGGGTCCGCCTACGGGTACCTCGGATTTCTATGACCCTCATTGTCGGGACTTGAGCTGCGCCGTTGCGAGCCTGTAAGATGCCTCTTCAGGCCTCACTCACAGACTGTGCGCCGCAATACGGCATATGTTTACCTTGAGTTGAAGGCCAACAGATAGCCCACAGGGCTTATCATGATGCTCGACATTATTCCACTCCCCACCTCGGACTGCAGGCACAGTATACGCGAAATCTCCGGATACAATTGCTAGGGAAAGTGCGAGGAATGAACGTCAGAGGTTAATAGCTCCTGTTTCAATATGTGATCAGAAATCGAGCTCGAGCATGTTTCACCTCCATGATGCCAGACCCTCTCATGAATAGGAACGGAACACCGTTCCAAGGACTTTCAGCCTCGTTTACGTACAAAGTACAGACTAACTTTGTCACCTCCGTGTCTTGAGTAGATTCGAATTTTGTATTAATCAACGTCGACTCGAGGGATGCCTCTTTTACCCTGATATCCGCCTACACACAGCTATCTTGTGTACTCCATCAATTTGGCGCCATGAAAGTCAAGCTACCTACACCTCAGGTAGTGATCGCCCCTTTGCCCTACACCTATGGTATAATTTACAGCTTCTGGTATCGGCGATATTCAATGCTCCTTCCTTTTCGCATACGGAAGGTTTTTTTCGCCCAGGTGTCTAATTCTGCAGTCCTGCGACAGTCGTTAGTATTCCCCGCTTACCCACAACCTACCGTTTGCCGAGAACAATTGTTGGTACACTTTTCAAGACCAGCACTAATGTCATTGAATTGTTACAAATTTAAGCGACATCGAATGGTGCTCTCCGGAATAAATCATCACAAGAATTTAGAGGTCGCTGTTGTCCTACAATGACCTCTTGCTCCAAGAATCTGCTTTTCTGGACAGGCGAATCATATCCATATAGGAGATTCGTGGCACAGTCTGCCCGGTTAGCCTAGAAGTTTCCAGGCCAGTCATTTCTGCTGCCAGCGGTCAATCTCCTAGATAACCCAGGTAAGGAAGTAAAAACAGCGGATAAAATCTTTAGCCAAGGTTACCTATCTCAAGTCCTTGGTATCGAGGTTGTAATTGTGGGCTGATATATGGCGGGGTGCATTTGGTCGACTTTCAGTGACATCTTCAGCCTGCCACTGGGCCACGGGACCAGTTTTGATAACCTGGCCGACAGGATGCCTACACCCCAGCTAAACAGCTTCGGCAAGACGGTCTCAGGACTCAGGAGTTGGGGAAGCTCAATAGGCTCCTCCACGTCTAACTTCTGCACACCCACTCTTTTCCCCTCAATTTTTCCTTGTATTCTTTTTAGCCCAGTCTGCACATGCACAGGATACTACAGTTACCTTCATGATCTGAACCCAGTCATTGGACATATCAGTGATCAGTCTTGCATCGCAGAGGCTTTTCTTTCGGTACAGAAGCTGTAGTTTGCCGTTTGCCACGTATGCTGGCACCATCAGTAGATGGGGTTGTTTGAGGATACCGACAGAGACGAATATCGTATTCTCGACAGATCTCATTTGGCTTGGATTGGAGTTGCGACTTGCCCGTTGCCCTTTAGTGAACTCTGCCGTGTGGCACCCACCAAGGTGAGTAAGTACCCCTGGTCACAAGGTTGAATGACAGATCCAAAGTCCTGGGTGCTAGGGGGTGAGGGGGAAGTTCCCATCAAAGGTACTGATATCGAATTGTATCTTTGTGACGGTCAGCATTATGTTTTAATGTGTCGACCTACAAAAGAAGTAGTTCAATTCAGGATGCGAAACCCTGAAAATAGTCTCTCAGCACGATTATTAGAGCCGCATGCAGGTCTCAACTTCATAGGGACGGTCTACGGTTGCATGCGTCAGCTTGTAAAAATCCTATTTGCAGATTCCAGCACGGCGGGAATGACCTGACATCCACGGCCGTCTTCACAGATTTATAGGGGGAAATTTCGAAATTGATACAGATACTGTAGTCTGCGGACGAATGTTTCATGCTGTCCCTTTATTCATCCGATTATAGGAACTATGACTTGTTTATTTCTCTAAAATTCTCTGAAGTTCTCCGTGTCAGTTCGGTAAAATCTCTTAGACTTGATAACCAAGTCTCATTGTCAAGTCCTATTACACTAGCTCATTTACATCTTAAATGCCAAAATCTTACTAGAAATTCAGTCTACAATATAGATAGGATCACCTAGCCGTACAAAGAATATACCTGCTACCTTGTTTCGATTAAAGAATTATCCCAAAAAACTTTCCCATGTTGACTAGAACAATATCATGCGTTATCCTCTCCAAAAAAGGGGGTGGTTGAATTTACTGCCAAAGCAGCTACTTCTTCAGTGAACAGGACTAGTAGTATATATCAAAAGTACTCAGGGATGCGTGACTTGTTGTGCTATCACCATATAAACCCGTATTTATGTTTATTAAGGTAGCTGGAAGTGAAATCTCGGCGAGGACAGATGGGGCTAAAGCGGAATCATGAAGGACTGGAGCTCGTCGAGCGCTGATGCCCAACAGACAAGATTATCATGTCTGAATCCTACCTTTTTGTTTTGTTTCTTGCCAAGTGACTTAGAGCGACCAGACAAATGCGATGTCTTTGAAGATGTTTCAGCAGAACTCCAGACAAGAATAACAAGTAGGAACTTGTTTGTCGCCAGAGAATCCCTCAAGTACTTGTTATCTTTCCGTGGGATGAGGACAAAAGTTAATAAGTTAATACTTGTCAAGGTATGTCCTTCTTTCCTTCGGTGCATGTACAAATAATCAAGCGGTGATACTCCAACCGGATATACCGAGAGGAGCAGTGATCAATGGAGGTGATTTTGGGCATTCATTGCCTTGACGCTGATGAGATTGTATCTCGGTCTCCCTCTTGTATGCCTTGCGACTCCCTGTTGACAAGTATGGAACATTTATTTCCATACAATATAAATCTTTGGAATTGGTAATAGGCAGTAATCTGCTTCTAATTCGTGCTCAACCATTTTCACGAATCTTGACTGAGAGAGTGATGGAGCACTTGGGCACAAAGATAAAGTATGAGGTCACGGGAAAGGGTTGATAGGCGCTCTTTGAGTGTGAGTGAAAAACAGTGAAGTATTCCTCTCTATTGAGCACATCTTTGGAAGCAGTCTCGTGCAACCCCCTCCCCCCAACCCCCCAAACAAGATGGAGCTGTGAGCTGTTGCACTAATGTAATGTCTTACATAGCCCCCGATTGGTTATGGTATGCAACCTCTACGGGGACAAGTGGAAAGCTTCCCCCTACACATAAGATATTTGGATGTCTCCGGTCTTCAAGATTATAGGGGGTTCTACAAAAGACATGGCTTCACAAGCAGTTACTCTAGAGATAATATCAAAGTATACCATTTTTTCTTGATTTTCAATTCGTTTTTTCCTAAGTAAACACCTGATATTTCTTATTATTTCGTGGTGCTTACCTCCAAACAAAGTATATGTTAGTTCCACATGTAAGTCCTGCAACCTTAAATAGAACTTTCCATAATTTGGTCCTGGTAGCCTGGAAAAGTAGGTAATGTGGTAAAATGCATTTTTAAATTCACTCCCGCATGCGTTTTCTCGGCTCTCGCGGAGCAAGGCGAATTGTCGAATCTATGGCCCTAGCGCTGAAGGACGGTGTCCAACGCGATCCTCATCGATTGGAGGTACTTCCCAAAATAGCTTATCGAACTCTCAGGGCTCTTTGATTCCTAGTTTGATATTTGAAGATCCTTGACGGTATAGCATTGAAACATTCCAACAAACTCCGTAAACCGATGAATATGCATCAAGCACAATTTACACCAACTCAAATAGTACATCCGAATTCCGCTTACCAACCAGCGATATAAAAAGCACCAACCTAGAAACAACCTCGCGATCGGATCAAATCTCCAAAGGAGGTAAATTTCACGTACATGTCAGAAGCCACAAAAATAAAATCGCGAATTTCAAAACACGGCTGTGCAGCATCCTTCGATGTTTCGAAGATCATAAAACCACTGGGATCGGCAAGCCACCACGCCCAAGCGTGATGTGCCTGCATTGCATGGTGTGCACTCAGCCTCCTCTGTGTGTGTTGGTTGTTCATCCTTTGTGACGATGTGCTGCAGCGACGAAGCCTTTGGGATATTGAAACATGTTTCTTGGGAAGAAAGGGAACTTATTTTGGTAGATTGGGTCTCGGAAGATTGTGTTTGCTGGATGCGAAGATTGAGCGGGGTATTCTATATCGCTGTTGCTTCATTCCAAAAAAAATATATGCGGGCATGGGGCAGATCCACGTTGCACCTGGTACTTTCAGTTCTCATATCAAATACTCAAGGGATTTACCCACTCAAAGAAAAGAGGATCTGGTCTACTGTTGTACTTCTGTGAGGACATCTAGTGTTTGTCAGTGCTCCGGGCAGAAACCACAAAACAACCCGGTGCACTGGGTCATCTCTGATCCTTTGTTGTGACTATAGATAACTATAAATTTACATGTTGATTTTTGGTCCTAGGTACAGGTCTATGTACTCCAAAACCCCTTAGTTCTTGTCTACAACAAAGCCTTCCACCCACCACTTCCTGGCTTCTCAATCCCCAGATGCTTTATCACTAGACCCAAATGATCGACTCCCCAGAAGGCATCTTTCTCTCCTTTCTCATTCTCCGCCACAAACCAAGGCAGACCAAAAGCACCGTCAGCAAGTGCTTGATCGGTGTTCTTCGCAAGCCTTTCTTTGCCTTCCTTCCCAGCTGCCTCCATTACTATAACCAAAAGTAAGTCCTCATCATCTATTTCGAAATCCTGAGAACACTACACGAACCTTTCGTCGTATCCTCATCCCCCAAAACACCCCTCAAAACGTCCACCAGCACATCCTTCTCATACGTCTTCCGCCCCTCGACCCAATAAGCAGGATACAACTTATCTAAACACCTCACCAATGCCTCCTGTCCCGCTTTCCCAGGTCTCAATACCATGAGAGCACAGAGAGCTCGCATGGTGAGGAGGGTAAGAGGTGGGAAGTCGGGAGGTGTCTTTTCTAGCATTGGTATAGCAAAGAGCTTTGACCAACGGAGACGAGTTTTGTTAATCCATTTGTCTTTATCTAAATAAATTGTTAGAAAGGTGATACGAAAAGGTGAAAGAGTGATTTTTGAACTTTTTATGTTAATTGGTGGTGTATTTCCACAGGCTTTCATGACTCCACCGAGGAAGATTGGGATGTAGGTGATCTCTGCATCTTTGAATATTGGATCGCGCTTAAATACATGTTAGATGTTTTCGTATCAAAGTGGGTTTATTTTCCATGTGAAGAAAACACAGAAACAGTTATCTCACTCTTAAGATGTAATAAGCCTCGTATGCAAACGGGCTCACAGTGTCCACGTAGAGTGTCAATTTTCGTGCCATTGCTGCATATATGACGAGGTATGCTGTCTGATAATTATCAAATAGAGAGCGGTGAATCAGACTTATGTTCTCCGTAGAAGTCAATACGCCCTTTTCTTGCTTGTGTCGGAGTATGGAACAGTTCTCACACTTTCTATTTACATTCTTGTGCGGGGCAGCTAAGCCGAGGGAACACAGATGTTCTTGACCGAAGCGTGACGTCACAAGAGAGCCCCTAATCATGGAGGCAAATCAAAAGGAGTGCTACACCCCAATCTATTCAGTTATATTTATCTATCAATTTGGTTGCAGTCTTGCAAGTGTGTGGGTATCATAGGTCTATCTCGAAACTTTTCGCGCTGGCCCTTGAACAAAGAACTCTCCATGCGATAATCTACCTAATATCATTAGAGCAGCAGCCTCCGTGGACACAACACTGCTAAACTACATCCACGCTTTCTGCCCATAGTCCATAAGCATAAAACGAGTTTCGCCTCAGGACTTTTGACCCGGTTTATGACCAATCTTTGTTGCTCTCATGTTCGGGAGTGTATGTCGTTTGCCTGGTCTTCTCCCACATTCAGTGACAATCATTCGAATGAAATCCAGGGCTGCCCAATAACTGCTATGGGCACTTAACATATTAATATACTGGATTTCGAGTGGCCCCCCGCCAGAGCTGAGACACCAATCAATCTGACCATTGTCGTTCAGCAGGTAGTATTTCTTCTCGGCGATCTCCTCGCGTGTGAAATCATGAACATCTAGTTCCAATTGAGATGGCAAACGTGCCATTGGTGCGTGCTTTGCGACCTCGCCAACTGCAAGGTCAGTAGATGAAGAGCCAGAAGTCATTGACTTGACGGCTTTGCCAATAGTCTCGAAGAAGCCTAGGCTTGCACTTGGTACCTGAGCAGGTTTCAGACTAGCAGCATATCGAGGGTCAACGGTGGGATTGAGCCGATATGCGATGGGATCATTACAGTGCATGATGTTATAGACGTTATCTACTGCCATACAACCATAGGTACCAGCGTCTCCGGTGATATTTTGGTCATGTTCATCGCTATATTGAGCGTCGACTTTGCCACGCCCCTTGCGTGGGACAAGCCTCCCCTTTTCTAGGAGTAAGAAGAAAGCAGCCGGACTTCCTGCGAAGAACAAATTTGTGCAGTCGAAGTCAAAATGTTTGACATTAAGCTTTTTGCTAGTCAAGTCAAGTTTCGGAACAAATGTAGGCTGCTTGCTCAATATATCCACGGCCATCGCACTTCCCAAGGAATGGGCAATGATATGAACTCGGCCTTTACAGCTGAACTCGGGGTTGTTTTTGCACCATAATCGATACACTCTATTTGCCTCGGAGATAACCGCTTGAATCATTCTCGGTTTATGATGTGACATGTAGAACGGAATATCTAGCATGACATCTGATATCATGTTTCGAACGGCTGGAATCGATTCCGGAGTAATGTCTTTCATGGAAAAATCAGAGGTGGCCGGTTTTTGTTGCTCATTTCCTTGTGCCAAGCCTCCGTCTTCGAAGGAAAGGTTGGACCTCCAATTCACAGGGAGTACCATAATACCGCCACAATCGTCACGGAGGACCCGTTGCACTCCCTCATTGGCGAGCTCTATGTTAACACCGCGCCGAAAGGAGTTGATTGCGTGTGTGAAATTGAAACTCTCAACTCGTTCAGAAAGCTTTTGACCTATGCCATGGACGACAAGAACCAAATCTTTCACCAAAGGGGGTTTCTCGTGTGCCTCACATGCTGAACACGTCGATTTTCTTGTGTTTTCAGCGTCACCGGATACGGCAGCATGCTCGGCAGCCTTCATGGTATTTGTGGCTTTCTTCGTAGGATGAAGTTTCTCCCACGCTTTCCATTCAAAACCACGGACCACACAGATTCCAACGTTTATGCCCTTCAAAATTTTGTGAATCGGCTTTCGACCATAGTATGCGGATGGCTGGAGTGTGGGTTTTAGTATATATGCCCTTATTTTGTTGATATAGATGACTTTGGCCGAAGAATACTTCTTGGTGATAGTCCCAGCATCTATTGCGTTGTTGTCCGCAACTATTGTGCCCTCGGCAGAAGCTTCCCCATGAAAGCATTTCGCAGCACAATAAGAATTTTTGGCAACTTGGCAACCACCTCTCTTGCCGATAGGCTCTTTTAGAAACTCATCTTTAGGCCACAATTGATGTACGACCTTTTCTTCGCCTGCTGCCCCAACGTCCATTGCACTATTGAGTTCATCCTTCCACGTTTGTGACCACGGCCTAAGCTCTCTATAGCCCAACTCAAGTTGGTTTGCTACGTCGGATTCAACTGGGTACATTGTATCCTTGTAGAACCATGTTCCACGGGTCACTGATGCAATGTCGTGTACTGGAGACCAGTAGATTGGATACATCTGTAAATCCGGTATTTTCACCATATGGAGTCTAGAAACGCCGACAGGAATTTCACAATGTCCCTTCTGGGATTTATGGGCTTTACATCCTGTGACTTCTACTGGCTGAGACCGAGTAAACTCAGCTTCTTCGGCTGTTTGTGAGTCGAGTTGGAGATCTTCATGCTCATTTTCGTCGTAAGTTGAACCTCGGCGATCCGATGCCCCGTCATATTTAGATGGAAGTTTTACAAAAGGTTGGCCAGTAGTGCCAGCGGAAGTACTTTGGTTTGTAAGTGCCGTTGCATCCGAACTGGAATACCGCAAACTAGCATCCCGTTTCCCCTTTTTTGTCGAGGGCGGCGAGGGTGAAGTGGATTTTGGACGCTTCGATGATTTGTCTTTAGGGTCGCTTGCACTTTCGTGAGCACCGCTGTGTCGAGTCTTGTGATGCCCATCAAATTGCTTGTGTGACTTGGACCGGTCATGCTTCTCAAAAGAACCATGGTTCTTATACTCTGGTGTAGTTTGTTCCTTGCTGTCCAAGTCTTCTTGAATACCGGAGCGCTTCTTATGCGAGCCGTCTCCTTCACACTCACTCAAGTAGTGTAGTTCGGAGGCTTCATCCCGGTTGGGCTCTTCAAGGCAATCATTTATGACATGTTGATCAGGCTCGTCATCATCTTCGGAGTCTTCGGTTGTGTACACACGCCCTCGATGCTCACTTTGAGAGTCTCTTTCTTCACTACAGCACGGCGGATCTGGGCTGGACCTATGAGACTTGCCGTTGTCGGAATGAGATTCAGGGTAGTGACTGCGGGCGTATGGTTTCCTATCTTTCATCTTTTTGGTCCCCTTCTCAGGTTTTGAGTCCTTCTTAGTCTCACGAGAGGTCTTCTTAGGAGAAGAAGAAGCCTTTCTGGCAGACTTTTCCGCTTTCCGGGTTTCTGCTCGGGCGTGCCTTCTACTATGCTTGTCCTCCTCACGCAAAGCAGTGTAGGTGGTAGCCTTCTTAGAACTTTCTCCCTCTCGGTTTGACGTGGGTATTTTGTCGTGCTTCTTCTTTTCGGTCTTCAGTTCATCAACACAACCATCTTTTGTGCAATCCTTTGTTGGAAGATTATCTTTTGGTTTCCGATCGTGCTTCTTGTCCTTGCCAGCACAACAACCCAACCACGCCTCATCTAAGGCATTGTTGTCCCGCGGGGAGAACGGGCGTAGAGAATGAGTTGACTTGGTATCAGACCCGCTTGGGGTGGGTGCAACGGAGAGAGGATCGTCGATTGGTAGCGAAGAGGAATAAAAGTGTTGTGCTTTGAGCTTCGGAACGCCATATTTGTCCACCTCATCGACAGATACATTACGAGCATGGTGGCATGAAGGGCCGTATGTATGATTGTATTCCGACATCGTGCACTGCTGATATTAGGAAAATGGGGGCTTCCGAGATATCTCTTCACCTACAGCGACGCAGAAAAGCAAATGGACAAAGAGAAGAAATACACCGCTAACTCCGCCTAGCAGAGTGGAATGTTATGGGTATTGAGTTGCACCGGGCGCGAAAAGTTGTTGTTAGGAATCGACTCAAGGAGAATAGAGGCAGAAGCGTAAAGACTGTAACGTAACCAAAGGGTTCGATGCACGGAGAGGAGGTCGAGATAAAGAGAGTGAGATGTATGTAGAGGGAGACTGAGGGATGGCAGATGTTGGAAAGTAATTCTAGGAGAAAAAGGGTATCAAAAAGAATATTACGAGAGGCGCTCCTGCCTTAAGGTGGACAAGTACGAGGCTCAATCGAGCCTCCCAACCTGCTCTGCATCTGAGCTGTGAAGGCAACGACGATGTTGAGGTACAGACGCCTTCACATGACAGGTTACGTAGCTTTTTTACTACCAAGGTTCCAGGTTGCACACTAATCTTGGGTCGCCACATCCTCACCAGCCACGATGGTCCGAGCACGCGAACTAATTTGTTTGGTACTTTGAGTACGGTAAGCTTTCATGATTCTATTTGAATATCCTGTACTGTAGCAAGAATTTCTATTCCTGCTATTTGACATGCAACGATTTCGTGCCACATCTTGAGGCTAGACTAGCAGGCAATTCACCGGCTCTTCTGAAAACTATATTCCACATGCCACCAACCTAAAGTAATATACACTTTTTTCGATAGTCGCACACACTCCTCACCGCCTGATAAAGACAACCAAATTCGAGAAGAGGAACCCTTCAAAGCACTCTGCTGTGTTGCGGGCCATCAAGAAAATGTTGTCTGCATGTCCCCATGATTTGCCGGTCTCAAAGCCTAGCCTTTCTAGGAAAGAGTGAGGGTAAAAGTACCCATACAGTTTTCGATAGATAATCCGAACATTAGATCAGCGCAATCGTTATGTATCATCGTGGATGTCTTCTATACTGATCCGGGACGATGTACAGGTCTTCTTACGAGTCTCCAGACTGACCTCCCGTACCGTTCTTACGGTTGTTGTATCCCCTTTATTCTCGTATTGCTAAGTGTTAATCTTATTGTCTTTTAATTGTCGTGCAAATCACATCAGCTCCATAAATTTTGCTCAAACCTGCTGTACAAGGAGCATGATTACCTCTCCTGCACCTTGAACCCCGGTGATCTGTTCAACATCGAAAAGAAGCTTCAAAAATACTGTGTCAGTGCTGCAAAATGTACGGACTAAAATCAGCGCGGCAAACTGCTTCCAATTATAGGCATAGAATCAATACGAATGACATGACCAGCTCTCGAGTCGTGGAAATGAAATTCATCCTCGATTACTGCTACAAGATCATGTTGTGTTGCTTCATCATGCATGAATTCGTTGATGGTAGGTCTCCCTTTACCCTTCCAAGTATTGACAGTATTTTTGATCAAGTCAACTGATATTTAGCCTTAGCTGAACAAGACCATCAAGAAAGAGTTCGCTGTGTGCTCCACTTCCATGAGTATTTTGGGTTGCTCAAGAAGCATGAGAGAAATCGAGAGAAGTGAAACCTTTGCAGACTAAGTTTTCTTAGGTCCATGGCTCTTCCTGGGAGTCATGTCTGCTTTTTCAGTCTGTTTACTTGTTAGCAAATGACAAAATACTGCAACGGTTTACCACCGATTTCTCTAAACTTGTTCTTGAGTCTACCTTTTGACATGGGGTAGAATCATCATCGGTTTGAACATGAGCAGGACTCTGTAGTTTGGTCTTAGTCTTGGTCGGCTCATCTGGCCCCTCCGAAACAATCACAACCCCCAAAAAATTTCTTCATTGGTGTTTGTGCGGCTGATATTGCAAACCAGCTGGTCGATTTGCCTGTGATTTTGAAGTGTGTTGTTCATGAGCAGCTCGACAAGAACGGGTTGGAGGGCCAAATTGTTCTATGATGTGCTGACGACTTCGATGACCGGTGGTTTTTGCCATACGTCGACCACCACTCAGAGAAGTCGAAACACGAATTCCATACTCAGCAAATTTGGGGATGTTAGGAGGAAGTTGTCCCTCGTCCCAAGGAGCGAACCTCATAGAAGATATCTGAGGGGAAGAACTGCTTCTTTGACAAGTTGGGTAATTGAGCGTCTCATCTCGATAAGAATAAGGGCTAGGTCTTTGTATTAGAAGTTCTGTGTTTCCATCACAACGAGCGTTCTTGAAATGCGCCATCCACGGTATTGAAAACATTGCTGGTGATCTGTCATGCTTCTGAACGAAACCTGCAATATATGTCTGATGCAACGTATTCATATGTTGAAAAGCTGGCTCAAACTCATAAGGGTTGGAAGGGGAGTGATCTGGACCTTCCGATTCACACTTCCAAAATTAGTTGATCTGTCAAATGTTAGTACCGCCTTTGATACCTCGATTTGACGCATGCTTACTATTGAGGTTACCTAGATTTGACGTTTGGTGACATGTGCGCCACTTTATCAATGGGAATGAAGTTAACGCTTCAAGCGGTTGTGGGCTGGTTGCTCTCTGAACAAGCAAGATAAAGACGAGCCCCTAGGAAAGAGCGCCAAAGTTGAGTGAGATGTATAATTAGACATGTTATTTTTGAATGGACAAATTAATGGACAAATTAAACTCATACCATAACATAACATTGTAGTGCTGACTAGATTTTACCAAACCAAACCAAATAAAATAAAATAGAGATATTTCAGGGCTAAGTTGATATCCTGCTCCTTCCTGGACAGTTTGCCATCTCTATATGGAGCAGGCCCATATAGCGCTCATCGCGATACCTAAGTGTACCGCACTTAATAAAGCTGGCATACATAAAAACATTCAAACTGGTTACTTGAGACTCCCTGCTGAGAGGGAATGGGCCAGTCAGTGAGGTGCTCCAAACTCATCACCGTCAATAATCTTCTCCCATAAAAGCCTATGGTTCTAAACGGCCTCTTAAGATACCTAAAAGGGAAAAATGAATTGAAACCTATCCATCTTCATAGACCATCATCGAAGAGCCGTACAGGCAAAGAGCAACGAAGGATATATGCCACAAGACGCACCTAGCATACACAGGTCCTAGAGATTCTAATGTCCACGTCCTTTCACATATATAAGATTAGAAGGCAAATTCTGACCTGCGAATCGAGATGTTCTGAAGCACAAGGTTGACTTGGTTTTGACTACGGAAGATATTGGGATCGGCCTACGAAAGAAACCAATAATTCAAATAATTGTCATTAGAGAATATCCCGTGAATCCCTCTCAAGACCATCCTCTTCAAAGACCTGCTAGAGCATATACATCATGAGCTGAAGCAGAGCAGATTAAAATGTCGTCGGCAAATATGGTGGGCCGGCCAGCCCGCTGGGTTAGCCCCATTTTTGCAACAAAACTTATTGGCCCTGATAAACGCGCTAGCCACATACCGATCTTGTAACCGCGTTATTTCCCCGCATCCTGTCAAAGCCGAAAGTGTCTCCCGCAGTAATGCTGACCATCTCTTGGAACGATCATAGTATGTTTCTCGTCGCAGAGGTGCTGTCGCCGACTCAAATGCCGGCGGAATCTCCGAGCTTCGTCCACTTCGTCTGGGACAGTCGATGGTTTAAGTATCTGCGATGACTTTTTCTTCTCGGACTTTTCACATACATCTCCTGCACTTTCATTGCTCATTTCGAATATCTTTTTACTTGTCTCGGCGGCAGCTTTCAATCATAGTAGTTCCAAGTCTCGTGTTTCTTCGGTTGCAAGAATGGATAAGGATTTCGAACCTAGCGAACGTGTTGGGAACAGTGGAAAATTTCCTTCGTCTTCAAACAACTATGATATTGTGATTGTTGGGGCCGGACCGGTTGGTCTACTACTATCCGCATGCTTGGCACGGTGGGGTTACAACATCAAACATATTGACAATCGCCCAGAACCTACCAAAACTGGTCGAGCAGATGGAATTCAGCCCAGATCTTTGGACCTGCTCCGAAATATGGGTTTGAAACCGGATATCATGGCATATGAACCCGCCAAAGTCTACGAAGTAGCTTTTTGGGATCCAGTTTTGTCAGGCAATGGAATCCACAGAACCGGGACATGGGCAAGCTGTCCGAGCTTTATCGATGCTCGGTATCCTTTCACCACGCTTTTGCACCAGGGCATGATTGAGAGAGTGTTTATCAAGGATCTGAAGAAGAACGGCGTGGAGGTCCAGAGACCGTGGACCATTAAAGGCTTTAAGACAGACGCAAATGCCAATTCCGAATTCCCAGTAGAGGTTAATTTAGAGCATATCGACGGAGAGCATAGGGAAACCGTACGAGCGAAATACTTGTTCAGCGGTGAAGGAGCACGCTCGTCTGTCCGTGAGCAATTGAAAATCGGAATCAAGCACAAGGATCCAATCGCCCACGTCTGGGGGGTAATGGATGGTGTTGTTGTGACAGATTTCCCTGATATCAAAGTAAGATGTGTTCCCTATGAACCTAAATATGAAAATTAGTGCTCACCATTCCTTGTCTAGATGAAATGCACTATTCATTCTGAGCATGGCTCAATTATGGTCATACCAAGGGAGAATAACTTGGTGCGGCTTTACATCCAAATTGCCTCTTCAACGGACAAAGACTGGAATCCCCGAAAATCTGCAACCGAAGAGGAAGTCCAAAATTCCGCCAAACGTATTCTCAGTCCCTACAAGATTGAGTGGGAACGAGTAGAGTGGTACTCCGTTTATCCTATTGGCCAAGGAATCGCAGAGAAATATACCTTGGATCATAGAGTATTCATGGGTGGTGACGCTTGTCACACCCATAGTGTAAGCAGTTTCTTCGATCATAGCACTTGCCTTGCTAATATAATACTAGCCAAAAGCAGGCCAAGGCATGAACACTGCATTCCTTGACGCCCTCAATCTCGCTTGGAAAATCCATCATGTTGAAGCAGGTTTTGCTGACAGGTCTCTTCTCGAGTCTTACGAGCCTGAAAGAAAGCTCGTTGCAGAAAACCTTCTAAACTTTGATGCTAAATATGCAGCTCTGTTCTCACAAAGAGCTCCAGCCGCGAAAGACGTAGCAGCAGCAAGTGAACAAAGCAACCCAGGGGAAGAACAGAATGAGTTCATTGCTACATTCAAAGAGTCCTGCGAATTCACTAGTGGTTATGGAGTGGCCTACAACCCTAACTCTTTGAATTGGTCGTCATCACACCCTGCCCAATCCCAGCATATCAATCCCAAAGGCAATAAACTTCGGACCGGAAGGATACTGATCAACGCAACTGTAACTCGTATTGTAGATGCCAACGTCGTACATCTCGAGCAAGAAATCCCCTTGAATGGCTCATTCCGGATATACGTATTTGCTGGAAAGCAGTCAAAGACCCAAAAAGCACTTTCTGATTTTGCCCAAAATCTTAACAAGAAGTCTTCATTCTTCTCATCCTACCTTCGCTCAGATATCGAGAAGGTTTCTCATCATGAGCCACATAACCCTCACAGCCACTTCTTCACATTTTGCACAATTTTTGCGTCAAAAAGATCTGCTATTGAGATATCTAGAGACGTCCCAGGTGTTCTCGCGAGGTATCGGGATCATGTCTACTCTGACGATGTTTGGGACCAAAAGGTTCCTGAAGCTGAAGCTGCAGCGCACGCCAAGATGGGTCTTGACCAGGAGTTGGGAGGTGTCGTAGTTGTGCGGCCTGATGGATACGTCGGTATTGTTACGAGTCTAGTCGATGGATCAGGGACCGTGGATAGCTTGAATTCTTACTTTGATGCGTTTTGCTCAAAAGCAATACCGGGGCAGAAGGCGCATTTGTGAGCGGTTTGGATTTGTATACTTTGGTTAGAGCAATGAATATACCAAGAAGTGAGTTTTAACAAAAGCATTTATAATTCCAGACTCTGCATGGTGCGAACCAATGTACCCAACGTCTGTACCTAATTCTCAGGATCTTCCTTCATTCACGTCGAAATTGCTTTAAGTGTCTATCATTAAAATTTTCGCTACGTTCGAAGCCGGTCCGAGATCAATTTACGGCTCCGGGTCGAGTGCCGGATGTGGAGCCGCGGCTCATTGCCTACTATGGCAACATCACGACGCGCATCGATTTCTTTATCCTCTACTGCACCAGAGCCGCCATTACGATCTCTTTCATCTTCATCGACACAGTCGCAACAACTCAATGCCTGTTACTACAACTGCATCCATCGGAGACGAGCTTCACTTGAGATGAGCGGTCGCAAGCGTAAAGCGGAGGAACAACTCACCCCGATTTCATTGGCCACCCTCCAGGTATACTTGCGCCCAGTAACTTCAAGTAGTGGTTTAACGCTGATCAAGTTTTGCAGCCTTTGCCTTCTTTCCGCGCGAACGTAAACATGGGTTCGATACAAAGTACGTTAATAAACGGACTTTGCGGGGGATGGCGTGTGATAGCAGAGTGGTTGTATGTTCCGACAGACAGAGATCAGAGCGATGCGACAACAGAAGGTGAGTGCTTTATGTACATTATATTTTTCATATTCTGAACGTACATAGCTGCCGTGAGCCCCCCTCACCACATCACGAAGCCCACGAAGGACGTCGCGCGTTCTGTAAAGCGCCATCGAGCTCGGCATCATGAATCAAGCCCAAAGCCTTCGAGGGGCGATAAACTCCGTATGGCAGGGACTGGGATAATGGATCTTACAAATTGCGCGACTTCAGACGAGGCCAGTAAACGGGTGGATGACTTTTGGCGGGCGGAGGAATTCGGCCTCCTGAGGAAAAGGTCTATGAAATTTGCTCCTACACAGCAGGTAAAACCTCAGCCGATCAAAGATGCTGCGACTTCAAGCAGAAACCCTAGGTCCTGTCGATCCTTCGAACAATTAAGGGCTCTTCAGCCACAGACTTCGTCTTACCCTCTAAACGAACATAAGTTCAATGGCAGATCAAGGACCTTGAGTGGATCGGGGCAAAGGAGGCCCGAATATTCTCGACGGGAAACATATCAGAGGCAGGAGACGAAAGATGATGACCTGAGTATCATAGATTCATTGGGGCGGCTTTTGGCTCACGATGGTCATCGAAATGATATCCAGGGTGGGGAATCTGCTCTCCCCTTGTCAGCATTTAGGGAGGAAATGCGAAGGAAAGCAGCACTGGAGAGAGAGAGAAAAGAGAAGGAAGCCGCTCTACTGGCGGCAAAAGAGCGTCGCCTACATCGCCGGACGCCTTCGAGACCTCTCGTACAACCTATGAATAAGACCTGGGAGAGGAGAGTGGATGAAGTGCTCTATTCGTGTGATCAACAGGCTATCTTGACTACCTCTCTCCGAGGAAACGAATTACGATTGCACGACTTCGCGAAACTACTAGGAAGGGGAGCATGGTTGAACGATGAGATTATCAACACGTATATCGAATGGGTTGTGGAAGCAGCTAATTTAGCTGCCTCAGAAGAGGAAAAGGCCAGCGGAAAAACACCAACCACCGTCCCAAAATTCATCGCCCACAACAGTTTTTTCTGCCAGAACCTCATAAAGAAAGGAGCGAGCAGCACGGCGAACCTCATGAAGAGGAAGAAGGCGCCTGGTAACTCCCTCATGGAAGTTGACTCTGTTTTCGTTCCAGTCAATAAAGGAAACCATTGGACTATAGGTGTTGTGCGGCCAGTTGCCAAGACGATTGAATATTTTGACAGCCTGGGAGGTAGTCCTCAGCCTTTCACGAATCTGATGCGGGACTGGCTGAAATTTGCATTGGGAAAGGCTTACATCGAGGAAGAATGGAAAGTCCCAAGGACTACTTGTGCGATACAAAATAATGGTTATGACTGTGGAGTCTTTGTTTGCACAAATGCATTCTGCGTTGCTCTTGGGCTCGATACATCCTGCTATCTCGAGCGAGATATGATACAACAGCGCAGAAACATCGCTGCTATACTACTGAACAGAGGATTTGTGGGGGATTTTGAATGGGATATGGGGGGTTTATGATTGTGCTACCGGCTGGTAGTCAATTAGGCGTTTGGATCAGGCCGCTAAAGATACCCAAATTTGTTTATACAAGGAAGGAAGAACATGCTCACTTATTAGTAGGAATTTCTGCTCAGATAAAGTTTCGAGGCCAGTTCCAATCACTTCTAGCAATTCCAATCTTTTGATGTGATTCCTTCCAGATTCATTCGGGTGCTTATACTGTTCACATGTGTAGACCTTCGTAGAATCCCCGTCGAGTGAATAATCGTCTGTCACGCTTTGAGGAGAACATGCAGGCGGGTTGGAGCATTGACGTCGCTGTGCCCCTGCCGGCTAAAAGCATGCCCCACTACCTGCGTGGTTTACGGGGGTTTAGCATTGTTTCCCCAGACTACCTCAAACCTCACTCAACTTCGCTCGATCTCAACAAACATCCCACCAAACTCAAGCTAGCTTTGCAGACTTGTTCTGTGCCCTCCAGACTCATGCGCCAGACTGCCTTATGCCTGCGAGACAACTAATGCATATGTCTGCTGCCGTTCGGCGATAATCCGGTTATGGCCAAGAAGGCTAAGCAGCGGGTTTCCTATGTGCTGCCCCTTGCGAACTCCCCAGGTGGGCATCGTTTGGGCGTTAATGGGTTAGCTGTAGACAGTGACCACTCTATACTGTAGGTTGCCTTTGCACCTTGAAGTTACCTTGCCAAATCCTTGTCGTTCCAAAACTAATTTGCCGACAGCTACTCTGGTGGAAGAGATGGCGCGATATGCGCCTGGGACCTAAACCTCGACTTCACCAACTCAATAGATTCTGAAAACCCCTTCGAATCGCCGGAAGATCCTCCGGAGGAAGCAAGCTTGAGACCTTGCCAATCAACCACTTTTCGCGCGCAAACGCAGGCGCATACCCATTGGGTTAATGATATTGCTCTTGCGCAGAACAACACTGCTTTGGTCTCGGCGTCCTCAGATTTGACTGTGAGAGTCTGGAGACCATTGTCAAACGACTCGGAAGCCCCGCAAACAATTGGACAACATGCCGACTATGTGAAATGTCTAGCGACCCCGAACTCGCAGACAGATTGGGTAGCGTCTGGCGGGCTCGATCGACGAATATGTCTCTGGGATCTTAATGGAGCAGGGAAGAAATTGGAGATCGAGGTCGGAGATGAGGAGAAAAGTGAAAAGGGCTCTGTCTATGCTCTAAGTGTGAGCCGAAGCATTCTGGCAAGTGGTGGCCCTGAGTCTATTGTGCGGCTCTGGGACCCAAGATCTGGAAAGCGAGTTACGAAATTCGTTGGCCATACGGACAATATCAGAGACATCCTCATAAACGAAACTGGAGACACCATCATGACTGCTAGCTCAGACCAGACAGTCAAAGTCTGGAGCGTTACTGCTGGTCGTTGTATGCACACATTAACAATGCACAATGACAGTGTGTGGTCCCTTTATTCGGACGACCCAGCCCTTGGCATCTTCTACAGTAGCGATAGGTCTGGGCTTGTGGTCAAGACTGATGTCAGAGGAACTCTTGGAGAAATGGATGATGGTCTCTCACTAGCTGTTGCGCAAGAGAATGATGGCGTCAATAAGATTATTGCCCATGGAAATTATATCTGGACCGCAACTTCCAGCTCGTCGATCAATAGATGGTCCAATGTCGATACTGGATCGGACATTCAGCTACCAGAGGCGTACAGACGACATAGAGCTTCGAGTGCTACATCCCGTCCACGACAACTTTCTGTTCCCGCAACAAATGGAACATCCAAAGCAGAAATTCCTGCACAGTCTGTTCTCAGAATCTCGAATACTGCAAGCTTCCCATCGGCTTCTGCACGGGAAACAGATGCTGCAACTGCCATATCTGCATTGAGTACGACCAGGAAAGGCTCTGAAATAATTGTAGATCCTGATATAGGCATCATTGTTCCAATTCATGCTCTACCGGAGGAGACCATAGAAGGTCAGCATGGTTTGGTTAAGCACAAATTGCTCAATGATCGACGAAGAGCCTTGACGCTAGATACGGCTGGTGATGTTCTTTTGTGGGACTTACTAGAGGTAAAATTGTTCCAATTCAACAAGAGACATGGTCTGACTATTGCAGTGTGTTCCAATACAGTCTTTTGGGAAGCGACATCTCGAAGACGTAGAGCCAGAAGTAAACACAATGGAAGCTGTGGCTCCTTGGTGTTCTATTGACACTCGCACAGGACGACTGGCCGTAGTCCTAGAAGAATACAATTGTTTTGATGCTGAGACGTACGCGGATGAGCTTCACTTAGACGAGCCAGTGGAGTTTCGAGATGACCAGAGGAGTAAATAAACCAGAACTCTAGTTGAATATCTTTGGGGCTGTGACTAACGGATGGATAGTTAACTTGGGAAAATGGATCCTCCGAAACATCTTCTCAAATCTCATTGATGAAATGATCAAGCGAGATGAAGCTCACAGGAAAGAGATTAATGAAAATTTGAAGCAAAGTATCCAACGCCCTGGTGCGCCCCACTCAATCCAAATGCCATCTTCAACAATGAACACATGGATGGACAGCGGCTCTACAGTTACACCACGAGCCAATGGCCAGTCCTATCCTATGACACCCGGCATGGGTATTGGAGTTGCCACTCCAGCTGTCGCTAATCATCTTCCTGGGGTACCCGAGGATGGAGCTCCTCTTGATAAAAGAGCCTCACAGGCTAGCCGAGGGTCAAATGACAAGCATGGAGACTACTTCTCTAGCTCCCAGATTGCCTCCGATATCACAGGAAAACCGGCAGCCACTCCGAATGAGTCGCACAGTGAACAACCACCCAAATCCCCTTCGGATGGTGACAAGGAAACAAATGGCAGAGACACAAACACGCTATTCGGCAAGAAATTCCGGATGGGAATGGGAATGTCCTTTGGAAGCAAGAAACTCGGTCGGTCGGCATCCACCAATACGGAAAAGCCAGTAGTTGTGGATGAGAAAGTGGAGGAAGGTTCAGAGTCATCCGAAAATGGAGAAAAGGAAAGGGAAGTTGATGACAGCTTTTTTGGCATCGTCCAGAAAATCAGGTACGAGTATGAGAAGGCTCTACTCGACAATCCTGAACAGCCAGTCGAAAGTGGAATCACGCCCAGCCTTCCGAATGAGACACCGGTACTCAAACCGCCACCTTTGACGACGGTCATCATCCAAGAAGAAACATCTGGAGGAAGTGCGGACCTGTATAGAGGGACTGTTGCTACTGTTGGCGAGGATGCGAGCCTTATCGAGCAGAGAGCGCCCATGTGGCTTGGTGATTTGCTTTTACGGGTAAGTTTTGGGTAATTTCCAACCTCTCGAGTCAAAAGCTAATCCAAGACAGAATCGAATACCATTGAAAGAACCTGTAAAGGTTTCTTTCATATTGCAACCATGGCAAGATCTCCTACCAAGTATTGCTGGTCCCGATGGCAATTCTCGCCTCAATGCCAACCGCATGCTTCGGGTTAAGAAGATTCTTGCATATGTTGCTGAACGTATTGAACCAATTCCAGAGAACCCTGACCCCAATGCCTTGCGACCAGAGGAATATCTTGAGCTTTACTGCTACGACCAGGTAAGGCTAAAATGTACCCTCAAAAATGTACAATCTAACGTCGAATAGAAACTTCCGATAACTATGAGTCTTGCCACTTTAAGAGCTCACATATGGAAAGGGGGTGCGGATGTAATGTTGTATTACAAGGCTAACGGGCGAAGGCCAATCAAATATGAAAGGACTCCAGAACCAGTTCCTGGAGCTCCCACCACATCTACTCAACCTACTTCATAATACATAGTCAATCCGCAGGATATTAAGATCGCAGGAATATATGTACAAAATGCATATTATTCATCACATCATGACCTATATAATCATTCGTACCTCTGATTTATCATGAATTTTTGGAGGTGTATATTACATGTAATCAGTAGTCAAAGATAGGTGGGTGCCTCCTTCATCGACAAGTCGTAAATCGTACTCAAAATGAGATGCGAATATAAGCACCGGTCATCATTACGGGTCTTGTCTATCTATTTTACAACTATTATAAAGTGCCGTTTATACATAACATTCTCCATCATATGTGATTAGAAGCAGGCACCACCCGCCATGTACCATAACATCCATTCCTCGCCCAACCACTATAACGTAGTCTCTTGTTCAAACTTCATGAGAACTTGATGTTTACAACTGCTTCTTCTTAGCGCTTAAAGTGTCATATGCCCATTGATATGAGCCCAGGAAAATAGCACCACCAATGCTGATCCATAGCACGCGTGGGCCAATTCCAGCGAAGAAAGCTCTTGGTCCATTGTCCTTCAAGATCTGCCTCAACAGTTGCAGCATAGGAGTCTTCTCCTTCGCCAACATCATTCTCGTCTTCAACACATCTAACGGTGTCGTAAATCCAGCCGCAATAGCCCCCGCTACACTCCCAAACAGTCCACTTTCCACAGCGCTGATATTATCCTTCCCCGATTTCCTCCTCCTGTACTCCTTCATCGACTCCCACAGCGGGAACTGTATAACCGTAAATGGCACCTCCCTCATAATCGTAACACTCCACCCTCTATACATCTCCCTCCAAACCCCAGCCAAACCGATTTGTCTATGCTGTCCCAATATCCCCTGCAACGCCGCCAGACTACTCGGAAACTGCCCCTCCTGCGCCCTCACCTTCACCACCTCCGTCGGCACCCTCACCGCACACGCCGCGACCTCACCCAGACTCGCCGAAACCATATGTTCAATCGGCGCCTCCCAGTCCCTCGTCTCGCCTTCCGTCGCTTGTCTCGCGCGGCGCCGGGCGCAGAACAGCTCTTTGGAGTATTCGTACGTGCAGAAGAAGAGGGCAGCGCCGGGCGCAGAACCGATTATCGCGCTACCGACACCGCGGTAGATACCTGTGAAGCCGCCAGAGGTGAGGAAGCCGGAAGGGGATTGCAGGCGTGTTTTTAGGGTGTCGAGGGGGAAGAGGGAGAGGTCGACTGTGGTGCCTGCGATTCCGCCGGCGAGCAGGGCTGTGGTGAAGGTTGGAGGGGATTGCGAGGCCATGATCGAGGAATGGAATATATGACTGGATTGGAGGGTAATTACGGGATTAGAAGGGTGGCCGAAGCCAAGTTGAGGTTGTTAGATTCATGGTTCTGGTTGCGGGGGGATGTCCGATCAAGGAGATGCTCTCTCCATAAAAATATTTTGACCAGGGGAGCTCCTTAGCTTAGCTCACATGCACCTCCATCAACAAGCTCACTCGTGACATCTATACCACGCCTTCCAAATCATGAGGATGGGATGAAGGTCTCTAGCATTCTTAAAAACATACCTCGAGCTAGACCTATTAGCATTAGAGACTTTGCGCAAGCTCTGGAGCGGCCATGGAGGCATTCACTGAGCTCAAATGGGAGCTCCACAAGGACCTTAGGTAAAGTCGCTTCGAGCTTCAAGTACATATTGATGCTAACAATCATCTAGGGCTCGCAATAAGCGGTGGAGTTGATTCCATGGCCTTAGCTGTCCTTTGCTCTCAACTCCAAATTAACCCCGTCTCATTTTCAGAAGAGGTTGAGACGATAGGCAATTTCAACCCCTATGTATTTGAGCACCTGCCTAGATTTGATTTTAAGGCTTTCGTCGTCGATCATGGGGTACGAGAAGGTAGTGGCACAGAAGCAAGATCTGTTGCTTCCATTCTGAAATCCATAGGTTAGCATCTCCCCCATCTCTATTTCAACATTATCTTAACCAATGAGTTAGGAATCGAGGCTCAAGTTTTGAAAATTGACTGGCAAGGTCTTGATGACCCAGCTGAAAGGCCGAATTTTGAGTCACTGGCTAGAACATCTCGATATCAATTACTGGGCAAAGCATGTAAATCTGCTGGCATCCGCTCACTGCTCCTTGCACACCATCAGGATGACCAGGCAGAGACTGTCCTAATGAGGATGATCCGTGGTCAGAAAGGGTCCGGCCTCGCTGGCATGAAAGCCGAAAGTGCAATTCCAGAATGCTTTGGTATCCATGGCATCCATGAAAGTGGCGGGCTAGACTCGCCGCAAACTGTCAAGTCTGACGAACCAGAAAACTCGGAAATCATTCCATTCTCCCAGATGCTGAATGAAAGTGGAGGTATCAAGATCTACCGACCACTGCTTAGCTTTGGAAAAGAACGTTTAACAGCAACATGTCAGGCGGAAGGCGTCCAATGGTTCGAGGATTTTACAAACAAAGACCCATCTCTCACCACGAGGAACACCATCAGACACATCTACAAGACCCACCAACTACCAACCGCTTTGACAAAACCTTTTCTCCTTTCAATGTCTGAGAGATGCACACAGGCTGCTGCGACTCGTCGTAGACTCGCCGAGTCTATCCTCGCTAAATGTGAGGTATCAAATTTCGAGAAGCGATCCGGAACACTCACAGTCCGATTCCCAAGACCAGAAAACACCTCAAAGCGAGAAACCGCAGAAACACTCCGCCGTATCATCATGCTCGTTAGTCCAAAGGAACACGTACCAATTTCCGGCCTCGACACTGTTATCTCGCATGCCTTCGAGGAACCTCAAAACCAAGCCCCAAAACCGCCGAAACCCTTCACCGTAGCAGGCGTCCAGTTCCAACCTCTCCTAGTAAATTCCGAGCTCGAGGAATACAGGCTATTGAGAAAGGACTCCCAACCAACATGGCTGCTCTCCAGACAACTCCACTACAACTCCAAACTCAAACCCACCATCATCTTCCCACCACGGGATGTTTCGTCACCGGCTTGGTCAGATTGGGAACTCTGGGACGGTAGATACTGGATCCGCGTCCAGAACAACCATTTCCTCCCAATTACTGTGCGAACATTTAGCGAAGGCGATATGGGCGCTTTTTCAAAAAAGAAGTCCAAATCAGGACTGAAGAGTCAGTTCAGGAAATTTGCGCCAGGGCAAATACGCTACACTTTGCCCTGTCTTGTTATACCGAACGTCACCGTAGCAAAAGGACCAGAAGATACTATCATCGCTCTTCCAACCCTCGATATCAGTAACCAAGATTTGCGAGATCATATGAAATGGGAAGTCAGATATAAGAAATTATATTATGATGGTTTACCGGATATTTCCTCCACTTAAACGATATATTATGGTTCCGCAAATCGCTATTAGAAACTAGACTGAGCTAGCTACTGTGATGTAATATCTGTGTTCACTCTTGTCTTCTCTACTGTCTCCTTATAACCTTCTGACTGTAACCTGCCAGATCTTGGGTATCCAGGAACGCCCTATATCCCTAATAATTACATGATAACGCCTATGCTATGCTTCCTTGCTCCTATTATGCACCACTGCGCACGCGCAGGATTTCGAGGCTGTATACAATATCCGTTTCTTGATGATGGAAAGATTTTCCATGACTTGAGTGGTAGATAACCAACGCCAATTTACATCTTCAAATTAGATCTTTTGTGTGTAATCATCGAAGATGCATAACCTTTTTGGCATTCTCGTAGACAACATACGTAATGCTGACCGCAGGTACGACCTTGAGTAGGTTTGGTGTGATACCCTTGAACAGACCTCTAATGCCCTCATTTTTTATTGTCTTCCGTGTGACGTCTACGATACCTGTATATGTTGGAGGATGGAGAACAGTTCCCTGGGCTTGCAACCTAGTTCTGAGTAAGTTGATAGGATACACAACACTAGCGCCAAATGCGCCTGAGAATGCTCCAATGCAACCGGTAGCAAAGGAACCAGGAAGAGCGTCGTCTTCGTGACATCCCATGAGTTTGGCATTTCGACTAGTCAAGGCCCCTTTGAGAAACTCGAAAGTGCCTAGGTCGATGGCAGAATATGGGAACATACCAACAAGACCCATGGTGAGACCTCGATAGGAAGAGCGAAGACCACCTTGAAGATACATCTTCTTAGCTGTTTCAATGATGAGAGCATTTCCTCGAAGTCCACCAGCTACAGTCTCGCATTGCATACTGGGGAGAATTAGTGACCAGAAAACAGCGTCAATGAGCATTCCTTACCGAAATTTCAACGTGTCGATTGGATAGACGAACAGTCTAAGATCCTTTGTTAGTGTCGTCCTCGTGCTGGCCGAAGAAAAGTCTTACTGTGATACAAGACCTCCAACACCGCCTGCTACGAATTTTGAATACGGGTTGATGTTTTGGGGATCACCGTGACCTTCAAGTTGTGCCAAGGCTCGCTTCGCTGCTTCGTAGGAACCAAACTTGATTGCCGACTCGGGCATTACTTTGACGACATTCAACCCATTTCCTAGTTTCTGTTAGAGATTAGAAGACCAGACATCTGATATCACTAACCGGCAAACAAACTACGAATGCCGCCAGCTTTCCATAGTTCTCGAGTGGCGTTGATCAGGGGTCTACCAACAGTTTTGGCTGCTTTCACAGCCTCACCTCTCGTAACAGCGTCGAGAGATTCTCTTGGCGCTGGTCCAGTGCTGGCAATCAGGTAAACCTCGTTAGGATTAGCATGTGAAAATACTGCTGATAACTAGCATACCTTCAGTCGGTCAAGAGGTGCGGTAGCTGTACGACTGATGGCTCCAGCTATTCCTCCAGCTGCGAAATAACCTGGTGAAAATCATGTATTAGCAAATGCTCTCGACTTTTCCCCCCAAAAGATGTAGAAAGTAATATTAACCAGGATCGGGCAAGATTTCTGTCAGCAAGGACTTCTTATATTCACTGTCGAGCTCAGAAGAAAAATCATCAGTCAGATCTTGCTGCTCCATATCTTCGTCGGATGACTGGTCGGATAGCGGATTATTCTGATGTATTTCTGGTTCAAGCGTAACTTCAACAGAATGTAGCTGATTGGCTTCGTACGTCCGATCGTTGGTCACTGGTGTATCTGCAGCGACTTCGGATGTAGACTGTTGCTGGTCCAGTGGTGGGCGAGGAGGTTTGGGCGGATCCGCGATTTTTATAATAACTCCAAACAGTGCTGAAAGAAATGATGTTCTACCTAATCCTTCCAAAGTTTCCTCGCTGATTGATGTGTCGCCTTCAGCATTCAATGTGACAGTGGACGAATAGTAGGATAAGATCTGCTTCAGCTCCGGAACCTGGGCATTTGAGGGAAGGAATAATAAGAAGTTTCTAAAGCATTGTTAGTTGAAGGATTCATGATTCAATACCATGACATATCCGGCCCTTCAGCCTGGTGTATAAGATAAACTTTAGGGTGGCAATGGTGGAATCTAAACAGCGCCAGCTAGAGCACACAGGATAATTCGCGTACCTCCATTCGGCAAACGTTATGAAGCCCTGAAGATTGAATTAGTGCCGGTCCTTTCAGGTGTGTCCCATGGTATAGGTGGATGTACGAACATCATTATTTCGGTCAACCTCCGAGAAGAATTGATCCAACTTTGCATTTGGTACAGATAGTCCTGCTGATTTAAATGCAGCTCGCAATTCTTTCTTGTCCAGCCTTCCATCGTGGTCGCGATCAATCGACTTGAAGAGTGCCAGGAGCTCTGTTTCGGTTTTCTCGACGAATGTGCGAAACTCTACATATCAGAAACTGTCAGCTCAGGTTCAATAGTGTTCTGTTCAGCATGTAACGCTTTCACAAAGAGCCCAAGTCCTGCCAACACATACCATCGAATTGAATAACCTTGTCTCCGTTTTTGTCCATAGCTCTGACAATGTCCTTCAGCATATCATCTGCATTTTTTAGGGCTATCATGGGCATCAGCAACTGCTTTCATGTGGAGGGGCAGGCTGCCTGACGGTGGTCTATCTTGTGCAACCCCTTCCTTAAGCCATTGATATCGAGTTCGCCTTTCTTCTGTGGATCGAGCTTGTTCCAAAGCTGCTCAATACGAGCGTCTCTGGAGTTTTGTGATTCTGGGATATGCATTTTGATTTTTTGAAGTCCCTGTTATCATTTGCTTGTTCATGCTGTGGAAGAGACGGGACGATCTGCCACAGGTGATGGACAGGAGTTTATCATCTGCGACGAAGTGTTGGCATAGCACGGCTGCTCTGCACCTCTTGAGAAGAGACGAATAGTGCGTTGAAATGGGGATCAAAACTTCAAAATCAGATGCTGATGTCCTTTTCCAGGGTATTCATAACCGGCTTCAATTCGGCTGACCTTGGAGTCCGCACGGGCCTTTGCTATTTGATGCTAAGAGGTCACCGTATCGATAAGAGACCGCTCCCTATCAACTTTTATGATGTTCCAAAGCTACACTTGTAAAACATCCCCCTATTTACAATTTGCATGTCCAGCTCAGTGCAAAATCGACTTCACTTGTTTTGCAGGAAACTCGTTGCTGTGTAAGTCGGTAAAACATGGCCTCTTAGACCGATTGAGGGGGGAAACCAGAGAACATGAAATACGACAGTATCGTCCAATTCGAAGAGCCAGCTTGCAGCTACATACAATACAGCATACAAAGTGTAAACCTCAAGAAGAGATGGCAGCAAACTACTGGGAGTCGTCACAAAGACGACATTGGTTGTTTACAAGGGAACAACTTGATGATCTGCGTAAAAAACTAGAAGATGAAGACCAAAACCTGGTTCAAGGGTATCCTTTACCCCAGTTGAGGCACTTGAGTATGTATTTTAATCAGCGTACGTTGCCACTCTCCCTGCTTGCTAGAAGTAGAGCTACAACTAACAAGATACCTCTTCAGAAGTGGCAAGACTTGGGAAGCGCCTCGGCGTCCGGCAACAGGCCATGGCAACAGCCCAACTGTACATTCGACGTTTCTATTCCAAAGTCGAGATCAGACGAACGAATCCATATTTAGTAATCGCAACCGCGGTGTACCTTGCATGTAAGATGGAAGAGTGTCCACATCATATCAGGCTGGTTGTGAGCGAGGGAAGGAATTCATGGCCAGGTTTAATCCCTCAGCATTAAACGAGTTAGAGACACAAGCTGACAAATACCAGACTTCTTCAGTATCGATACTTCCAAGCTTGGGGAGTGTGAATTCTTCATGATATCAGAGATGAGCTCTCAGATGATTGTCCATCATCCTTACAGAACGTTGACATCTTTGCAAGGAATATTCTCCCTCACACAAGAGGAATCAGCACTTGCCTGGTCAATCATCAATGATCACTACATGACCGACCTACCGCTTCTCTACGCACCGCACACAATAGCTATCATGGCTATACTTCTTGCTCTCGTACTTCGTCCGAACCAAACCGGGGTTCAGTCTGCTGGTAATGCCGTGGGTAGTATCGCAAGTGCGGCACAAGCAGCTCTAGGCTCAGTCAACCTATCGAAACCCGGATCATCAGACAAACAAAATGCCGGACCTCGAACCAAAGTGCAACGACTGGCAAATTGGCTTGCGGAAAGTAATATTGATATTGAGGACATCGTCGACTGCACCCAAGAGATCATCTCTTTCTATGAATTTCAAGAACAATACAATGAAAAGCTTACAAGAGAGCAAATCAACCGATTTGTTAAAGCTAGAGGGCTTGATAAGTGAGGAAGATCAGGGTATTGAAGCATCAGACAACTTAAAGTGCTAACTCCGAATCACCTGCAAGGAGAATTGTGAAGTTCCTCGTACATAGCCCAGCTGACTCGTGATCAAACCTTGAGGCCTGGGAACGACCAGCCAAATATACCAGGCAGACTAGAACTCTCTGACTCTATACGGCCATTACTGCTTGCCGTCGTTGACCGTCAGCAATACCATTATCTCGCAAAAGAGTGCTCCACGAGGCTCGCCATAGAGGTGACTTATCTTCTAATGAAGTAACCCCTCATAAGAATCGGGTTCCTGCTTGAACTGAGAAGGCCGCATCCATACATGGGACCGGCACGTTTCCACAAACCCGTTAGAGCAATTATCCATTTGTGCTGATCTGGGAAAGGAGAATTGCTAATCTTGGTGGAGAATAACATACCTACAGGTACTGTTATAATTAAGGCGAATAGGCTTTAACGATAGAACATCTGCCTAACTATTTAGTTATTTGGTTTTGTTTTAGAGGACCAAACTTGATATAGTGATGTATGAATTGAATATCAAGCATGTCATCTTTGAAGCATATCATGTTTGTTCGGTGACCGGAGCCGGCCCGGACGGGTCACAAGCTAGTAAGATCGGGAATGTTAGTGTGGTCAAGATCAAGGTTACATTGCAATAATTGTACCTGAAGCTAGCAATTTCGGCACGTGGATGTCAGTCATCCAATCATGTGTCTATGGACATCTCCAACTCCCGTACCCAATCTCAAGTGCAGAGTTATTCTTGTCATGGCAATCCGACCTCCGCGCCCCCTCGGTTGATTGTATAAAATGCCACAGCCCATGTGTATTCACTCTAGACTGGGCAGAAAGTGTTGCAAGTTTCTATCTCTTGCATCGGGAGTGGGGTTAAAACTGGCGGTGAAGGTCGCGGGGGTGTCTCACGTCACGTCAAACATTGATTGAACATCCAGTCTCCTGTCGCCATCTTGCAAGGTTTCAAAACTCGCGGGGAGAGCCATCGAATGAGATGTGCTCGTCAGGTTCAAGGGTCACATCCAGCCTATTTTCTGGCACAGAGGCAGGGCTGCAGGAGCGTACACTGCGCTTGGAGAAACGGCGAACAGCGAGCGAGGAAAGCCGTCCTGTCCAGGCCGTCCTGTCTGCAATTCGGAAGAAATGATATTCCTCGAGCCAGTGATGGTTGATTGCTGTGCTCAAAGGCTTGTTTAATTGTAGAGTGAGGCGGGCAGTGCTGCGTCAATGCAGTGCTCTTGCTCCCGGGAGCTTTTGACGGTATATATGGCGACAACGTGGGTGATGGCCTGTATGGGTTGCGCAACCTGGGCAAATCGTGGCTGGGTCTCAAGCACAGCTAAGGAGGAGATTGGGTGGGAAGGAGGGGGAGGCTGGAGGTTGGAGATAGGAGGTTGGAGGTAGGAGGTAGGAGGTTAGAGGTTGGAGGGGTTGAAGAGAGTTCTGACATTGAGGGGAGGAGCTGAGAGCTCGTTCGAGCAACACACACGAGTACATACGGAGAAGATGGGCAAGTTTGAGGATGGATAAAGACGATTCAAACACTGAGAAAAGGAGACAGGTACGAACAAGGCGATATACGACCTCTGCTGTTGCAGTGGAGGATCGAAGGATGGAAGCTTGTAACTCCAAAGACCGCTGACGGCGGTTCTTGGAACATAGCGCCCTCTCTCCCGCAGTGTTGAGAGTTGAGGTACAGATTGCTGCAATGCAGAACCACCGATCCCGCGGAGTGCTGCTACTCGAGTACAGAGTTGTGCAGGTTGTTTACTTATGCAGCAGTTGCACAGCCAATCTGAATAACCACACTCTCACAACTGTACATACAGTCGTACTCGTCGATCGCAGCCGAGCGAGGTTAGAAAAGGTTGTTTCTATTGACGCTTTCAAGTTCCATCTCCATCCTATCCATCGGCTACCAGATGTCTCAAGTATGCACATTGAGGTTGAGAAGAAACGATCTTCGCTCGTGCTGGGACCTCCGTCTCGATCCGTGCAGTCAGATGGCGCTTGAGCTTTTCCGCCAAGCACACTACCTCAAGAGCAGTGGGCGTGCACAACCACAACCGAAACCATAACCACACACACCTCACCACCCACCTTACCACCTACCTTACCACCTACCTTACCACCCACCTACCTTACCACCCACCCACCTTACCAGATGGCCTGTTCCAACACTGTGAGACTAGACGGAGATAATAGCCTCGCCCTTCAAGAATCCTTCCATGAAGAACGGACACATTCATCACCTCGTAGTGTTAGATTCACCTCATCAGACGAAGACTCTTATTTTCGTGTTTACCGCGCAGGCCACAGTATATCGCTAGGAGAAGCCACTGAGGCAGAACGCAGTGGAGTGAGGCTACGTAGACGAATGATTATAAAGTGGAATTGTTCATGCCACCTCATAATGCTGGCAATGCAATGCAATAGAAGGGACTGCCAGAATCACGAAATAGTAGGGAGAGATAGACCACATTAGATGCAGAAAGCACTCCACATTTCGCAGCGTGGCAAAATATTGCAAGTCTGCAACAGAGGAATTCATAGGCACTCTCGCGATGCCCGAGGTGCTTCCCGGAATGCAGCGAACAATTCTCGAACCTACTGCTAGCGACTAGGCGAGGGACTCCCATGATTTTACGTTTCAAATTCCCGCTCTGTGATCTAATACGGAGGTACTCTCATTAAGTCTAATATGCCTTTATTTCATTGGGCATTGTATTATTAGAGAACCTTCTGAGTTCCCCGTAGAAACCGACTTGCTCACGGCTAGACCGCCTGCATCGAGGGTGCAAACTAGCCTTCCTAAGCTAGTCCCATCAAAGCCTAGCGCGGGTCCAAGCTTGTTTGAGATCACCGATGATTGGCCCCTTAGCCTAGCGCCGTCAGGGTGGCGGATTCTTCCCTCTTTCCCTTCCTGCCTCCCCAAGTCCCCCAAATCCCCTCTTCAACCTCACTCAACATTCATCAACATCCTTCCTCCTCATCCCAATCTCATCTCATCTAATCCACTTCATCAATCCTCCACCGCTCACAATCACATTACAACATTATACTCGCACTTACTACTGGTATTCATTTCATATCTGTGCCACTTCAACCTTCATACCTCTCTGCTAAGCCTGCTTCTGTTCCTGGTCGCAACCGCACCGCATCGCTTCCCGCTCCTCTCATTCTCGGCACCCATCATCTCACGACCCCGGAGTCCATGAACCGATAATGTCGTCCTTTTACCACTACAATACTCACCAACATCCTACCTCGACGAATGCCCAGTCGGCACAGTCTACACATCATAATGGTCGTGGTCGTCGAGCTCCTCGCTTGTCGCAAAACTCACACAAGCAATTCCGAGCTGTGAGGAAAGAGGAGGAGGCTGCCGTGGTCACCAATTTCCGTCAACGTTTTGAGGCCGGCCGATCCTTCGACCTGGACGACGATTTAGAATTCTGTCCAAACCTCCTCACCGAGTCGGACATGATCTCAATTCATTCCTCATCGTCCGACCGTTCCTCTCTCTCGAGTGGCTCACCCGAATCCAGCCCCCAGTCTCACCAGGTCGCACCCGATACCGGCTTCTCTCTCAACTCCAACTCCAATCCCTATATACCTTCTTACCAGAGTCAGGCCACCGCATTGAAGTTGCATCAACCTGCAGCAACTCGTATTCGTAATGCTATCCCTATCGTCAACCCAAGCACCGGTATCAGCATGTCAAGTCCACCGACATCTGTCAGCCCAGGTCGAGCAATGCAAGGACGCCGGTGGTAGAATGTTCACTCTCTGTCTCGCTCACTAGCAGAGCCAGTCTTTATACCACCGGCTTAATTATCTTTCGCACTCTTGTCAGACCATCATTCCTGGCGAGCACCAGTCTTGGCTTCGATTTTCCCCTCCACCACACTCAACGAATTCTTTGTATAAATTCTCGATTACCACCTCCACCAAATTCTTGAGACGGCAACGGCGCGAACTGAAGATATCGATACCCGGTGTTTCCATTTCTTCGATGGTCTGATTTTGAGCGCGCATTGCATATTTTATTGTCATGGTGTTTTTATTGGCATTGCATTTGGGTAGGCAGGAAGTGGCATCTTCCTCACGGATCTATGAAAAAAACGATACATATTACCTGGACATATAGACGATGATTTCATTTTCTCTGGAGATAGGGCTCAGCTGGTGTTTCTTCTGGTATTATAGGGACGGCAAGATTTCTCTCAATATTTTTGGTTTATACTCAATATAGCCGGGGCGGTTGGAACGGGTGTTGGTATGAACAAACGTGCGCTTCTTGTATGATGAGCGCTTCTGTTGGTGTTTGTCATTTAGGTCTCAGCGGGTGATTTGGCAGGTGCATTTGTCCGATCGAATCGATCGGTGTCGTATTATATCTGGATGGGGCTATTGATGATATATGTCTGCAAGATAGGGCTTTATTGGGTATTGGGACCTTCGAGTCTTCAACCTTTTCTTTGAGTACTTACAGAAGTCACGGCTATGCATATACATATTGGGCTGGAAAGGATCTAAAGGGGGAATCTCTCTGATTCAAGAAACAAGTTAATGCTTGACATGGTCTAGCAGCCAAATTCAAATGTACTTCACAAATATCTTGACATACCTATTGCATCTTCACATGAGTTCCGCATTATCTGGTAGCCAAGACCTGGGTACTCGGTGTATCAGGAGACCCCGAGATCACGACAGGTCGAGATGACTTGCTTACATCGCCTCATCTGTGCTTCCATCCAAGATGTTGTGGTACAATAACAATCGATCCCGAATCTCGTACGAGTCGACTAAGATACTCTATTTATCCGGTATCACGGTCACAAGCTTATTGACGCCACGAATCTATCGTGCAATACTAGCATCACAATCCAATCTATGGCATACTTTCTACACTGTCAGGTGCGATTAAGGATGGCACTTGAGTCCGGGGTCTCACAGCTAGAGTAGAGTCACTGATTCTAAAGTCACAAGACGGTGATAGCATACCTACTATTAGAGCGCGTTGAAACTATCGCGTAGAAATGCGAGAGAATATACACATCCAATACAAATAGTTGATATCTCAGTTGATATCTCCGTTGATCGCTAAAACTTTTCAATTCTACTCCCCCGCTCACTGATTCAAAAACCTGGAGGCGGGACAAAGCGGTCGATTGCGTGAGGTGGGCTATGACGTAGATACCTCGATGCTTGCACTCACGTTTACCCGAGGTCGTCGACACTAACTCCATCATGAGGTAACTTTTGCTTGATGATCAAAATAGCGCGATTCGTTTGGGTGAGTGAAGCTTGGCTCTCTTGATTTTTACTGTCTCTGAAATAACTTTCTGTTACGTGGAGAAGAGGAATTGAACGCTATTTGGTGAGTTTATTGCTCAGCTGGTGTATTGGAATATGAGAAAGGACTTACGCCAATTGACTAGAAATCCAGAAGAAAGCGAAAAGAATAGACACGGAAGATAAAAAGGAAAGATAAGCCGAGAACCCAAGATGTCCTTCCTACTCCGCAGTAACCCTCGATTTGCCGCACGGTACGCTGCTGTTCCATCAAGGAGCTTCACGGTCTCTGGCGCGAGGTTTTTGAAGGAGAGTGATCGCCGTATGTCCTCGTTCCCTCCCGATCCTCAATTGAATGGAGAGTGAATATATGCTGATATGAGATGCGTGGGAATAGACAACCCAGACCAAGCGGCCGAGAACGAGAAACACAAGCAAGATCAGTTGCAGAAGCAGAAGGATGGGAAGGGACATTGGAAGCCGGAGTTAGCTAGTGATAGTGAGGAGGCTGTATGTGTTCCATTTCTCTTCCTTTGCACCTCTCTCTCTCTCTATTCATTTGGGATATTTAGGGATGGAAGGACAATTGAAAAGGGAGAAAGGTCTGTGCTAATAAGGACATCATGTTAGATCCAAGCAGAGCGCCACCACCAGAACGAGTCGCCTGAGGAGCTGCAGAAGAGAACTGCGGACCATGCCCAGAAAAAACACAAGTAGGTGAGAACCGTTGTACCCTTGGGTGATTGTGGGGGTTTGTGCTGATGTGTAGGGATTGGTAGGTACGGAACTAGTCAAGACTCTGGATTGTAGATGGTGAGATAGGAAAAGCTGAGGGCTAGTTGGGTGGATTGTATCATGTCTCGTATATCCGAAATCATAATTGCATTCAGCCTTGAAGATATTGTGAGTGTGATTTGATAAATATCTTGTTCAGTTGGGTAACCTTGGGAGGATTGTGAATTTTGTGTGAGATGTTTTCGTAGTCGTGAGGAAACTAGGCTGTTGAATATCATGTTCGATCGAACGTAAAAGACCTGTAATCCAGGCCATGCTAAGACGAAAAGATGGGAGGAAAACCCCAATGGCCCATGCCTATACGCCAGGAAAAATGCAACTAAGATACACCTCCATCATACATACAACCCTCTCCATGCCACCTATTTCAGGATAATAATGAGCAAGACCAGTATTATAATCAAGATCGCAATGATCGTCAACTGCATGTTATCCTTTGCCTTCCTCGCAACACTCCCCAGGTTCTTGCGCGCCTTATTAAGAGTTGTGGCGTGTCGATCGACTTGCCCATCCACCTCGTCAAGCATCTGGACATGTTCGTCCAGCTCGTCGCCAATCTGTATACTTAATTCCCTCTGTCGCCCGATCGACTCGCCTAGTCTGTCCAAGGCTTCATCTTGCTGGGCAATGACTTGTGAATGGTAGGTATGGATTTGCTGGTTGTCAAGGCCCGATTGATCTGGTGGGCCGGATGTTGGGTCATCTCTGTATGGGAATAATGCATTTCGGGCTTCCTCTTCGTCTTGTACTAATGGGGCGTCGGAGAATCGCACGGACTTGGGGGAATTGGTCGCGGGACTTCGGGCGCCGCGTAGGGATTTCTTGAGGAAGGATGAGGATGAGGCAACTCGAGGTCGTTCTGCTGCTCGGGTGAAGTCCTCGGAGAGGGAGGGGTCGTTGGGTTGCGATATCGTTGACTCGGTTGTACTCGAGGGGTGACCATGGAATTGAGAGGCTAAATCATCGTATTGTGTTCTTAAATTATGTTCTGTTTCTTGCAAAGTGAGAGATGCCCTGGCGCCTAATCAGTCTCGTACTCGAAACGAAGATGAACATGAAGGGATGCTTACGAAGTCTCTCCTGCCTCTTCTAGTCGCAACCGCTCTTTTGTGACATTCTCCAGCCCTTCCCGTAATGAATCTAGGGACCTAGATATATGCCCATCTTGAGATGTAGGCTCAAGTTTTAAAGAGATTGCCCGCTGTCTTTCTAGTAGGGACAGCTTGATATGGTCCGCGAGGAGGAAGTACTGGTTAGGATTCGCCATGGCTAGCTGCCGGGAACGCGGAAAGTAGATAATAAGAAGAAAACTCGTCGCAGAATGTGGTTGCTTCCAAAATCTTTATGTGAATGGATGTGAAAAACTGGAGCAAAGAAACAGAATTCGTTCACGGTTCAAGAAAATTGGTTGGAGGTGTCGAGGCGTACTCAGTATCAAACGTCAGACGGCAGGACTTCGTGAACTTCCGCCTTGCGGCACAGAACATGGCCAATCACATGCGACTACATGAGACGCCATAGACCAAGTAGGCAGCTATTCCCTTAGGCGAAGTCGGATCAGCCTCATTGTGTATACAATACAACCCCAGCATAAGTATATTCACTCGGTTCGTTTCTTTCTGTCCCCATTCGCACTCTACTCGTGCTTCAATATACGCTCTATAACATGCTTTCACCTCGGTCGCTTCTCAGCTTCAGCAACTAAACTCACTGTCTGAGAGTTGCTTCATCGCCTCACAATCACAACATAATTACTCGTACAACCTCGCTTTAACCTACCATCATTCGCCTATTGCAACGAGGATATATAAAACCGCATATTCCCTGCACCAAGTTGCACTGAAGTCTTCATGTCGGAATCTCCAGCTCTTGCTCGGCAACCCCTGCCATCACCTGGCTCTCACCTCAGCGACCCCTCACAGCCATACACTATTCATACAGACGTAGAAATCGACAGAGTGAACTCTCCTGAAATACCGCCCGGAACTACGGTTCCTTCACCAAATCTTTTGGAACATTCAACTTCACGGGCTTCTGATCTCAACTTGCGCCATACGATCGATTTACGAGCAATCACTTACGATAGTATCGTAGATGAGAATCTAATATGCCCGATTTGTCGATGTCCATTTATTGACCCTGTATTGACAGACTGCGATCATGTCTTCTGTCGAGCATGTATCGATGGCTCACTTTCTCATGGGAAACTATGTCCAATTGATCGCTTACCGCTAGCCGAGGATTCGTTGACAAAAGCACCGAAAATGGTCTTTAACCAACTTGACTCCCTAAAAGCCAAGTGTCCATGTTGCGCCAAACTTCTTCCAAGATCGGGACTAGAGAGCCACCTAGAACGATACTGCTTAGGAGCTCTCGTTCGATGCCCAGGTTTTCTGTCAGAACAGAGATGCTCCGAGATGGTCAAACGGCGACTCTCAAATCAAGAATGTTTGCACTATCCAGCAGATTGTCCCGACTGCTCGGAGACCATCCAACAAGCTGAGATGGAAACGCACCGGGATACGTTCTGTAAAGAGAGGCTGAAACCATGCGATCACTGTGGAATTGAGATTTTAAGGTGCAACGAACCCGAACACGTGGAAAAATGTCCAGATGCTGTACAACCATGCAGATGGGCAGAATATGGATGTCAGCATGAATCAATACGTAAGGAACTGCATCTGCATGCGGATGATTGTCACTTTAAATCCATAGGACCAATGGCGGAGGTTCTGAAAAAGGAGATTAGCAGCCTTCGCAGCGATGTACGGAACTTGACCGAGACAAACCATCTCCAAGAACGCCGAATCAAGTTCTTAGAAAGTGGACAAAGAGCATCAGAGAGGCCCATGGAGTTGCTGGACCTCTCCCTTGCCAACCTGCCAGAAGCTACATCTGCAGATTCTCTGGATTCCGGACACGACTACCTGTTATCCTTGCTTGAGACTCAACAAAATCGTCTGAGCCATCTCTCGGCAGATTTTTCGGACTTTCAAGGCAAAAATACCATGATGCTTTTCAATGAGACACTGCCTATCAAGAACGAGTTAGCAGAGTTAAGAAGCACCCAGCAGGTTACCTGCATGCATGTCCGTTGGTTGATGCGGTTTCGAATGCAGGAAAACCAGAGGCGATTTGGAGGAGGTCCTGGTCCAGCATCAAGTGGAGGCCCTGAGGGAGGAGCTGGGTTTGGTGGTGAACCTCCGTTGTCGAGGAGATTGAGTGATTCGTCAAGGGACGTTATCACAAAGCTATGAAGCGAGGCACCCAGATTAGTCTATGGCTTGTAGAAATTCTCTTCAAACTCTCGATTTAAGCACTCGGAAATAAATATTTGGTTTCAAGGTACGGGGTGGCTATTTTTGTTGTGGTCTGGTTGGTGGAGCATGATATCAGGCGTTGTGGAAGTGACACTTTGCTCTCGACATAGAGGATGACAGATCACGAGGAGAAAGCGCGAATGTCAAAGCCATCATTGAATTTGAATATCTAAGACTTTAACAAGAATTTCGATAAGGAGGCGACCGCCTATCTTGAAAATAATAGCAATTTAATCTTCACCAGAAGCCTTCAGCCGCTATCGGCCCAAGAAAATGACCACCATACTCAGGATTGACTCTGATGGAACAAGTGAAGATTAGATAGGAGGCGTGGGTTATTTGATTATCCTATAACCCTTCTCGTATTCTGTTATTCTAACTATTGTCAGTTGCAGGCGTTCGAAAATATTTCCCATAAAACATAAGATTAGTCTAAAGTATTTATAGAGAGATTACTATTAAATATCTCTATATTAGTATTTGTTTGATATCCGAGTTGTAGTGTATAAAGTGCCCGCTTTTTTTTATAAAAACAGATAGGTAGGAAAAAAGAATAGACAAAAAAGGTCTAGAATATATTTTACACTCTCTAGATTTTATACGACAGGTAAAAGTATATAAACTAAGTCGAAATAGGTTTAGTGAGGAAAAGTATGGACCAGGTTGGTCGAATTTGGAAGTGTAGTTGGTCTTGTTAGCAATCATCTGGAACTCCCCGTAGAGCGTGGGGTGGGAAGATCCAGAGTCAATTAACGTGGGTGTTGTGTACTTCAGTCACAAGCTCGAGGACCAAAAATACGATATCTTAGAGTCAGGATAAGGACACAGTTGTAGCAAAAAATTTACGATTGTTGGAAAATGGTATTTAAACTGGAGAAATTTCGTGAGTTTCCAGTCCACACAGCAACTATGTATCACTTTTGCAATCTATTGATGGTGCTCCTTTCCTGGACCGAGATGTGGACTAATAAGAGGTGAGTTTCATTGTTGCTCCCCGGTGTTGTTTAGAAAATAGTCTCCATTCTCCGAAATACAGTCTCAAAAGCACAATGTTCTCTTGGGTCACACCAGAAGCCGCATGAGTACAGTCCACTTCCGACAGTAGATATATATTAATCTAATCCGAACAATAGAACACTCCCAGCCGATGCTGTTCATCCATACTACTATCGTCACGATGTCACCCTGCACGCCCTCTACTAAGTCATCTTCTATTGTGCACTGCGTTCTTCGTTGAATCTTCGCATGTTAGCCCCGTTTTCAATTCAATGACTTTATATCTTACTTTTTTTATAATCACGTTACCATTGTCGCTAGCTTTCATCAGACTTTCTGGCTTCCATCTCAAAAGCTTTGTCAAAGTCTTCAATTTTCGCCTTCATTCGCTCTTTTGCTCGATTTTCGAGGCTGCCTTGTTCTTCACGCTGGCTCGGATTGACAAAAGAGGAAGGGATTTCTTCGTTGATGAAAGCCTGGATTCTTCTCTTGCTTTCCCTTACTTTGGTGTGGTTTTCTAGTGTATTTATTAGCAAGAAACATGATGCGATTCGATTGATCAGATAGACGTATTAGGTTTTCCAAATACATACTTGGCATTTTGTGAGAAGCATCTGGGAGAATAGTGGAACTAGGTAGAGTGAAAGCCGAGATAGATTTGATACAAGACAAAGCGGTTCTTGTTGGAAAGAACTTACAATCTTATAGAATGATGAAAATGATCTTCCTCGGATTTGTCTTACATATCCAGATCCCAAGTGCAAGAAAGCTATTGGAACTCATGGACTGTCACATAAACTTACACGTCGAAGTAAAGTGCCAAGATGAGCGCCATTCGACCTAAGTGCAAGAATGGCAGGAGCATGAGCCACATGTGCAAGAAACAGACTTGCAAAGGAGACGGGGAATTCAAGTGCAAAAATTCAGCTGGACCATCAGGGTTATCATGCAAACATACATGATGAAATTGCGATAAACGGTGAGTGGCTAAAATGCATGAATTGCAAAAGCTTACATGTGCTAGAAAAGGGCTTACAGATGACTTGTTTCGCGAAGATTTGGTGGAGAGTTGGAAGTGCAAGAATTCAGGAGCCGAAGCCATCGATTGCACCAATCGCCAGTATTACAGGCCAGTGTGTGTGTATTGATTACCCTACTGCGGATATCAAGTGCAGGAAATCAACTACAAGGAATACAATTGGCTAGGCTGCATAAGGAGTCAGCCTCATTATTCGTATTGCCTCGTCGTGAATTTTACAACTCACAATCAATATTTGATCCTCGAAGGTGTTTTCTGCTAAACCTTCCGGTGGCTGGCAACAATACCGTGGCGGAGTTCTTTACTTTGAACCGCAAAGACTGTTGACTTTGCATGCACCAATACTGACGTCCTCCTGATTACGTCTCCGTGATAGCTGGTATACTTGCGTCTGGTGCTCGGTCAGCCCATGGATATCACGATGCCCTCGTATCATAGCACCCAGCAACGTGATCCACGATGGCCGCTAACTCTGGATACTTCAAAACCCAAAGAGTCAAACATCCTTAGGATCTTCCCGAACCAATCCCATGCTACCTTCAGCGACTTTAAGAAACCGTATCATACATCGAGAGAAGCCTTTGATGCCAACCCCCTCCCCCATTCTGACCCAAATCCACCAGAATGCCAGCCCCCACCTCTTCCTCATAGGAGTCCCAAAAGGAAAAGGGGTGCCCCAGGGGTGCAATGGAACAACTCCAAAGAGCGAAAATTCGTCCGATTGTATGAAATGACAGATTGCCGGATTGAGGATATCCCTGTGGTCATGCGAGACTCTGAGCTGAAGTTCGAGTGAGTTTCGAAAGGTTTTATTTCGAATTAAGAATAATGAATATATAGAAAACGGCACGCTCAAGACAAGCTCAGTACTTTGTTGAATGGTCAACCACAAAAATATCACCCAATTGGAAACGAGGCCCAAAGTAGAGTGGAAATGTCTTTGGGATTGAAACAAGCCTTTAAAGAGAAGCACGGACTTCAAGAGACTCAACCAAACTATACCTTCGATGAACAGCACTGGTCCCCTTGGCATCACTCCGTGGACTCTGCGAAGCCTGAAATGGCCAGCGCTCCATTCGATTTAGACGATCCGCTCTTGGGCGAGCTGATAACGCCTTCTCGAAAATCTTTCAGGGTGTTAATGGACAGTTTCGCTACCGAGAGAGCACATACACCACCTTACGAAGTGTCATGCAAAGGTAGCTCGGACGAAGATTCCGATTCTAGCGACAATCGCACAAGTTTATCGAGCCTCCAAGCACTTGAAGATCGCATGGCCAAGAGACCTACACCGAAGGATGGTCACCAGTTGATGGTATATTCTTCGTCGGCACTTCGCACTTTTCTTTTTGTGAAGAAAAGACTTTCCATAGCTTCATTGATTAGTAAATGCTCGAAGACAACATACTCATCCTCAAGCTCTCAAAGGCTGTCGTGGTCAACGGTCGACTCCTCGCAAACTATCACTGGGTCGATCACCACCCTGTCGAGAAGGAGCTCGAATGCGACCATCACATCGCTCGAGCACTTGTCAAAACGGCTATCTACTGCAACAACCAACAGTAAAATAGATTTGGATGATCTAAATCGGCTTTTCGAGCTTGGTACAGATGTTGTGCCCACAGCCCCTGGATATATGCCTGTGCTCACAGATGGCGAACACTCTAATCTCGGAGATTGGTATTCTCCTCCAACTTCGCTCGACTCGGTGCCAGATTACACTGAAAAGTCTGCTGCACGAGAAATACTTGGACAGGCCCCCGGAAACACACAAGGGTCGACAACAAGAGATGAGATGATCTTAAGCAATGAAACCCCAGCACCCAATATTCTAGGCGACAGAAATTGGAGCCAAAATATTGTTCGTGACCTGGAGCAGGGTACAGGCACTTCAATGCACACAGCCAGTACAGCATCTTCAAAGGGGCGATACAAAGCTCGTATGGATCATAATTGGCCTCTACCATCAGGAAGCTCATTGCCGACCATTAAGCCCTCTGTAAACAATAACATCAAGATCTGTGACAAGTCCCCTGGACCATCTACAGTCAAGAAGAACATCAAGATCCGTGACAAGACAGGAAGCTGCTGCATGGTGACTCTACGTCGAGGGGACCCTAGAGCAAGTCTCTGTGCTACCTGTAAGCTTATGGAACCTGACCCACATGGCTTCATTCGTCGTACAGTGAAGCAATGGCAACACTGGACGATGACTGACCTTGATGAGATGTATCTCACTGGCGATTTTCAGGACAATGATATCCATGAGGTCGATATGTTCCATGATACTGTGCTTCATGCTGCTGCCTATTTTGGAGCTGGAAGTGTGATTTTGATGTGGCTGATAGAAATGGGAGTCGACATACACAAAGTCAATGCTGCGGGTCAAACTTTTATGCATGTACTAAAGCCAACAGCGTTCAACGGTAGTCAGCCAGATGTAATATTTAATGGCAAAGAAGGCTTTGCTGCTCTTCTTGCTATCTTACAGGAGCGGTGCTTCAACTTCTTTCGGCGGGATGATTATGGCCAAACACCACTGCACGTTATAACACAGTACTGGTTACATTCCGACTCAATAGCAACCGCTTTCAATGGGATGGGTATGTCAGCGTATACAAAACCACTTTGCCGGGATTTTAGAAGTCGGACAATCAACTCACAGCTTTATGCCCAGAGTAAGAAGGCCTTCGATCAAATCATTGACCAACATCGATGGACAAACATCGGGGCTTTCATTCAGCTAGACTGCCCGTCTCTCTCTGTAAGATCCGACCCAGCGGACCGAAGTAAGTTTTTGAATCTCGCACTTTCAAAGGCCACGATTCTCTCTGCTTTGGCTGGCGATCGACAGGCCGACTTTTCCGGACGGAATTCTTTACACTGCTTTACGCAGTATTGGTTCTGCGAGTCTACATTTCCTGCTTTACCCGCGAGCGACCAAGTCAACAAGCTTAAGCGAAAATTTCCTCAGCGAGACCTACGAGCATTACGAGCATACAACACGCGGATGATTGTGAATCTTTGTGCAGCGGGTGTTGATATAAATGACTATGATATCGATGGGTACACACCGCTCATGGTGCTTATCAAGAATGATACGGTCGAAGTGGTAGATCGACAGACTGTGACTGAAGCCTGCCTAAGTCTCATTCAAAATGGAGCAAATGTTCATCGGCGGAATCGAAAAGGAGAGACGGCACTTCACATGGCCATGGCGTTCGGGCGCACTGCAATAGTAGAAGTCCTTCTTGAGAACCACGCAAACAAGTATTCAAGAACTAGCCATGGGAAGGGTATCCTCGAGGTAGCTACTAAAATTGGCATTAGAAGAGGCCCAGATGATTCTGGGCTTTATGCTAAGACCCTCGCATGTATTAATATCGCTGTTCGTCAGGGGGCGGTCGAAGGACCAGACACAAAATTAGAATGGGATGAGCAGATTAGGTGTTCTTCCCTGACCGAAAACGTGGACTTTAGGCCTTTGGAAAGCAAAAAGAAGTTTCTAGCTACGTGAAAACATGTAAGATCAATATCTTAGCTTCATAGTATAGTAAAATTATAAATATGTACAATAAATTTGTTATAACATTGAAGATGGAGAGAAACAAGCGAGTATGGAGTCTGACCGAACCTTTGAAAAGCTTAGTAGTACGCAAAATATGCCCCCATGTGCCAGCTGAAAAAACCCATTATTTGATGTAATAATATCTTAATATAACCATAAATAAATGATTACTTGTGAAAAGCAGACACTCAACCAACAGAAGTAATCTTATCGAATTGATCTCGGCACTGGTCATGTTGTCCTTAGCGGGAATGGAGATGAAAATATTGTAGATAAATAACGACTGCCTTGGGGTGCACGGCAGTTCTCTAAGTAGTCCCTTCCTTTATTGAATAATCGTCTGTTCGACTATTAATAGCCCGAACTGATCTTAAGCAAACACTTCCTTCAGCTTTGCTGCTGCTTTATGCTGATGTAAAATGGGTTGGCTGTGTTATTAGTCTTGCTAGGTGCCACTGATCCTGGGCAAGTTTGAACCGTTTAATAGATCTAAGCTGAGAATTGATGTATAAAAAGGAAATTTGGACTTATGATAAGCCTTTTGCCAAAGTTATGTCGAAATTTTCGAAAAGTTACCTGTCTAGATGGATTGGTATATTGACGTTTGTACCATGCCGTTACATCAGTATGTAGTGCAACGAGGAGGGTAGATATACACATTGAAAGTTGATCCCATTCAGTAAATGTGTGCCCTCGCTTAAATTTGCCCCAGGAATATAAAAAGAAGTTATTATAGAAATTTCCCATCCCCTCAGGCCAATACAAAATTTCACAAGCAAACACCCTAACACTTTCCAACCCTTTCCCTATAAAGTTCTTTAAGCGGCAATCCCACAACTCACAGAGCACAAGAGTCTCAAAAAACCTGAAACTCACTTAAGTGTATGCAAGTTTTAAAAAGAGGACGCAGTGTAATAAAACCAAAGCTGGTTGAAAGGAACAAAATTTCGCTAACAAGTCCTCCTTGGCCATAGTTTCTTCTAGTGGAATAGGCTTCCTGGGACCTTGATAACAGAGGGGAATCGACAACAAATTACCACAGATTTCAAGTAGTTAAGTATACAAACGCACATGCTCAGATTCCAAAAATGATAGCGAGACGGGCACAGTATTTAATTCACAATTGAAATTACACTCTTATCAAGTTTCCTCCCCCTCTGTAATATTACCCCTGATAAAATGAAGGCGTAAATATACATGTACACGTCTTTGTGAGAACCTACCAAATTTAGCTAGAGTGTAATTATCCTCTATCAAGCTAGTACCGGTACTCTAACATCATTATCTCACAAAAGATGAGAGAAATATAACTTTAATTCCCCCTTGAGTAAAAGGTGATTTAGTCGACCAAAAAAGTAAGTGCACTAGCATTTCCTTTACATATATCTCCCCTTTCATATGCGGATATCTCTGATGAGTAAGTAATTGCTTAAAATAAATCGAAGCAAAATATTACAATATCTTCTCTGATCCCCAACCATCTCTATTATTTTTCTCACACCACAACAATACAGTAAGTCTGTATGGAGGTATGATGACTGCAATAGTTCTAGATCATGTAGTGTACTTTTACACCCCCTCAGAAGCTAGATAATTAAAGGACAAGTTAAAATCGTGCAAGTGCGCAAGAAGAAAGCTGTTCATACTAGAAGAGAATCAAGTAGTTTAAGAAACTTTCCGTCAGTTGTTCAATCCGCCTTCAGCGTGACAAGCTCATAAGCGTTGATTTTTGACGAAGTTTCTTGAAATGTTTCTAACCACGAATATGCTAACAGAGCAGCAGCTGTGGGACCCTTCTTACTGTATGTACTTAGGCGAAGCCTTGATGAGACACGAATACATAGTCTCTGTATAATATTTAGCACAAAGTAAGCATCAGGAGAACACCGCAAATGCTATCGACAAAACACCTCCTCGCCCTATAGCACATTGACACATGAAACCCCTCTTCCCCAACAACCGAATCTACACCTCCCAACTCCCCGGGTCCCTCCCCATAAAGACGGTATAGAGCCTCTTACTTATGCTCTTCCCAATCCTTCTATCCGTAACCGCCCCATCCCTGTTCGCCCCCTTCCTCAAATCCTCCAATGCCAGCTGCCCATCTCTCTCAAAACCTTTCACCAAACTTTGCACACTCGGATACTTAGCAGCAATACCATAAGCGACGCCGGCCGTGATGCGGAGGTTTTCTTGCAGCATCTTGATGAATGTGTCTTCGATGCCGTCGCCGCTTTTGACTTGCCCAGATTCCATGCAGAACGCTGTGTCGATGGAGTCCTTTTGGCGCCTGTAGGGGTGTTATTGAGAATGGGAAGGGAGGGAAGGGATGAAGGGAGTGGAGGGGTCTACCTGTAGGGGATGGTCGAGACGTGCTGGGTGAAGGCAATGATCCACTCAGCTGACTCAATTTTGGCGCTGGTGTGGTGGATAAACATCTTGTGCACTACTTGTAATCGAAGGAGTGCGTCTTCAATCATGTCCTCGTCTACGTACTCTGCTGGCTTCTTGTTAGATTTCCCTCTGCCTGTGGTAGTACTTGCCATACTGCTCTGTGGCAGATGGCTATTTACAGCCGCAGTGAATTGCTTGTTATTTGTGTTCTTGTTCTTTTTCATCCATTGAGTAAGCCCTTCTATAAGATAGATGACCTCGCATGACGAATATCTCAACTTAAGCCGCGTAGCATGGCAGTCAAGGTCATTCTCTTCGTTGCCTGTTGCCAAATCGACAAACTCTTTTGCAGTTACCACAATAACAATTTCCTTCTCTGGTCTGACTTCCATCGGCATAGGCTCCCAGTGACCGAAATCCTCATTCCACCGTGATTGGGTCTTTCTCTTCCATTTCACAATCGGTTGAACGCAATCCCATTCACGACAATCGACCTTTAAGGTTTCAGCAAACTTGCCGACCATTGCTTTGAGATCATGGTCAAGTGAGGATGATAATTCAATGATCATCTCTGGCGTGGACACCTTCTTGTCAGTTCGCACAGAATTAACTTTGGCAAGCTCTTTCTCTGCTTCTTTCTTGCATGCCTTCTTTTCTCTTTCTAGCCGCTTCTTCTCATTTTCCAATTCCTTAGCCGCAGCTTTCTCTTCAGCGGCCTTTTCCTTGTGTCGAGCCTTTTGTGCTGCTAAGTCTGCCTTTCCTTCAGCTGCTTTCTCTTTCTCTTGAGATTTCTGCACTGCGAGCCTGGCTTTCGCTCCAACCTTCTCTTCTGTAGTCTTCTCAGTGTCCTTGGCTTTCCCTTTAATTTTCGTGTCAGTGGTTGGTTTGTTGATCTCGGAAGCATTTCCTGTTTTCGTACCCACCCTCGCCTCACTGTAAATTTTCGAAACCTTCATTGAGGGCAATTTCAGCTTATATTTCAGCTTATATTTCGGCGGCAAGTTGGCAATATCCGGCAAATCATCTGAAAGCTCATCGATATCCAACGTAGGTCTGCATTCGGGCAAATCATCTGAATCGCTACCCCCTAGAACTTCAACGACTTTAGCCTTCCTCTTCTTTACCAAGTCAGCAAATAGATTCGGAGAACTTGTAGCGGCAATAGGATCTGATTCTAGAGTCTTCGCTTTCTTCAAAGCTGGTTGTGGTGGTCTTGCCCTTGGAGGGTTTGTCTTCGAAGGCTCAATATCGGATGTAGACTCTGTGAAATCCCGAGATTTACGTACTGGCAATTGTGGCGAGGAGGATAGAGACAGTCTCATTCTCTTAGCAGAAGGTTCGCTCAGGCCGTGCGAGTTGTCAATATTGACTGCACTACCAAAATCGTCCGAAAGGAAGAAAGGGTCGTCCGCAATCGACGTTCTCGGCGGTGTCGTCTTTTTCGGGCGACTCAGCTTGGAAAGAGGTTTTGTGACTGGAAGTTTCGGTAGGTCATTGTCGCTATCAGATAAAGAGAGCCAGCCATTGTCGACTTTTGGCTGAGCTTCCGGAGCTAGTCCCGCAAGCTCTCTTATGGATGGCGTATGGCTTGGCTTGCTTTTGGGAGGAGGACGAAGTGATTCTAGTATTGGACTTGAGGAGACCAAGTCAATGAACGCTTCGGGCATCTCGTGCGCATGGGGAAGTGACACTGGTATGAGTATCGTGCAAATGGGAGGCGTGATGCAGCCGCATAAGCTACATCAAATAGAGGTAGCGGCGAGCGTCTGCAAGCGACTGCTATGAAAGCAATTGACCTTGAAGGTGATATAGCTAAGGAAGTATCCTTGATTACTAGAAGTGTATTTGATGGCTGGGAGCAGCAGTGACGCGTTTTGGGAAGTCGCGTCAGTTGTTAGCTCGCGCGTTCACGTGATACAACGAGCTCCTTGGTTTGGCTGAAATGTAGCAACAGACCCTAGGAGACTTGCAAATGATCAAGAAACAAGTTTTCAAGCGAACAGATATTAGTATCTCAATGCTAGTTTTACAATAGCCCCTAGCCCGTAGCTCCTTTGGTATCATCTCACAAGTTCTTATAAACAATAGTGTTTGCGACGATTCAGACCCAGCAAACCCCCAGCTCATAGCAAGATATCATACAATACTTTCATATATCTAAATTATCTAGCAAAATGCCCCCTCACCTAATCACCTATACCTGTTCCAAAAACGCCATTCCTGATGCAGGGTATGCGCGAGAAATGACACCCTCCAAAAACGCCGAATGATGCAACTGCTATCCCTCTCTTTTCCACGATCGAATCAAATAAAAATTCAATCCACATTCTATCGTGACTCGGTCAAGATGAGTATTCAATAACTTATACCACCTTCGTCGTCTGTTTCGTAATCCATCGCCCCGTCGTGCAGAGCATTCATGCATCCGTTGTTCCGCTCTGACCCGGACACTGCGTTGCCATCATGCTCCCTTTGAATGGCTAAGAAATATTTCTTCAAGGACTTTAGGCCTCTCAAGAACCCTTTGTCAGGCAAGTTAGGATGTCTCGGTGGACATGTTCTTTCAACTGTCCGTAAATCCTCCTTAGTGACACAATTTGCAAAATCCGCGATTTTAAAATCGATTTCATGCTTCTTCCGAGCATCGCCTCTCTCGGTGGCGGCACTGTCGGTCTCCTCCTCCTCCCCGATGTCTCCATCATAAAACATCAAGAGACTAGCGGCATAAAATCTGTAGCCTGTAAGGCCGCGGATGATGACTTCAAGCTGCGAAAGCTTTTGGAGAATGGTAGGAATATGCCGCAGCACGCTAATGTAGTCAACGCCATCGTACAAGAATCTTGTAAGTGCTTCTTGGAACTGACTCCCAGCTTGCAGACTTCTTCCAAAGTATTTGTCCTGGAAAACGTAAGTTTGGGTCTTGACGTCCCATACCTGTAGTCCGCATAGTCGTACACCGAGCTCTTGTGAGGTTGTGGCTTCACATTTCTGACGCTGCGACTTTTGCTTCTTCTCGTTGGCATCAACACCGTATTGGCGTGTTCCCATCTTGAGATCCATGATACAGGGCCGCTTCATTCCAGCCGTGAGATCTTCTAGAAGAAGGAAATATTCAACACGTGAACCTTGATGCGTTTGCGCCTCCTTGGGATTCACAGGTCTTGGGATATCAAGGTACTTGAGATGCGAGATGTCAGCAGGACCTGATGCTTGTGGCGCCCTTGCACTGAATGAAGTAGGCTCCTTAATTGGTGGAGTAGCTTCTGGGACAGTGCCATTTCGTGATTCTTTCCTGGGAGTGGTTGTTTCGAGACCAGTTGTCGGACCCGTTGGCTCAGGATCCATCGAAAAAACATCCTCCTCTCCATCTCCTTTGTAGCCCGCATCAGCATCGTCAGCTTCCTCGAAATACTTCAGATGTCCACGGCCTTCCTCCACCTTGGAGGGCTTGCGTCGAAGTCCCCCGCTGGAGTAACGCCGCTTTGGCTTTTTGTGAGGGCCATTCTGATTGCTGCGAGAAATCTCTGGCTCGGGAGCGCTCGTGCCTGCTTTTCCCTCAAAGTCCGCATCGTCTTCTTCTGTACCGGGACCCTTACCATCGGTACCATTCACACTATTCGCTTGGTCGCGAGATAGCTCCTGTGACGACTCGATTGAGCCGTTCCTCCTTTTCTCAGCCGCCGCTTTCAATGCTCTCCTCCTTATCGATTCCTCGGCTGGTTGCGCAGATGAAGTTTGGGAATTTTGTGCTGATTTGAGACTTGATTCAGAGTTTGATGGCCTCAAATTGTGCCCATGGCGATGCGGCAGAGATCGATGCTGGGATGCTGGTCTCTTGTGGCGATGTATCGGGATTGGTTGCTGCAAAAATGCTTCACCAAAGACTTCGTTTCTAAGCTTCTTGTTGACAGTAGTGGCTCCCCAACTTGCAGCATGCTTATCTGACAGTGTCGGTCGAAACGTAAATTCTGCGTCAGGCAACGGAGGCTGAGATTGGGGTTGCTCGCGATTTGTCGCCAGGGGCGCAGCGGTGTCGCTCTTGGACCTGTGTTGTGCATCAATCGCATGGGGGTGAGGCTGAAGGAAGCTCGTAGGAATGATATGTCTATTGTTTGCAAATGTAACGGTCGGAATGGGCACTGAAGAAGAATGCATAGATTGGCTAATCATCCTCGGCTGCTCTGAGGGTTCTTGGACCGCATCCTGGCCATTTGCAGCACCAGACTCAACAGGTTTTTCATTACTCTGATCCTGAGAATCAACTGCTGAAGGCACTTTTTCGCGCTCGACCGCCGCCTCCGTGTTGTCCTTTCGATGGGACTTGCGGCGAGCTTGTTTCTCAAATGTCACATTGAGAACTCCAATATACCTAGAAGCATCTCGTGGTTAGCGTCATGAGATGTCGATATAAGCTACAAAAGCAACATTAAGCAAAACCGAGCAATATTCACAAAAGTGTACGTACCTGGGTAGAAAATGTAACAATTTGGGATGATAGCGCTCGACCTGTTCGTAAAACTCATTTTCACGATTATTAAGCTGTTTGCAAACCGCGCGCTTTGAGAATCGCCACATTGTCGTGTGACCTCCAACTTGATGTTTATATGGGATTAGTTCAATGGCTTCTAGCGGCCCTTTGGGTTTCTGCTTTTCGCTAATCGATTGTACCTTGTGCTGCTTTGCGTGGGAGAAGGGAAGGTGTAAAGATCCAGTTGGTGTGGTGTCTGGATCATCTGTGAAGCTAGATTCATCACCAGTTGCGGTAGAATAACCATCGTCAAATGTCTCCGGTTCAAGCTCAGAGGAATCATGGACGCCACTTGGCTTAGTGTCCAACACCCGCTGACTTCGATTCGGAGTTGGAGTTGGAGCTGGTCGGACCTTGATGTCTTCACTAATACTTTGCTCATTAATCTCATCTGAGGTTACTTCATGTTCCTCCAGCCACTGTTGCGAGTTTGTTCGGTCCAGGCAATTTCGATCACTGGTAGGTGAAAGCTCAGCATCACGGGACTCGTCTCTTGCACGTTCAGGAGATTCATGGGGAGTTTGATGGGGCACAAAGAGTGCAGACGAAATTTGTTCCTCTCCAGAATCATCTTCTTCGTCTACGTGCTTGAGTTCTGCCAATTTCAGTTCATGGTCATTCTCCTCTCCACTGGGCTGTGTAAACTCCAAAGATATCTCCTCGCTTTCGACCATAGATTTCTCAGCTGCAGTCATGGGTATGCTTCGCGAAAAAGACGAACCCTTTTGAGCGCCCGGCGTGAGATTATGATTATGCTTTCGGATCTCTGCTAGCAGTTGAGGGGGCATTCTTCTCAATTCCTCCTCGGCAACTGTTTCGATGGTATGGGTGACATCAAAATAGCCCTCCTCGGTAGTGAGACCCTCGGCCGGACTCAGACGTAGGCCATTTGTACGCAAAGCCAATTCTTCATCTTCTTCTCGAGTCGTTTCCAAAGGCGTCGTAGGCTTCGATATTTGGGTAGCAGTATACTCTCGTCCGACAGTGCCCTTTTTATCTCGTTGCTTCCCTTGATCTTGTTCGGAGGGTGTCTTTGCTGGCGAAAGTCCGTCCTTAGATCTGCCACGATTTTTCGTATCTTTTCTCTTCAAGCCATCTTCTGGCAGACCCTCCTTGAAGAATCCTAGACTATGACTCGCCTTTCGGCTGCGAGTGTTGTGCTCAATCCCAGCCAGTGCCTCAGCGATAGACTTCTCAACCGACTTTTCGACCTTTCTGCCTTGACTGTCCTTTCCTCCTTGATTGACAATTGACCACGCCTTCTCGGAAGGTTTATTAGGACGCGCATCTCTCCATGATCGATATTCCGCTCGTGGGCCTTCAATTGGTATGTTGTTCGATATGGGGCCTCCATCGGTGGGAGTTTTTGGTGGGGGAGTAGTCGTCATTCCCGTGTCTCCTGGGTTGGTCGAGTATGTGCCTTTGGGAACTTGCTGTACTCTCTTTTCCTTCTCGGTGCGCTCCAACGAAGTCCCTCTCCCACGCGTGCGATTGAATAGGTGTCGATGGTCTTTGAGCAACGCTGCAATGTTGTCGCAACTAGGGAACGTAAAGTGTGTTGGGGACGAGGTCGGAGAAGTCCCCAAGCTAACAGTTGTTCGAAGGGTTGCCGTTGAGGAAGGAGCAATCGTAGGCATTCTGGACGACGTCAGGGTATTTTCGTCAGAACTTTTATTGGGCGGTGACCATTGTTCTTGCGAGGTGGGGAAATGTGGCAAAGGACTTTCGAACAATTGAGAAGAAACTTTAGAATTCTCTTTCGCAGAAGCACTTGGATCTTCTCGGCGGCTCGCGGCCAGCGCCTGTGTCAACAAAGACGTCGATTTGGTCCGCGAAAGGAGGGTTTCCCTTGGTCTTCTATGTGAAAACACATCCTGGGCAAGTTTACTATCTTGCACAGGCCTCACCTGCGCGGTGGGTGCGGTATGTTCGGGCTCAGGGGAGCTTGACATGAGGAGGCTGACATTTATCGAGTGCTCTCGCAATGTGCCACTCTGATTCGTATCTGTTAGGCCGCAATGGCTGTGGTGGGAAAAGAAAGATTATGACCCAAGCTAGGATGCGAGGATGAGGATGGCTAGAACCGGGATTATGCGACTGCCGCGAGGAGTCGAGCGGTGTCTCGGAGGGATCTGACGTGCTTGTGTTTCTATGTAGCCTGTGTCGTATTAATGCCTACGAGCCTCTTGAGACTGTAGGGTTAATTAGAAAAGAGACGGTGCGGGTGCGGGTTGTGCTGGCCGTCAAGGTTGGATTGTACGATGCGACTGATGGCTTCGACCGAGATCACGTTCCCCTAGAACGGGATGTAAAGGGCTTGGGAGATAAGGTTTAGGTGAGACTAAGTCAGCATAGACAAAGATGGATTAGGAGTCGGCGTCTAGAGTAATCTGTTGTGGCTGGGCAGGGAGTTTAATGTTGTCGAAGCAGTTTTGTTTTTGGCTGCGGAGGTTGTTGATGACTAGAAGACGGTGGAGCATTCATTGCACTAAGTAATTAAGTAGCCCCCGGCACGGTACCGTACCGAATTTCGTCACCAACGGGCCCTATTCTCGAAAGTTTATCGCCACGCCACACCCACAACCATAGAGTAATCCCGGTTGAATGACAGGTACAGTACAAAGAGCAGCCGTTGGTGGATCGAGGAAATACTCTTTGATATCGCAGGGAGTATTCACTGCACTCTTTGTAATTCTTTCTATCATGACGATGTGCTTTCTACATACAAATGGTTCTCATATGTTCAGCGAGCTGATTAGCAAAACACTCCCCATTGACCACCATGAAAGAGGATATAAAAGTTGGGCAAAATATGGGCATCACAGCCTATCCCATGGCTGTTTAACCCTCGTCAATGCGCCCTACCTAGGTATGACCGATTATTCCGTGAGCGAAACATCATGGCCCCTTCCACCACCTGTGCAAGGACCAAATATGGAACCAAACATTCCCCGCTCAGTTTGTTCAACAGCGCTCAAGCAGCTCCGTATTTCCTCAAGCAAACGCAAGAAACTTTGGCTTTGCGGGACTTTCCTTGCCAATCCCCTGACTTTGCATTGGCACTCCCCTGTCGATCTGAACGTTGGCGATGCTCACTATCAACCTATCATTCAGCAACGTGTCTCGAAATGCTGTGTATTCCATTGACCGCTCTATCCTTTCATTGTGGTAGAGGGCACCCAAAGCAGCAGCCAACAGCCAGATGAAGTCGGTTGGACGGGATGGGCTGTTTTCCCTGCCCATTCCCTGTGTTGATGGCTTGCGGCGAAGAGGAAATACCCACGACGATTGGGCAATTGCAGCTTCATGAAAGGCGATGTATTTGGACCCAGGAATCTTACCACGTGGCTAAAAAGCTGTTACTGATAGAGAGATGAGAGGACTCTAGTAACTTCACAGAACTGACTCATCAAGAGATCAAACAAATATAATTTCGGGGGTATATCTAATCGCCGGGCTCCATGGCTCAACAATATGTATCCAGTGTACAATGTCTTGTACAAGTAAGCTTCCTAGCAAGACTGAGGCTAGATGGTCTCAAGAAAACCAGCTTTCAGAGCGTTGTCCTGCTCTCATACAGTTCAACACCTTACAGGATTCCAAAAAGTCTCCTCCTCTTAGTCCCATTGTCTTCCATGCTGCTTGCAGAATTTCCCTTCCTATATTTTTGTAAGTCGCTGTCGACGGACCAATCTCCTAAGAAATCTGCGACTTCTCCCAGAACCTCTTCCATGTCAAAATCGGAGCCACCAATGTTCGCTTGTGTCTCTCTTGTTGGAGAATGTTCGAACAAGTTTGGCGAGGATAATGCATCAAGCCCTAGACTATTTCCAAGGGCAGAATTAACCATGGCTTCACTGCTAGGTTTGAGGTGGCGCGACGATTTTGAGGATGCCTGTCTGCGTTCCTGTTCAAGGGAGGCATTGCGATCCGCTTCTAGAAAAGCTTCCGCCATCGCACTAACAGCTGGGCTTCTAGCTGATAAAGACTCTTGAGATAGTGGGCGTCTGCGTGATATGAGAGAACTGAAGTGCTTCTTGAAACTGGGCACAATATCCTCTAGAGTTTCACCCTGTGAGCCATCAGAAGATGCTGGAGGAGGTGGTGAGTGTACAGTGCGTTTTGTGACTTCAACCTGCTCGTTTTCATCATCACCGTCATCGAATAAAATTGCGAATGATACCCTTTTACCCGACTTTTTGCTTGGCTTTCTGGTTGGACTCTTTGTCCACGGGTTTGCTATTGCAGCTTCGACTAATTGTTGGGTGTCCAACAAAGGCTCTTTACCCTGGACCTCACCCGGCTCGATATACGGAGAACAGGGAGCAATGGTGTCGTTGTGTAGACCCCCATTATCGCGAACTGGTGTCATTGGATGCTCGACAGGCTGCCATTCAGAATCTTCGCCTTCGACATCCATCATAATCATAGAGGGACTATTTGCGTTGGAGGAGGAAGTGTTTACTTGGTTGCAGGTGTTGGCAGTAGAGAGCGTTAAAACCGCGTTCGTATCAATTAGCGGCGGAACATCCACGGTGGCCCAAGGACTTTGCTTGGTTGGCGAGATAACAGGTGAGTGTTTTCGAGGTGTTTTCACACTCATCGAGTTGACCACATCTGAATTTGAGTAAAACCCGGATGAGATAGTCCATTCCACAGTGACATTCATAGCTGAGGGGTCCTCCTGGTGGTTACGTATTGACAAATCCTCTGTTTCCATACTCAGTTGAACGTCTTCTTGGCGGCCAGAAGATGCTAAGTGTCGCCGCAGGTTTGAGGAAACGTTCAAGCTATTATGAGCGAAGTTCTCTTGCTTGTCGGCACATGATGTATCAGGACGCTGTGTCTTTGGGCCAGCCGTTGGAGATACGAGTAATTTGACACTACCATTTTCTCTGCGTTCCTGTGTAAAGATACCTTCTGTCGGCTCCTTGTTGATGTGTCCGCTTTTGGTTGGAGAAATTCGCAGTGCATTAAGTCTTGACGATCTTGCCGGTGTTGTATTGTAGGATTGTGTACTGAAATCATGTATACCCATTCCCTCAAATGTCTTGAGCCTTCCTGTAATGGGTAAATGCTCTTCTTGGAGGTACTCCCGTCGAAGGGGTAGAGATTGAGAGCAGACTGATTCTGAATGGCCATGGGATGATTTCGACTGCTGGGGACTGAAAGGACAGCTATCAGCTGTGAAACAAAGCGAGAATCTAGAATCACCCTTCTCTACTAAAAATTGCTGGGAAGGGCTACAGTTATTAAGGCCATCATCTGTCTGGCATGGAGAAGCCTTTTCTGATGCGACTTCCACTGCGATCTTGGACCAGCTCCTGTCGGCCTTTTCATTCTCTGAAGCGGTCTCGGCATCTTCTGGACTTTGTGACGACTTTATGGAAGCTGACTGGTACCAATCATTAAGAGGCTTAGAATTTAGTACACTTTCTGTATCCTCGTCTGAGTGTCTTTCTACCTCGTCTAAAGAAGCAACATGGAGCACATGATTCTCACTTCTAGATTCGTCGTTTTGAAGCTCCTCCATGCTTGGTGCTCGTGGTTGAATATTTTGTTGTTGAGGATCTGGCAATCTACTACTGCCATTTTGTGTAAGGTTTGAAGACGATTTCGTTGCCGACTTGGACTGTTGCAGTTGAGTCCTATGTCTCGGAGGATCAGATGTCAATCCGGTGTTACGGCTCTTCGGCCGTTTCTTTCTAAATTGAAATTCTTCTAGGTTTTGAGAAGCGGGAACTATTTCGGTCACAAAACTATAATCGTTTGGTGTCCTTACCTTGTTTCCGCGAATTACTGAGTTAATTTTGGGTCGTGGCTGCTGTGATATGCTAAGTAGTGGGCCAGTCGACTGATACTGAGGAGACTCGATAACGTTCCTGCCTCGTTGACTGGAGTTGTCAAATTGTGAGTTGCCGTCTTCCGGTGTGTAAGAGGCGCAAGTTGGAGAATCAGCTCTAGTAATATTCCTACTCGCGAGGTGGCTTTCTCGATGCTGCCTCTGGGAAAACCCTCGAGGGATGTCTCGAAAGGCAGCTATACAGTTAGGGCTCGAAGATTGTTGATTATCCGATGAGAAGCCTAATTTCGATAGGCTAGCGCGCCGTATTTGAGACTCTGGTTCTACTGTTTGCGGATTTGGAGTAGGTGTAGCCAAATCAGAGTCTTCCCATCTTGCTCTTTTGGAAACATAGGATCCTTTCAACCATTGAGCATCAAGCGGTCTCTTTGCACCCATCATGCGACCGCGAGGCATCGAAGTTCTATCGGCGGGAGCGAGTATAAAGCCATTGGTAGCTTGAGTATATGATTGTTTGTTCGCTGAGGTTCGACTGTGCGATCTCGAGCGTTGGGTGGTGTCCGCTTCCGTAACCCAGGCAGATGAATCTAGTCCAACGATTGCGCCCACAGTTCCGGACGGAGATTCGACCATGCTTATACTACTCGCTTCACCATCTTGCCTCTCTATCTTATCGTTCGCCCGGACTGAAGTATCATGGGTCAAAATCGGTGATGGTGGTTCATGTTGCCATGGATTCGACCATCCATTACTTTGTGCGAACGGTCCCCGAAGCCTCGCAGATTGGATAATGGGCATGAATCCGCGCATATATCTCTCCGCATGCTGTTCGTATCGTGATCGCTTCCTTTGTATTTCATCCTCGGTTTGTTCACTGTCGCTGCCATCGCATAGAACGTCTGCCGGGTCGTGCGACGGCGAGTGATGAAATTGGCCGTCTGGTTGTAGATATATCTTCAGCGCCCTGCGAGTATGAAAATCCATGATGCAAACCCCCTCAATGGCGAGGCGCGTTCTGCAGTCATAAAGTCTGGTGGGGTTGATCCCGATGTTCGCGACGTTGCGATTCGGTCCGCCAGACGCGTTTCCTCGTGAGCCCGCGTTAAGTGGTCGTCGGCTAATGTATCTCCGTACCTAGTACCTAGTGCTGTCTAGACTTGTGACGATGAAAAAGATGCAACGACGACTACTTGGTCGAGAGGGCTTTTGAGGGGTGCCAGACCACCGTTCTGAACTGGTGTTATTGTAGAGATTAATATTATGGTGAATTCAGGTTCTGGCCAAAGTGAATACCTAGGTAACTTCTAGTGCTTGGGTCGGTACTGTACAACAACAGCACAACTGGGCTCGGCTCGAAGGCGATAAAATATCAAAAGCTGTCTGACGCTATTTCATGAAAATCGACCGGAAGAAATGATAAAGATGGCCAAGCTTCTTAATATTGATCGTGCCTGCCCTTCCCAGTAATTATTGCAACCGTAGGGTGTTCTTACTCCTTGTGTTGTACTGTACCTGCTTCCTCACGAGTATCAAAGTGGTACAAAAATATTGGTGGGGTTGGTTGTCTAGTCAACATAAAGTCGCCAAAATCGGACTTTACAACCACAAGCGATGTACGAGCATCTTGACGCGTCAAACAGCATTTCGGAATTCGAACATATTAACACCACAGGCATTCGATAATCGATAATTAGCAGCCAGAGACATCTCATCAATCACTCACCGCCAAACTAGCATTCGCAAAAGGACATCCTTTTTTATTTCACCGCGTCTTGGGACACGGCGCGGCGGCGAACGATAACATACATGAACCACGGATAACGAATGCATTGCAAAACCGACTCCATGGAGCAAGCCTGGTTGGATTCACTCTCAGAGGACTGGGTCTCGCAGCCAAGATCGTCTGGCTCGCCTGTTCCATCATTACCATCACCAACAGACACGACCTTGAACTCATCGAATGCGCCTCCACCAACCAGTCGCATACCGAAATACAATCCGCAAAAGAAAATATGGATGGCGGGGCCTGGGAGCACGAATAGTCCTCTCAGTGAACGGAGCCTAAACGAAAATAATGTCCCATTATCCCTTCGATTGAAGCAGCCTTCCAAATTACGAGACGATATATCCAGTAGCACCGAGGACAGACCAGTGCAACATCAAAGGAGCATGTCCGACTCAACATCTCATTCGTCACAATATCACACCATACAACATCGACCCGATTCTGCCTCGCCAGATAAAAAGTCTAAGGAAACTCCCGAATGGAGAAGGCGGATACTCAATAGAGACCTGGCGTACGGGGAACAATGCGACTTGTTTAGCCCCGCGGGACTCGAAAACATCTTTCGACCTCCAATATCACCAAATCTTCCTCCGTCCAAATTACAAGCGTGTGCAAACGGAGCTTCGAGCATCATAATGCCATCAAGCCCGCCGCCTTACGCCTCGAAGCGAACTGATTATGCCGAGAAAGAGACCATCCATGATGGTCAAACGAGTACGATCGACAAGACGAGCCGAAAACCTCAAGAAGTTCAATATAGATTGGCAGACGAAGGACCTAGCAATTTTTCAATCAACGACTTGAGCCAAGGTAGCAGCTTTCAACCACAACAGTCGGAAAGTTCCAATGGTCGTGGCCATGATTCCACCACCGCGCCTTCCAGCTTGGAGCCCCATACTGTCACTCAAGCGGGACCGATGAACTCGGCAGGTCGCACATTTAGCGGCCAGAGTGATGTGCGGAACGAAGAGCTTAGTCCAATCTACATATCGAGGCAGAATACAGTTGGGGGTAGCATGGATTTTGTCGCTGATCTTCCTGCCCCTAATTTGCAGCAACGCTTACAGGATTTCCGAGAGGATACACCTGTTGAGGACACCGTCAACGACCAATCATCCCAACTTGTATTGGATAATATTACTGCAGATACCAACGATTTCGCACACAATGGTAAATTTGTTAATCTTCGAAGAGGAGGCAGATCGCACGAAGGTTCCTTTCAAAACCATATGCTCAGTCCCTCTTCTCTGCCAGCCATTGATGAGTCTGCTTTGCTGCCCCAAGAATCAACAATGCTACCCGAGGAGTCCATGCAAGCTAGCACGCCCAAGAAATTGCCCCTTATCCGGAAGACAAGACTCATGAATGAGAATGAGAATGAGACTCGTCATGTGGATGCAGCATTACCTCCAATTCCACATACGCCACACACGAGCCCTGGAAAGTCTAGCAACAAGGAGAAGGACCTTAGTTCAGGAAGTCCATTGAAGCTGTTTGGCACTTACGACACTTTCACGAATCAGAAGCTCCTGCGTAGATTGAGCCAATTCGAGGAAGAAGGAAGTGATGATGAGAAGCCTTCTATTGCACCCGTCCAGGAGTCTACACGCTCTGAGCTTTTTGATGGTTTTGTGTCAGCATCGTGTCCTATGAAGAAGACAGATCCGAGAAAATCACAGCATACCGGGTCAAGAAAGTTGAGCAGTTTCGGAGAGGGAGACTTAGACGACTTTCAGTTCAGCGAGCAAATTTCTTGTGATTCTCATCAAATCCAACAGCGACATCATGATAGTGACGAAAGTTCCCTGCCATTGCAAAACCAAGGACGAAAGGCTGGATTCAAATTTCAGCTAGAACCTTCGCCAGAACTGGAGAGCAACTCGATCATCTCCCGCCGGACCAAATACTCCAGCACCACAAATACTACTACGCAAACAATCAGCATTCGCAAGACTCGCACCTCGAGTAGCCCAAAAGCTCCGCCTTCTCAGATAATAGAAGACCTGGAGACTCCTAGAAAACGGAATGGTGATTCTGATGGCAAGCGCCTACCTAGATCACCATTTATAGATCCTACGCCAAAAAGAAGACGAACCCTGCAAGAAGCGGATTTTGAGGAGGCATCTCAGGGTGATCTTGATATTGGGCTAGGCTCCCTATGGGAAACGCATTATTCAATGCAGTCGGTGATAGGAAAGAAGCGAAAGGATGCAAGGCATGACGACGATCAACAGGCTGCTAATCCTAAGGTGCTTGCTATGCGCCAGATTCTGCGACCGCGTACACCCACTCCAAGTCAAAAACTTAAACGGGAAAATAACCAATCATCGGGTTCACGTCATAGCTTAGCTGAGAGAGCGAGGATACAGGAAGATAAAATCGCGCGAATACAAGCAGAACTAGATGCCACCGAAACCCCGCCACTCCCCAAAGCTTTGGGCGCAAGCCAACACCTGTTAGACGGCAGTCGCAAAGGATCAGTCACAACTCAGGATTTTCTCGACGAGGCTAAAAAGATCATGGGACACATCCGTGACAAAGCAGGAGCTCGGAGCGGCTTGACCAGCGTGGAAGAATCTGAATCTGAGAATGATAGAGCTCTCTCGCCTGGAAAAATTGCAGACGGTGAGCCACTTGAAGACTCCTACGAAGAATCCACACAGGAGCCATTTTCTCGACCTCCGAGTCGCGAAGGCCCCCCTCTTCAGAGACTACCTATCAAACAGGTGGACCCAGAGCTTCTTAATCATTTGAGAAAGTATCAAGAAATGAGTGATATTGATGGTGTTATTGCTTTCTCTACTCGGTCAATTACATTGGCGAAAGAGGCAAACGAAGCGCTCAGAGAGGTCGATCGCATCACAGCAGAAGTACGCTCTAGACTTGCTGGACAAGAAGGAACTGAAGAGACAATCGAAAGTGACCCTCCGAACATCCGAATATCTGAGAATCCGGACTTCCATCGGAAACGGAAGCATTCATCATCAACTGCATCACATAATACTGGTGGATTGGAGGCAGACTTTCCGTCCCACGGTTCTAACTCTTCTTCTGGGCAATCAACGACCCATTCGATACCTACTGGATCCTCAAGGGGCTCTGATTCTCGTCGTGTTATTGCCCCTCACACTGTATCGCATCTCATTCCTGAACAGCTTGCCGGCATGGTCTTCGATCGTAATCGTAATATCTGGATCAAGAGAAAACCAGATAGTGGGGAGAGTGGCAGGGTCAACTTTCTACATTCGGATGAAACGGAAGACGATCCTTTCGGAGATATTCCTGACCTATCCGTGGACGAAACTCAGGAACTGCAGAGAATTAAGCTGGTTGCTGCTAGGCTAAAACAGAAGGTTGTGGCTCCGGGCGAGCAGGACCTCGGTAGAAATCAAAAATCTGCCCAGGAGAAGCACACACAATCTAGCGAACATGTTCCAGAGGTTTTGATACCTATCTTAGAGCAGTCTTCTATATTAGAAGATGCAGAATCAATATACGAGTTACCGAAAGCACGGCCAGCTCCAAAGGAAATACCCTTTCCTAAGAACATCACCAATGTTACTAATAAAGGAAGCAAAATCGAAGAGACTTTCGAGAAAGAAATATCCATTCTCGAAGATCGAGTTGGCTCAGCTACCCCTGTACGTCGACGACATGTCACAATCTCATTCTCATCACCCTTAACCTCTGTCATTCCACCAAGTCCCGACAGAGATACTAGTTCTATCCTCAATATGGAGAAGGATAACGATGAAACCATTCAGAGTGAAAATGAGAGCTTCATGATCGCCGAGAGAAAGGACAAGAGATCGATTTCAATGAAATCACGATCGACGACCAGGAAGTCATCTCGACGAGGGTCGTTGGGCCGACACGCATTCTCAACGAGACCTGTATCGCGTATTGAAGAAAGGGACGAGGACGCGACCGAGAACAACAATGGAATTCGAGACAGAAGTATCAGCATCGTAGTAACCACGCCCACTGTTTCAATGCGTACTACAAGCGTCGTTCTTGCAACACCTCGTCCGGCACATGAGGTTGGAACCTTGACACTCAGTCCAATGTCTGATTTCACTATTCATCAAGATGATGAGCCACTGGGTCTGAATGTGAGCTATGTCGCACGAAATCATCGCTACTCATATGGAAGTGAGTCACAAAGAGCATTGTCTCTTACAATTAAGGCTCTTGTAGAAAAGATCACCGAAGTTGAGCCATACGAGCCCTTTTGGGAGCATATGAAGGAGATAGATTTAACCGACAAGAAGTTGACCAACCTGCACAAGCTCGATGAGTTCTGCTCGCAGCTACAAGAAGTCGATGCATCCAACAATCGAATAAGTCAACTTGATGGGCTTTCACGATCAGTTAGGAACCTCCGTATCTCTCATAACTGCCTCACGGATCTTACCGCGTGGGGCCACCTGAGCAACTTGCAATACATCGATGTCTCGAACAACGAACTTGAATCGCTCTCTGCGTTTAAATCTTTGGTTCACCTGAGAGGCATTCGTGCAGATAACAACTTGATCACGTCAATTAGTGGTGTTGACCAGCTCGACGGTCTTCTTAGCCTGCGCTTACGAGGTAATCGGGTGGCATCGGTGGATCTTAGAGGCACTCGAATGCAGAGGCTGACTGAACTCGATCTGAGGAATAACCAGCTCTCCTGTCTTCGGAATCTCAGCGAATTGAGTTCGCTCACCGACCTTGACGTCGAAGACAATCAACTAGAAACCTTTTGCACCGACATAGTTAAAGCTCATACATCACTCAAATCGCTACGACTTAGCGGTAACAACCTGGAACATATCAATGTCGGTCTCTATTCCAACCTACGCCTTCTCTATCTTGATAGAAATCGCCTCGGCTCCGTTACCGGGCTCTACAAGACGAAGCATCTAGACAGTTTATCATTACGAGAGCAAAATGATCCAACATCACTTGACCTTAGCTTCCTTTCTGATGCCTATGAAATACGGAAACTGTTCTTATCAGGCAACCTGATCCACAATTTTCAACCTAAATTCGATTTCCTCAATTTACAGTATCTCGAGCTCGCAAATTGCGGCTTAGAGACTTTACAGCCCAACTTAGGACAGATGATTTCTAATACTAGGGTCCTGAATCTCAACTATAATGCATTGACCGATATTGCCCCTCTTACGGGAATCGTGAGGTTGAAGAAACTCTATTTGGCTGGCAATCGGTTGGCAAACATAAAAAGAACAGCCACCATTCTTTCTCGGTTAAATGGTCTTACTTTGGTCGATCTAAGGGCCAATCCTATGACTCAAGGATTCTATCCTCCTGTCACTGAAAGCTCTCTCGCTCTGAATACTGTAGCCGGAATCACTGAAACAACAGAGCCATATACGATGGCGAAAGCGGATACTGGAAAAGACGTGAAGTACACAAGGTGCCTGGATATGAAGACGAAAATGTTAAGAAGAGTCTACGAGATGATGGTGATTGGTGGATGTCGTCGTTTAAAGATGTTAGATGGACTCGCTAATGATAGGTCAAGTATCAAGGCGAAGGATGAAATTTGGGACGCACTCATTGCTGGCGGCTTTATATCCCTTCCTGGAACGAAAAATCAAGCGGAGAATAAACGGTTTCGAGGTGCGAATTCTCAAGACGCGAGAGGTGAGGGAAGCGACGAAGACGATATCCTTCCTCTGCAGCAACCATCCGCGGTATTAGCGAGAGTCCAAGAGGAGGAGCTAGAGAGCACGCTCAAGCCTGCGGAGAAGTCGATTTTCGAGGAGCGCTGGTGTGCAGAAGATAGTTTTGCATGAAGGCATTAAGTTCTGATGTGTATAAGGACTTTTGATTTTTGTACGAGGGTGGGTAGCATATGGGGAGTTGCAGATGCTGGTCATGGTAGTGGCGTTTTTTCTGTAGGCGTCTCATGTGTATCAATATGGTTTTGGTAATGACTTAATGATACCAAAAGCATTGGGGGATTAGGCTTGTTCTGAAAAATGAATTATTCAAAAACTGCAATCCCTTGACTACTACCCTTCGTCCTACGTCAAGCTCACTCAAAGCTGGGAAACGATAATCATAAAATAGTCTGTGCTAAGTCACAAAAGTTCTGGGTTAAAGCACCTTGATACAGATGTAGAAGAATTCAAATGCTTACATATTTCCAAGGCTCAGAGCCACCGGCCTGAATCATATAAATTGTTGACAAACATTATGGTCATACAAATACTCCTATAATTTAGGAGTTGAGGCACTTTTCTTCCAATCGCTAACTCTCCGCTTCCCCTTGTCCTTCCTACTCGCCTCTGCATCCCCCTGACTCGAGCTCAAATTAGTATTGCTATCAACCTCATCAATATACGCCATTGTCTCCTTATACATCTCGCTCTTTAATGCGCCATACACGCCCGTTTTCGCCTTCCACGTCAGTTTCCTCGCCTCCACGAATCCCAACGCCTCCTCCAAGCCACCCAATCCATCAACGATCTTCGCTTCTAGCGCTTGGTTCCCATTCCATCGATGTGCTTCTAGGACAACGGTTCGGTAGATGGATGGATCGAGTTTCTGCCGGAATATGCTGGACATTGGAGGCAGGAGAGGGACGCCGAATTCGAGTTCGTTAACGCAGAGGAAGCCGCGAGAGGGGTTGAAGATGCGGTAGTCGTGGTACATGGCGAGCATGAAACCGCCGGCGAATGCGTGGCCGTTTACTAGGGCAATAGTTGGCATGGGGTATCTGTTTACTTACATTAGTAGTGTAGCTAGAAAATAGATTTGCAGACTTACGTTAAGAATCTCTTGAACACGGCGTATAAGCTGTCCGAAAAATACCCTTTCGTGGATTGCGCATGCTCGAGATCCAGGCCATTGCTGTAGAATTTTGGGAGGCCGGAAGTGGTTATTACAACGCCTGGTGGATGGGAGAACTCTATAATATCGAGCGCGAGGAGCAGCGTTTGGCAGAAGCAAGTTAATAGTCTGTTGTCTGGCGGTGATGTGAATGTGACGAGGTAGACATTTGGTGAGGGTGTTGTGCACTCGATCTTCCCTATCGGCTCAGAAGTAGGCAAAGGGAGGATCGGGAGCGTAAATAGAGGCTTGGTTGCTGCCATTATTATAGTGGTGAAGGATTTATGGGATGGAGAGAATTGGATATGTAGAAGATAATCTTGGTTTTATAGATTAAAGAGTATGTGCTTAATGTTTTGGAGTGTGAGAGCTGCTTGTGATGCTCGCTTCATGTGCTGGGAAAGTCATGATGTTGCCGAGGCACGCGAGGCTGAAGATTCGGCTCAAGAATCTTGGAGTGACAAGACAGGATTAGTGATCCAGCTTGTAACACAGGATTTCCCAGAACAAAAAGATGATTAGATACATGTCATATCTTCGAGGAACAAGTATTACAATGATAATACAAAGTGAGCACTCAAGTAGCGACTCGTAGAGCAAATATTACTACTTAGTCTAAGTCGGCACGGAAAATTATTTATCCGAAAGATAGCCTACTACATTTTCAGCCGTAAAATGCCTTGTCTGACTCTATCTTCACGAGAAGCAACTTTTTCGAACCTTGAGGGTACTCTTATATAGCATTTACGAAAAATCAATTATGTGATGCATTAACATCAACTCCGCCTAACAAAGACCACTTAGTCACCCCAGTCAACCTTCAAGCTTACATCGAATTCTCTTTCTTTGGCACCATGTTTGCTTTCTCCTGTGCTTGGACAGGGTATCTAATTCTCACGATAGCAAATGAATCGTTTTGCAAATCATTCTCCTTTGAATCGCTCTTCGAAAGTGCCATTATTATTGTTTTTACAAGTTGTGCGTCCGTAGCTGCGAAGATTTTGTTGTTCGTGTTCGAATATTTGTACTTTGACAGGAGCACCATGAAATGATGTGATGATCATCGCTTCAGGATGAACCTCCAGGGATTGCTCTTAACCTCGCGGAAAGCCTGCCGTAGAGAGCTACCCAAGACTCTCCTACATATTTCCTGTATCCACTCATATGAAGGAAGGATCAGGAGATTATGCTTGCGCAGCACACGCATCGCAGCCTGCCACGGCCAAAGCGGCACGGTTCCTTGGCCATTGATATATGTAAAGCGGTACGCCACAATTGTTTTCGTAATAAGTACTCGGAAACAAGGCTTCCTCAAGCTCAAAATTTTGTTCACAATTAGTGTCAATATTCACATTCCCAGATGGCAGTTTCATATTGGGCCTCTGTAGCTCTTTCCCTGGTTGCCTTACCTCTCTGTATGATTCTAAAAATGCACCTCAAAGACATCTTAGTTCTAACATCTGCTAGTTTCAACCGCGCGGCAATGTGGAAAACCATGGAGTAATTCACGGGGTATTAATTATACTGAAAGTGTACTTGTCCATAACCAGGTTGAACTAGACTCTCAAACTCAAGGATGCGACTTAAATGAGACCAACCTTTTTATTGCAGGAAACTATACAGGATCATTCAGCTTGAATAGTCATACGAATGTCTCTTCTTTTTCCGAAAGGTATAGATATAGTGATCCCGCTACCGAACTCACCACCGTAGAGATCAACGACGCACTATACATTGGGACGATCGATTTGGCAAATGGCAGGTCTCTCTCGGCGCCTCAAACAGAAGTCATAGATATCCTTCGATACAACGGAAATGGGTCACAGTCTCTAGATTTCCCGTTGCTAAAGAATGCAAGACTCATTACTTTGTCCTCAAACTTTTCTAGGCAAGTTGACAAGAAATATATTGGTACAACCTTCTGATTGTTGTAGCGCAAACTTCCCACTACTAAGAGAGATATACGATAAGTTTGACCTCACCACCAACTACAGCCCTATGTCGCCACTGGCGTCGATTGTTTTAGATCTTCCATCTTTCCAGATTTGTGGATGGTTGAGAATCGAGGGGAACCTGTCAAGGTATGTTTTAGGTACGCTAAAGTTATAAACTTGCTAATGCAGAACGAAGACTTTCACTGCCGAAACTCGAAGTAGTCAAAGAAGATGCCGATGGGAGGAAAAATAGGACCTCATATCGGGAGAAATCTATAATGAGAGTTATCAATAGCGGACGACCAATTGACATCGCCTTTCCACTTCTCCAAGAAGCTCAAGATATCGAGATTGGTGGTAACTTCTCAAGGTGCCTGTCCTAACGGGGTAGCTCCTAGAAGGGTTAGCTGACAAACCGATAGTGTTTCAATTCCTTCCCTTCGAAACACCTCAAAATTGAGTATTGGACATATTTACCAATATAATAAGAATATAGAAAGCAGGGGTGTTTTTCATGTGGACCTCTCTGCCCTACGGAGTATCCAAGAATTGACTATCAGAGGCAATATGACAGCGTGGGTTCCGTCGTCTTGGTTGATTCTGAGCATATGCTTACAACCAGCAAAGAATACGATTAGACTCCCTTGAAACATTCAAAAAGATCTCAATCCAAAGCACCGAGGAGCTTAATTGCAGCCAAGCGATCAATGTCTACGAGCGCCAGAGTGGGCAAAAATACGATCCGTTCAGTGAACCATCCACATATTATAAGACAAATTTCGAATGTATCAATTCGAAAGACCAAGCACAAATTATCGCTAATCGAAGGAAAAAATATGGGAACAAACATACTCTTCCGTCAGAAAGGATAGTAGGTATTGTTATGGGAATCGTTGTGGCACTCGTCCTTGTTGCTTTAGTGTGGTGGTCATGCCGCAGAGCTGAGAAGAAATCTGCGTTAATGCCAGAGAATCATCAACTAGCAGAAAGGAGCAATGATCATGAAAGTGTGAAGGATCTTCCGCCATATCAGGGGACTAGTCATGCTCCGCCGGGGTACAATGTCGACCCGTCTGGTGGCCCGAATAGATAGCATGGTGTACGGTTTCTAACTTTGCAGAGAGTTAGCTATAATTAATTTCAAATTTAAGAACAAGAAGTAGTATGCTCTAATATTTTTTGGAGATCACTATGTTACTATAGTGGGTTCTACTACCAGGACACATCTGATTATCCTCGCTAGCACGCCATTTCATTACACTTTGTAGAGAGAGTGTTTGTTTGTTGTCTAATCGTCCGCACACTATTGACGCCTCGTTCTCTAGCTGGAGCTGGACAGTTGAAGTTTCAAAGTCCACTACTCTTTCGTCTCAGTCCATTCTGCGTTGAAACAATCTCACGCAATGAGCTGCCACCCTGACATGGAGAGCGGGGGTTATGGTGATGTTCGGGTGGGAAGAGGTAAAGAGCACTTCTGTTACATATCTATGTCGGACCTACGGCGCCATTTCTTGGGTCTGCTTCGGGGAGAAGGTTTTGTTGCACATCGCACCAGATCTCAGTTACCGTTCTATGTTGCCGGTCTTCAACAAAAGTTAGGACGATGGTCTGATGGAAAAGTGGTTTCATATTGCGCCGGTTAAACATCGGTTGTGCTCCAAAACAGCAGGGGGTAGTTTGATAGTGAGGAACGGCACTTTTTGCTAAAGGTGTCAACACCATGGCAGCACTTGAATCGAACAGTCCGCGAACGATACTGTTCTTCCACCCGGACTTAGGCATCGGCGGTGCAGAGAGACTTATTATAGATGCTGCAGTGGGATTACAAAACCGAGGACACAACGTTGTGATTTTCACAAGTCATTGCGATCCAAAACATTGTTTCGATGAAGCACGAGATGGTATGCACCGTTCTTGACGGAGCTGTGGCAACTTATTGATAATTACTGCAGGAACTCTAGATGTCCGAGTACGTGGCGATTGGCTAGTTCCGGCATCCATCCTCTCGCGATTTGCTATAATATGCTCCATTCTTCGACAGTTCCACCTCATCCTCTGGACATACTTCTCATCCGAGCTTCATGCGCTTAAGCCCAACGCATTTATAGTGGATCAACTGAGCGCAGGTCTACCATGGCTTAGTTTCTTCTACCCGAAGACGCGGATACTGTTCTACTGTCATTTTCCGGATCTCCTACTTGCGCGCGGGCGCTCATCATGGTTAAAACGCGTATACAGAATACCATTCGACACTTTAGAGCAGTGGAGTATGAGTTTTGCGGATTCGATAGTGGTCAACTCGGGATATACAAGAGGGGTTGTTGGTAGAGTCTGGCCGGCTCTGGTCAAGGCAAAGGACTTGCAGATTGTGTACCCATGTGTAGATGTCCGAGAGAAATCATTCGAAGAAAGAGAAGAAGCAATTACCGCTTGGTATGATAGAAGGATTATTCTCAGCATCAATAGGTTTGAAAAGAAAAAGAACATTGGTCTCGCCATCAAGGCATATGCAGGGCTTGACAAACAAGGAAGAGAAGGAACTCGACTTGTGCTAGCAGGTTTGTTATTCCTAGATGAAATATCGAAGCAATTACTAATCTTATGGTATAGGTGGTTATGATAATCGTGTCCAAGAGAATGTGGTCTATCATAAAGAGCTAGTAACTCTGGCGAGCTCACATGGGCTGAAGACCGCTACTACAAAGACAATTGTGACAGCTCTCAACGTTCCGGACGACGTTGATGTTCTATTCCTCCTCTCGGTACCGAACAACTTAAAGGATATGCTCTTAGCATCGGCTAGCCTGCTCGTCTATACACCTTCCAATGAGCACTTCGGTATTGTGCCTTTAGAAGCAATGTTGGCCGAGGTACCTGTCTTAGCCGCGAATACAGGTGGCCCTTTGGAAACTGTTGTCCACGGAAAGACAGGTTGGCTATGCTCTCCTGATGATATTGAAAGTTGGAGTGCTGTTATGAACCAAGTGCTCCACAAGATGTCAAAGAAAGAGAGAGATGCTGTCGGCGCAGCAGGAAAGCAAAGGGTCAAGATAGAATTTTCTGACGTCAAGATGGCAGAGAGACTTGATAATACTATCACAGCCATGGCAGGAGTGAAGAGAAGAAGTACCCAACAACTTTCTTCGTTCATCCTCACATTGTGTGCAATCATGCTTGATATCGCATATTTTCTTGCTTCACAAACCACAGCGATGAATGAGAAGCTTGGCGGCGTTCTATTTCCTCCTTTACTCATTACTGCGCTATCAATCGCTGCTTGGGTCGGATATCTAGTCGTGGGGACTTCCGGTACGGGTACCTTGAAGCCGGAAGAAGCGATGCAAGCTAAGCGAGGGGGTACATAAATATTCAAATAGATGAAAATAAATACGACAGGTTCATAAGACCAGACAGCCTCTTACTACATGCCTGGTGGCCTTGTGAATATCGAGATCTTCCTTAAATCCGAGAAACTTAGTGGGCAAAACTTGGCATTAAATGACGGCCCAAGAGACAACCCCCCTGTGATAATTCAAATTTTCAAGACAATGGTTCTTTCCTAGTCTATGATTAGAAAGCTAGCGGTCTTTAGTACAGATGTTATAAGTATTCTTTACACCAAAGCATTTATTTACCTTGTGACCAAATATATGCCGTGATCGCGCCGACATGGTCCTAGCGTCCTGGTTCCGGAAAAAGGTGGGTTCGAGTCACGAGACTTCTTTCATTGCCGCAGGTGCATTCACATTCCCGACTTTGAGCGTACTGCTAAACAAGCGACTGTACTTCAAGTTCTGATTCGGACTCTACATCGCCTAAACATACGGCCTATAACAAAGAACTCATTTACTATGTTATTATTAAAGTCTCACCCGCCTACATTCCGCATCGCACGCCGATTCCTTCTCAGAGCCTATTATATTTCGACTCATCAGCAACTGTTAATCAAAATCCCATGTTCAAGAGCCTTTACCTCCGATACACCCTCGGAAAATAGATACAAAGCGGTAGTCGTTGGCGCTGGCCCTGCCGGAATCGCTGTGGTAGGAAATCTATTAGAGCAAAAGAAGGAGCCAATACTATGGGTGGACGATGAGTTTCAAGGTGGAAGGTTAAATAAGTACTATCGGGAGGTTCCGAGGTGAGTACCCCTTTCTAGAACTACATGACTTATATTGACGACCAGGTAGTAACACGAAAGTCAAGAGGTTTGTGATGTATGCTGATGGTGTGGAGCCGTTCAAAGATGTGGTTGAGGAGACAGCCAAACCCAATGCCTATACTCATTTGAAGGATTTGGACCAGGAGAATACCTGTCATATTGCCGAGGCAGCAGATTTATGTATTATGTTAACGGAGGGGCTTGGCAAGAACAAAGGTGTTCACAAGCACATTGGGAATGTACATGGTGCCTCCTGGTCCGAAGTAGGTTCAATTACTCATCATCTCATATTCTAATTCAGGGAATGCTGACATCAAATAGAAGGACGGCTGGTCTGTAAGCGTCAAAGGAGCAGAAGGGCAGGTTTCATCATCAACTATCAAGTCTGATCTTGTGGTCTTATGTACTGGCTCAACACCTTCCACTGGCCCCTTACCAATCTCGTCCCTCCAACAAATTAGCCTCGACCCGGCCTTGAAGCCTTCTCTTCTCAAGACGCTGCTCTTACCAGATGAGAAAGCAACCGTGGCCGTGATTGGCGCATCTCATAGCGCAATCCTCGTTCTTCGCAACCTCTACAACCTGGCTAGTTCCACACATCCTAATCTACGGGTGAAATGGTTCACTCGCCACCCCCTACGATATGCCGTGGAAAAAGACGGCTGGATCTTACGAGATAACACAGGTTTAAAAGGAGACGTCGCAATATGGGCAGCCGAGAATCTAGAGGAAAACAATCTTCCAGCCTCTGAGGTGAGTACTTACCTTTCCAAAGTGTCAACTTCAAGGGGAAGGGAGCAACAAATGTACGAACAGCACTTACCGGATTGCACACATGTTGTGCAAGCTGTCGGCTTTCACAAGAATGCTACTCCTCTTCTGGATAAGGAGGGGAAAGAGCTCAAGGTTGAGTACAGCCATGAGACCGGGGCCTTTACGGACAAAGCGGGAAAAGCAGTGAAGGGTCTGTATGCTGCAGGTATCGCATGGCCGGAGAGAGTAGTTGATCCTGAGGGTAATGTGGAGTATGCGGTTGGATTATGGAAGTTCATGAGTTTCTTAAAGAGAGTCGTTCCGAAGTGGAGCACAGCTTAGACATTGTAGGCTTATTAGATGGTAGATGGAGGATTTGCTGGGCATCTGGTGTTGTAAAGTAAGATACAACCATCTAAAAATTCTAATAGATGAAGAACAGACATAAGCCGTCGATTCTTCCAGGACTATTCAAAGCGAAGCTGTCTCTGTATGACTTTGATTTGAAACAAACTTTCTGTCGAAACTTTCAGGTCTTCTGTTGGTGCGACAAGGCGTTGTAAGTCTCCTTTCCGGTATTAGATAAGGAGCATAATAGAAGTTCTAGAAGAAACTTGGAAGTGACATACCATGATCTCGTGAATGAGCATTTACTAGCAAAATAATCGACCGCAGCAACTTTTCTTATCAGACAAAATTTATGTCCAACCGTTTTTTCTACTCTGAGCAGCTGAGACAGATAACAATTATGAACCTCGACAACCAAAAAGAGGTTCAGCTGCTTAATGTTATAGGTCTTCATGCAATATTTTGTTGAGCCACGTTTCAAGCAAGATGAATGTTAGGCAACTGCTGCACATCTGTAGCGGTGGGCAACAAGGGGTGAGTCAAAAAAATATCAATTATCATGCTCTTGTTAGATTATTGCAACGCGAGAACACCATTTATACAGCTGCAACTTCTGAACTACCAGAGCGCTTGACAATAAATGTCATTTGCTAGAATTTCGTTTAAAGAACATTTTTGGCTACACAATGACTCATCTCTCAAAACGTAAACTTTCCTATGTCTCATGTGATCTCACGTACATGAATTTCTCAAAATTATAACCTCACAGCTGCTTTCAGGAGGATTGCAATACAAGTGCTTGCACAATAAGAATGTTAAAGAGAATTTGAATGACTTTTATGCAGTCTCAGAATAGATCTTATCTGAGTAGATTTACACGTATTTTTGTGTCGTCCCCGTCACTGTATTGTACTTTTGTCAATTCTTCTGTAGCCGTCTCTTGATTTCAACTTGAGTGGCTCCAAGGTCCCGCCGGCGAGCTGGAGGGGAATCTTCGGAATAGAGTTTGATCTTCACCTAGGATCTCAATGGAGCTTTGACCGGGTTTCCTGTGACTCTAGGAAGGCGGGGCAGATTTGAGACAAACACCTGCTCATGAGCACTGATGGTGGATCGCTTCGGTGTTACCGAGGACCTGCCTCCATGCCACTCTGAGGGTCGTGCGAGGTCGGGATCGATCAGAGATGGTGATGAAGTAGATTTGTTGATTGCAGATGAGTTGGCAATTCCAGAAGGCGGATGTGTCGAAGTTAGCAGTGATTTAGTGTGCGTAAAGCTTCCTGGCAAAATATATTGTCTCTTTCTGCTCACCTTACTTAGATGGTCCTATTCCCTGGATCTTAAACCGACAGAGCTCGCTGATTCCGAACTTGGGTCTCTGATATGGATACCGCGCACATCTCCCGTTATGACAAGCAGAAGTCCTATGGCATTGTCTCGGAAATTTACTTGAGAAGTTCACGATACATCGCTGGCTACCTGGTGCTGACCATGTAGTGGGGAAACCGACAAAGGGTTTGCAATACATATAATCAGCGTGCCTCCTCCATTTGTTTGCTATTCTCCTTGCTACACTCTTTTCAACATACTCTCTTTTATTAAATATTACATTCGCTCAATCCAACTTCACTACATTCTCTAAATCGTTGAATCGATTATCCGTATTCTAGCTTCTCTAACGTTTCCACTTCAACTTTATACCTTACTTATTTAACACAATGCATTACTCAATCCTCACCACCATCACTACCATCTCAGCGCTTGCTTCTGCAGCCATTATCCCAAGCGCAGCCCGATCCATCGAATCTCCAATCGAAGAAAGACAACTCGTCACTGTCCTCGTCACCGCAGTCCTTACTGGCGCGGCATCAGGGCTCGGAGCAGAAGCCGCCAAGGGTGCGGTCAAAGCTTCCGTTTCTTCAATCAACGGATTAAAAGCTGATTGGAATGAGGTAACACACACTCCCTTAATTGTTTTAATAGAAATTGGGCAGAATAGTGATTAATTGATATGATTGAATGACAGGCACGCCAACAATTTACTCAGGAAACCACTCTAAACATGTGGAACACCAACCCAGACCCGGCGAATTTCATCGCAGTGGCATGTTATAACAAGGGGTACGGAGTGCAGGATCAAGCTAATATCCATGGTCTGGTTTCTGCAAAGATTAAGATGGGGCTTTTAAATACCGAGTAAGTTGTCCTATGTCATAGTGTCAGACGTGGTTGAAGAGGATAATGAGAATGGAGACTGATGTTATGGAATATAGTTATGATTGCATGTACATATCAGGCCCCAATGCTTTCTGGACATACTCAGACGGGGGATTCCAGAACTTGTGCTATCGGTTTGATGACTCACGATGCTCTTATGATGGGAAGACAGGGGATCTTACTTGCTCGTGAGTTTCTTATGCAGTCCTCCTCTGTCTCGAGCCTTCGAGGGGTCCTCGTAGGCCTAGGAAAGAAGGGGATTGGGATAGAGTCGCGGGAAAAGGGGGAGGGAATGTGAAAAGACCTCGACTCAGTCGTGGAGCGGGCTTTGCGGCTTCACTACTCTTTGCTAGCCTTTTTAATATTGAATATATGGAGCTTTGGCCGCAGCTCAAGTTCAAGAGCATAGTCAATATTTTTACGTCTATTCTTAGTGTATTTTGAGCCTGTCTAAGAGTAAGTAGAAGGTTAATCATTTTTTGAGTATAGACTATGAAGAAGACTTGATGCGTCTCAAATTTAGCCACATGTCTCTATCCTGGCCTCTACCTCAGAAGAGGGTTCTTCAAATAATACACACATTATGGTAAGTTTTCTTCCTGGAGGTCACTCATTGAAATGTAATATGGGTACTTAGACTTTCTTCAAGCCAATCAGAAGCTCTTCGACTTTGGTCTCTTCAAGCTTTTCTTATCTGCTTCGCGTTCACTGGCTTCTCTGGAAGTATTGCATCCCCTTTCTCCTTTTAGTCACAGACTCGCGGCATAACAGATATAAAGAAACCTTAAAACATCTCGCTTCCAACTCCTATTCCGATCTCCGAATGGCAACTTGGCATGCCACCAACGCTCAGACAAACATGCAATTGGGAGCGAGCATCAAAATAAAACTCCCTCCTCCAGAAGAAAAACGCCTGACCACGCGCCACTTTCGCGTTTGAGTCACAGGTGCATGACCCCGCTCGTGCCTTCCTGCAGCGGAGTGTTTACTGATCGTTCAGCTGCGTTTGCGGCTGAGGCTGATAGGTCTCATTGGATGGGGAAAAAGGGAGATTTATTGATTTCTTCTTTGTGCGATGGAAGCGGTGAATCAAGGGCAGCGTGAATACGGAGTTTGGGGTAGAGGGTCTCGTACAGTATATTAGGCATTGCATACATCGAGATCTTGACAATATCAAACTCACTTTCAAAGATAATCTCGACAACATCTCCAAACAATCTTAAAGTGATATTCAAGAACATGTCTGAAGCATCAGCTGAGAAATGGGCACCACCTCCTATTGGCACACCATGTTGGGTTGAGGTCCCTGCTGCTGATGTTCAATCTCTCAAGGTATGTGCATTCCCGTCATTAAAATTTCGGTGGCCTTTATGACCTTTGCTTGTCAGGTTCTTTCTACTCATGATTGTTTTCGAGGGAGATATTAATACTCACCTCATGGCCTCCCAGAAATTCTATACTGCACTCTTCCCTCTCTGGACCTGGACCGCAGCTACGGAGAAGTATCCTGAAGAACGAATCGCTATGTTCAACTATGCCGGAAAATCAGGTATATCACAGCATTTCATTCCTATATCCTCTCTCCACATTCAATCCATCCACACGAAAGACACATAAATAATAGCATTAACGCTTAACAGGTCTCACTGGAGGAATCGTCCATGTTCCAGCCACCTGCAAAGACAAAGACGGTGCAAAAGTCGAAGCTCCGAGCGGAGTCGGTACCACAATCTATCATTTCGTCGACAGCATTGAGAGCATGCAGAAGAAAGTCGAGAAACTTGGTGGGAAGATCATGAGTGGCAAGGAGAAAGAAGGGGATAATGGATGGTACATGTATTGTCTTGACATCGAAGGAAATCGATTCGGTATTTATGAGTTGCAAGATCATATGAAGAAACAGGAAGACAAGTAAGGGAGAGTGTTCGGTGGATGATAGGAGCGACTTGGAAGATGAGAGAGAGATGAGTTCGTGTGAATATGAAGCTTGGTTAAATCAAGTTTCCAGAGACGAAACAAATGGGTTTGACCCAGGGAAGACACTTGTAGGACTGAAATACATCGTAGTCCTCGAGATTGTTCGACTTTATGAAGATCATGGTACGATTGAACTTTCCAGTCCCATGACCTCTGGCCGAGCCTAGAATGTCGTCCCAATTTAGCAGATATGATCGGGATATTGACCATAGGACGAGGCAAAGTCAATGGCACAAGTATGATACGCTGTAGGGCAAGCACACTGCTTAAAGCATTATGGAGAGATATTCCCAACCGCAATCATGGTGTAACGAGAATCATGGTTTGCTTGAAGTTTTCGGAGTAGGATGGGAGCGCTTACAGTCTTAGTTTGAAAGCCTGAGGCAGTATTGCCCCTCGGCAATTTAGTGGGGAGTTCCACCTTCTTAATTGGTCAACAATAAAATGTAATCTTACTCGCTCGTCGCAAGCTAGGGCCGGCAGTCAAGTGTCAACGAGCGTGAGTGGTGGGGTGATACCTCGGTGAACATAAGCTCCTTTAAACAATACGCTATTGGATGGGGCTCCTTTGGGATCATGGACGTGTTTCTGGATATGGCTTCAATCGCCGCTGTTCAGCTTGGAGCTGGATCAGCTGTTTAGTGGACGGCTGGCTATGCACTTGCTGCGGTACAGTATATGTATGCTATGGTTTCTCTCTAAGTCGTTGGCTGTTGTTCTTTTCGTCGTCCTTCTAGTCGCTGAAGTACTTCTTGTATTCCATTGCCGTTGAACAATTTCCATCTTTTTTTAGCGAACATGTACTCCTGGACAATCTTCACGGTGGCAAGCATCCTGGCCAGTTTCGCCAATGGCCAGACTCAATACACAGCAACAAATGCTGCCTCGGTAGCAGCTGCAAGAGCCACGGCTCTTACCCTGAGCCCGACAAGCAATGTCAAAGGGAAGACCTTTGACAGAATCGTGCAAATCTGGCTGGAGAACACGGATTTTGACATGGCGGCAGCCGATCGTATGTATTAAGTTTCGTATTGCGATCCTGGTCAGCTGATGAAATGAAAGCATCCCTTAAATGGGTTGCAAGCCAGGGCATCACTCTCACGAACTATGATGCTATCACCCATCCAAGTCAGCCCAACTACATTGCTTCTGTTGGTGGCCAAACCAATTGGGTAATCTGGGATTTCTTCTCTCGTATCAGCTCGTCAAGACCAACAATTGTGGATTTGCTGGATAAGAAGGGGATTTCTTGGAGCGAGTATCAAGAGGATATGCCGTATAGTGGGTTTCAGGGGGATTATGTCAACCAGGTCAACGGAGCTAACGATTATGTTCGAAAGCATAAGTGGGTCATTATCTGACTGATCTTCTACTATATGACACATGCTCACTATGTGCAGTCCATTGATCTGCTACGATTCCGTAACGTCCGATATAAACCGTCTAGCCAAGATGAAGAACCTCACGATGTTCGAAACGGACCTTAAAGCGAATCGCCTTCCTCAGTGGATGTTTATCACTCCAAACATGACTAGTGATGGACATGACAGCTCAGTATGGTCATTCAAGTCTATCTGTTAGGTGCATCCATTAACATGCTTTGTAGATTACTGTCGCAGGAGCATGGGCAAAGAATTTCCTGCAACCACTTTTGCAGAATTCGAATTTCATGAACAATACTCTAGTGTTGCTGAGTCTGAAGCCCCAGCCCACATTATTCCACTTCTGCTAATCTCAACGTAGCTTTTGATGAGGCTGAGAACTATTTCGCAAGAAACCGGGTCTTCTCAGTGTTGCTAGGAGATGCCGTACCGGTGACTCTTCACGGTACGAGTAACAGCACTAAGTATGACCATTACAGCATCATGGCAACTGTAGAGAAGAATTGGAACCTAGGAAATCTTGGCGAACACGATAAGGATGCAGTTCCTTTTTTCTAGGTATAATTTTGGTAACTTGCTAGTGTCTAAAGCCAGACATACTTTCAAAAAAGAAATCAGCCAAGAAATAAGAGAAGTCTTAGTCCCGACACGAAATGTGGTAAATTTCCAATGTTTATTTCTAGGTTTCTAAGGCGGGGGCGATCGCTGTATCTACCATAATAACAGCAAAATGCTGAGTTCGTACCTGGCCGCCAGAATGTCTTACCCGAGGTATCATCCAAAGCTAACATTATCAGCTAGTCTCGATTGATGCACCTTGATGGTTCTCAATGTTCCCATGATTGTGGTGAAACCCGTCAACCTGACAGCTTGTTAGCCGTGAAACATTACAAACTACAGATTAAACTTTATTCTCGCAGATCCAATCAGAAGGGGAAGAAACACATCAAAAGCAGATGCACGAGCTAGAGATCTTACACAAGGATAAAGTCAGCAGATTTCGGTTCTCCAATGATTGAAGGTCGGGTTGATCATTGAGGTGATCCCACTTGACTCGCTGGGTTGATGCCTCGGAAGCGATCATCACGGACGCAACCCACAACGCCCTACCACCAGTTAAAGATCATTTTGTACCAACAGCCTCAACTATCGCACAGATGTATTCAAAACTCCTCCTGTCTCCTAAAATCAAGTTTTGGCCACAGCATCCTATGAGATTTTGGGATTGGCGGCCTATGGATGGAAGTGGTTTCAGCTAGTACCACGAATCCCAAGCATCCAGGATCGCTAAGATATCTTCAATTCCCCAGATTCTCTAGCTTCAAGTAAAGTAGCTAACGTTCTCCCTTGTTCCTTGAGAACTCTGGAGGGGCATGAACACGATACTTTCAAAAGTCCTATCCTCCGGCGCCAACGTGATAAGCTTTCACTTCGACACACCTACGGAAACAAAGTCCAATATTATGTACAATTATAGTTCGTGGTGAGTGATAAGCTCTCGTAGATCTGAAAGGTTAATATCTACCGGAGGGACTTCTACTGTGGTAAAGCTTATCATGGCCTAAAGAAAAACAAATGCCTACCACCCTATTGTCTTATTTCCTATAACACCAAGAAGTAGCGAGAGGATACTTCCTTGGTAATTCTGCTTTTTCGTGCTCTTTATTCTCCATGGAAAGATGATCGACTTAGCGGAGTCCATTCCCACATTGGTGGGGAGTCTGTTTTCGACATTCGCTGCCGGTTTTGTGGTTTTCTCTTATTTGATCCTGCCGCCACAGACACATTTCAGGCATACCTTGATTTTGAATCTTGCCACCGCAGGTATTTTTTTAAGCCTGTCAACTCCTGTAATGAGCCTACTAACGAAAGCAAGATTTCATCAACGCTTTAAGCAATAGCATTTCTGGAGTGTACAGCATACAACATGGTGATCTTCCAAGGGGCGGAGCTTGCACCATCAGTGGATTTATTGGACAGCTCAGTGTTCAGGTTAGTCCTTTCACTTGCATTCCTAGATGGGTGTGTACTGAAAGAATGTCAAGGGAACCGACTTTTCCATATTAGCTATCGCTATTGCAACTGTGATTACTATCCGACGAACCACGTGGAAGCCTAGCATGTCAAAAGGGAAGAAAGTCTTCATAACTTTTGCTATATGGATTGTGCCACTTCTCACAAGTATTTTCCCCTCAAATATATTTATTGTCAAGCCCATGATAATAACGTTTCTCAAGGCTTCACAGCACTAATACTCGATGCCTTCCATCCAGTCAGCGGAAACTGGTGTTGGCTAGATATTCGTGAGCCAGCCCTCCTATACGGACTCGGCCACGGCTGGCGGATAAGTATAATCTTCATAGTCATCTGCCTCTACACATACCTCTTCATCTACATCCATAAGCACTTCAATTACCTCCACAATATCGAGACGGTGAATCGAGTCTCCCAACCTTCCCGCTGGTCAACTTACAACATCGATAACTCTGCCACCATCCAACTCATCGACGACTTTGAAGTATACGATGAAACATACGAGCATCCACCCTCACCCACTCCCTCATCTGTGGAAATCATTCCACCGAGTTGCTTCGAGCCCATGCCAGTATCTACGTACGCAGCATCAACCGCGCGATCGATCTCAGTCTACTCCCAACCATCAGCTATCGCACCACCTCTTTCCCCCTGCCGAGACATCAAGCAAACCCTCTACCCTAGCACCTCAGTCCACCACACCCAAGTAACAATCACACGCCTGACAACCCGCGACCCTCTCGCCCTCATTCGCGTCCCTCGCGCAATCCCCATTATCCAACCTGTATCCCATCCCCTCCCCCTCACCTCCCCTCCACCACCCAACACAACACATCTCAAGGCCCGCGAACGCTACGTCCACATGCTCCTCCTCCTCAACGCCTACCCAATCGCCTACGTCCTGCTTTGGGTTCCCGGCCTGATGAACCGCGCCGCGGAAGCCAGTGGGAACCATGTACGATGGATTCAAATCGCGCAGTCGAGCACGCAGTTTGTGGGGCTGGCAAATGCGCTGGTGTATGGGTGGAATGAGAGGATTTGGGGATGGGCGAAGTTGTGGTGGAGAGGGGAGGGCGTGTGGGCGAAGATTGAGGAGGAGAAGGGAAGGGTGAGGAGACCGGTGGTTAAGATGGATATTAGTTGGCCCAGGCACCATTATTGAGTGTCAAGAGGGAGATCTCTGTGGTATTTTCTCCGTGTACATATTCTTTCAATGTATATTTGCGAAGCGAGGATATGTCCCATGAGAAATAAATAATTCAACACCAAAAATAGTCCAAAAAACGTTGTAAAAACTTCGGTCCTGATATCGGGTGATCGACATCTTTGCTAATCTCTATCCATGCATCGGCTTGCAAGCGACCTTAAAACCCTACCTGGGTGCCGCAGCATATGACTAACACTGAGAAGAGTGTGTTTATTTAGAGTGTAACTATTGTGGAAGTGACCTGTTGTGATGAGGGTTGAGATGGGACTTGGCGGTTTAACTTTCGTAGATTCGAGGATGGTGGCAAAAGTATGTTTTTGAAAGTAAAGATAGAGAATTAAGAAGACATGATGAAACATATAGCAGACCTCGAAGACATAGTATTAGGTCCAGAGAGAGAAGGAGAAAGGAACGTGAGGGAAACAACAGGCTTATTTGAATGTTTAGAACAACGACACCAACTCCTCGAAATTATCTTCACCAGCCCTAAGACTCTCTTCAACGCCCAAGTCTCGTGCCTTCGTAACACTACTGAGTATAAAAACTCTTAGCGGCGGCTAAAATAGGACTTCCTCACAAAGCCATAGCAAAGAAGACATCTCAATAATCTGTCGCCTAGTTTCGTTTGTGTTTAAGAAAATTATGCGTGGTGGCGAGAGTCTTTGGTGGACGACTTATTTAGATGGAGCGTTGTGGTGGAAGGTGAAGATTAATTTTATATGGGTATTTACGTTACGAGATAGTGTGGGGGAAATGAAGTGCTGTGCTATATTACATTTTCTTCTGCTCAGGATCCTCCGCAAGACAACTTTTTCATAGTCTAAAACAGCAAGTGATTACTCGATGAGATAACGCTTCCGCATCGCACCATAAGCTAGCATCTAGGACTATGAAAATTCGGGTTCCAGTAAGATATTTCAATGTTATCGGTTGAATATCGCGCTCGACGAGGAGAACGAGTGTTCTTGTTGTTTTTGTTGTCGCTTAAGCGCTTGTTTTAAAATTTCCACTTTTGGGAGCTGTGTCAAGCATTGCGACACTTCATTGTCAAAAGCGGACTGGAGACAAGTTCAACATCCGAGGCAAATAGGCGCATTCAACCTTATGCTCAAACAGACTCTAGTCCGAGGGCCTGTGGAAATCATCGCTCACTCATCAAGTCAGAAGTTAACCGCATGGATTTATTTTATTCACCATTTCTGTATCGCACTACACTTAACCTCTCTTTCCATACACATAACACCTTAAAAATCTCACAACACAAACCCCTCCTTATACTCCCAATCACACAGAAACCTCGTCTCAACACCCCTCCCCTCCAGCCCCCCCTCTCCCACCAAAATCTCGACATTTTCCCCGGGCACAAGATCCACGAAATTATCCTCTAACACCACATCTTTACCCCCTTCTTCGATCGGTATTTGCACCACCACGCCCTTCGCTGGCGCATTTGTCTTCAACACTATGATCTCGTTTCCTTCGCGGTGGATGAGCTCGTGGGTGACTTTGAGGCTAGGAGAGAACTTGACGAATTTCAATGGTTCCGGCCAGGAGATCCATCTCGCGAGGCGGGTATTGGTTGATGTGTCGTCGAGATACGCTGTGATGACTGTGGTATCAGCCTTGGGGATCTTGAAGGATGCGAGTTCAGTCGATTGATTCGCCTTCAAGACAACCTCCCTTTCATCCTCAAACCCCTCGATCTTCACCTCCTCCCCGGTCCCGATATCAAACGCCTTAATCTTTAGAACGGCTTTAAGATCCGTGAGAAACCCATTAACACCCCAGACTTCCATCTTCTCCCTTTTCTCAGGGTACGAGTATCCACTCATATAATTCCCATCCTGCTCCGTCAATACCCTCTCCATCCCCACAACAACCTTTGCCAGCGCTCTCTTCGTAATAAAAAAGCTCGGCTTCCTTCCCCCCTCGCTATCAACAAGCGCCCAGCTCGTCCCCGGCCAAATATCATTCAACTGCCACACCAAAATCCCACTACAATTCTCCTCGCCCTTCCCCCTAAACTCCCTACGCCAGTGATTATACGCATAGCTCATCGCCTCAGCCTGCAGGAACTGCGAGCAGTAGACGAAGGAGGACAGGGGGTTGAATTGGAAGCGGAAGTTTTCGCCCGAGTACATGGGGTAGCGACGTTGGTGGCCCGGACCTTTGTCATGTGCATCGAAGGTGACGGATTGCCAATGGCGCTCTGAGGGGGAGGTGATGGCGAGGTGGAGGGTGCGGAGGGAGGGCGCGGATTCAAAGCCGAATTCAGAGACGAAGCGGGAGGTATAGTCTTTGTAGGATTGATAGGGGGACATTTTACCATGCCAGACTGTATTTCCCTTTGTTAGCTAGAAGGTTGGATGGGAGTGAGATAGAGGGGGTATCTACCGTCCCAGATGTGCGTGTCTCCAACAGTCGTGTCATTCGATGTGCTGCCGCCATATGGACTACTCCTCCAATACGGCACATCCCCCGCCAGCCTCTCACACACATCCGGAAGCACTTTTTCATATATCAACCTTGCTGGAAAATTGCTCTTCGCCCAATTCTCCTCATTCTCATCCTTCATGTTATATTCCCAACCCCACTTCTCAGCCAACATATAATCCTCATTATTCCCTGCCCAAATAGCAAGACACGCGTGATACCCTACTCGTCTAACTTGCTGTTCTGCCTCTACTTTTATCTGCGCAATGAAGTCTGAAGATGCCGGATAATCGCCACATGCGAATAGGAAATCTTGCCAGACTAGAATCCCGAGTTCGTCGCAGATATTGTAGAAATCATCAGACTCCACAAGTCCACCGCCCCATACACGAATCATGGCTTGATTGCCGGATTTAGCGAGGGTAAGCCAGTCGCGAAGTCTCTTCTCGGTGACACGTGGGAGAAGGTAGTCGCAGGGGATCCAGCAAGCTCCGCCAGCGAAGATACGGACGTTGTTTATCTCAAACGTGAAGGAGGTTCCTGGTTCCTTTTTCAAGGCATGTTGCAGTAGCCGAAGTCGACGAATTCCGAATTTGAATCCCTTGGAGTCGTTAAAAGGGCTGCTGCAAATAACTTCGTAAAGTGGTTGTTCGCCGTATGTGAATGGGAACCAGAGCTCTGGATTCTGTATCTCGATTTCTGTGCTGAAAGTGTCACTCGATTCTGATGATAGAGATGCCGTCTCGCCAACTTGTCCACCTCCTGGATTCTTAATGAGGACAAGGATCGCCCTATCGGGTGATGGACTTTCGCATTCAACCTTGGCTGTAACCCTTAGCTTCACAATTTTCAAATCATGGCTAAAATCCTGTCGAATATGTAGATCTGTAATCCGCGTCCCGTCTCCCATCTTGTGAGCGCCCTCCCAAGTCTGAAGCCAAATTGGTTTCCAAGGTCCGCAAGTATTCAATGCCGGACCCCAATCCCATCCCCAATGATACTGAGCCTTCCTAACAAATAATCTTTCTGGTCCACCAAAGTGAACATCAGTACCGTTCCCCTTATACCCGATTCTTTTCATCTCATCCTTCGCAAAAGCTGGCGCATTCTTGAATTTCAACTCCAAGGTATTTGACCCGGCTTTGAGAAGTTTGGTGACATCAACACGATGCCCGACATGCATGTTCCTCGCTTCCAGAATTATGGTTCCGTTGAAGAAGACAGTACATATCGTATCTAATCCCTCAAATACAAGCTCTGCTTTAAAATCCGAAGCTTCGAATTCTGGTTGCGAGAATGTTGTGACATATTCCCAATCTGCATCATTCACCCAGAGTGAGTCCAATTCGTTCGTGTCGATATACGGATCCTTGATCAATTCATGGTGAAGCAGGTCAAGATGAGCGACGGTTGGAAATTGTGATACTGGAAGGTGCTCCTTAGCAGTGCTATTGTTCAACGTTGTCGTTTGGCGGAACTTCCAGTTCTCTGAGAGGGCTATTTTCTTGCTCGACATGATCGTTCAAAATTATGATGTCAATCAAACCATACGTAGGAGATGCGAGTGAATAAATGAGCTGTTCTTTCTTTTCATCAAGCTCGGATGGTAGCTTTGAAGTATGTTCAAGCCAGCAGAGCTTCCTGCAAACCCCGCGCGGGGGTGGGGTTGGGTACCTTCATCAATATCGTGTCGAGTTAGGCAGCCCAATGGCGATGGATACCTCAACGTGATTTGAGCGTATTGCTGTTCCACGATGCATTCAACATATGGTATTTCTGATGTCGTGAAGATGATTGGCCTTCGCCCTCTTGGCCACGGACTCATGTCTTCCGTGGTCACGTTCGTTGTCGAGACAGATAATTCAAAGAATTCCTCGTTTTTTGGCAAGAGAAGGAGATAATAGTAAACGAAAATAAAGAAATGGCTCGAGCAATCCAACAAATTGGTGTCGGGGACCGAAAAGGACTTCTTCAATGTCTGTCACATGACCCTCCAGAATATGCTGTTCGATGTCACAGAAAATCCTTCAAGGAATCTCGATATCTGGTAGATGCTCATCAGATCGGGGCCAGGGCGATGGTATCTATACTCTTCGAGAGTGATGACAAATCATCTCCTTGCACACTATACATAAATAAACTCGCTCTTACGTTGTGTGTTCCTAACATTGTTAAGATATCTTCTTTCAGGCTACCCGAAGATTACACGTAGGTCACACATAATTATAATAATAATAACAGTGTATGAATGTACTCTAAATCTGCTTTTTATGTTCTATTTCGCCTTCTCTGTCTAAGACCTACGAAACATCTTAGAATGTCAGCTTGACGGCACTAGAACCCCCAAGTAACGGCGACAATAAAGCCAAATGAAATGTTGCTTCTCTCCATACTTAGGTCATGGCATGGATTTCTAAACAAGTTTTTGAACCGTGTGAGCACAGATACAGAGTAGATGTACCACATTCCACTCAGATGGCTGTCAACACTTTCTGAGGGTTCTTCTACACTAGAAATCTTACAATACCTAAGTGTAAGATCGTGAATTAATTTCTCATGAGTTTCTACACAAAACAACAACTTTGCAGCACTCGATCATTGCAGTGTTGTGAATGGCACGCCAACCAACGTGACTAGGCACACGTGACGAACACTCATTGTGAGGCCACTCGCTCCCAATTGATCTGCCTATCCAGAACAAGCAAGGCACCCGAAAGCAAATCGGCTTCTATCGCTTTTCGAAGCTGACGTGCCTTAGATGGATGATCTTGCTGCAACGTCGCCTGCAGGTCGAGGACCGCAGCATCTGCACTTCAGCCTCGAGAAACGGGAAAGCGTCCAACCAGAGTAACGGATATTTCGTTGCTTAGCAATCACAGAAAGTTCAGGTGTCGAGCTGCAGCAGCCTTTGCGTGAGTGACTCATAGTCCTAGAATCTCATGCTGCAAAGATGCAGATGTGATGTGCTTTGCTTGTTTGAGAGATGCAATAGCGGCTGTGGGGTATTGGTGGGGAAATGAAGCTGCGCAATGAAGAAAAGAAACGCGATCAAAAAGGTGGAAAGATTGCAATGGAAATATTCCGCTTGGAGAAGCCAGATAGACTTGTTGCTAGTGGCTGCTTATCGTCGCACGATTCGTAAGAAATAAGTCGATTGCAATAAGTGCCGGTGGTCCAGCGAAGGGCGCGAATGTCAATACTCGAAGGTGGGGGGGCGCAGATTGACGCCCACATAGAGGAAAGTCGACGGTCCTTCGGCGAGAGAATTTGGTAAGGGACAGACAGGACTGTACGGAGAGACGGAGTACAGGTGTTTCCCAAAGAGATATCCGGTCAATAATGGTAGAACCAGGATGAGAAGCACATGAAAAGGCTTTTCTTGTCTCGAGGCCTTTCATTTTTGAAGGGCAGGAAGGACAGGAAGGACAGGAAGGACAGGAAGGACAGGAAGGACCAAAAGGACTGGGAGGACTGGGAGGACTGGGAGGACTAGGAGGACTAGGAGGACAGGTCACAATGGACAAGATCTGAAGACGCAGCCTGGCGCAAGTCGTTGCCCAAGTTTCGTAATCCGTCCATCCGCAGCCAATGCTGGTCTCGTATTGGGCGATAGTTTAGGTTTCAGGTTCTGGTTCTGGTGAAAGACGTGGACTGACTTTAGGGCCGAGAAGAGAGGATGTGATGTTGGCACCAACAACGAGAAGAGAAGTGTTCTTTATGGAGAAGTGAAGCCTGATCATCATCATGAATTAGCATTTTCTGCACTGTATCGAGTGTGATTATGATATTCTCATCCTTCACCTGGGATGGGGGAGAAGGGGGCAGCTCGGCTTTTCTCTCACGAAGGGTACCAATCGAGAGGTATTCTCGTACGTGAAGACCCGTACGTAGGTACCTATGGTATTTCAGCGTCGCTTTCCAGACCGGTGCTTGTCCTGGCTCGCCGTGGTCTCTGGTCATCCTCCTGGCGGCATGAACATAGCCTAAAATTGGATCTTGCAGGCTATCTACAAGGCTCTGCGCACAAAGCTCTCCGGTCTTTGGTCTGCTCTTCTGTGGTTGGGTGTTTCGGGCGTGGAACAAGGCGTGCGAGCGCGACTTTCCAGAATCCCTTCCCAGAAACCGGCGCCCGTATCGGAATAGACACGGAGCTCGCTAAACGAGACTTATCGATACCGTTTGGAGGGGTATCGCTCCACTACATTCGCAAATAGTGAAGGGCCTCAAATCTGCGGATCAGCACGGGGTGGTGGGTGCGAGTGTAAGAATGCATCACGAGAAGAGATCGCGGTGTTTCTGTTCGTCTTTGGTTTCGTGGGGAAGGGAAAAGTCGGGGAGGCTATGGCATTTATCTGCATCCGCCTGTTAGAGCACTTCACAGCCAAGTCAGCAACGGGTGAGGAAATGGTGCAGTTGATTGATTGATTGATGGTGGTGATTTGGGCGAAGTGCGAGGACGCGAGGACGCGGAAAGTGCAACACGCTCGGCCAGACCAACATGGCTTAGCGTGTGAGTCACCTTTGTGAGCAGGGCAAGACAACCCGCCGTGCTTACTTTTCCCAGGGCGGCGGCATGAACGACACTCGGATTTAGAAAGCAAGTCCCCGTCAACGTCGAGGACGTAATTGCGACAGACAGTAGATGTATGAGACTCTGTCCTAAATTTGCGCAAAAATATCAATCAAATAGTAGAGAAGAAGCGCTTTTCAACCATACCAATTTTTAAGGTAGAGACTCCTTTGTGAGATCGGCCAAGAGACTCCCTCGACGTACCCTTTCAACACGAACCTCGTATCTCTAAGCCAAAAGCAGTCTACGCCTTTCTCACTTCCCGCTGCTTTTCCCTCGCGGCTTGCCCTCCTCGTGCTCCGCCCTACTCTCGCTTCTCCCTCCAACAGAGATCACGCCTACTACAAGTATCCGCTTGCCCCAGGCAGATCTCTTTTTCTTTCTTTCTTGCTCATCCATCTGACTCAACCACAACGCACAACAAGAACATCAAATACACTCAAGATGTTCTAAATCATCGTCACCACGACGTTCCCAGCCTCAGTCACCATTCAGTCCCACTCTAAAACAGTAACCCACTCCCCTCAACCCCCACCTTTACCTCTTCTTCCCCAGGAAGAATTGATTTTTGAGCTGCCTTCGCGCTTCCGCACAAACTTCTCAACCGCCACCATACCTTCACAAGAGTCTCAACTCTTCACAACGGATTCTCCATCACCATGGCTTCCCTCCAGTTCTCCGAGCCTGCCGGCACAACAATCACCCTCACAACTCTCCCAGCCCTCTCTTCAAGATCAGGACTTCGTCTTGTTCGAGAATCCAGCTGCTCGTCGTACCCCTAGTCTGTCCTCCAACAGCGCCATCACAGGCCAAAATCGTCGTCACTCTGCTCATCTCGCATCCGTGCAAAATCAGAGAGTGGCCGCGATCATACAATCAACTGGACACTCTATTTCTACTTCGAACTTGACAAATCGGTTTTCCTCTCCCGCACAGAACCATCAATTCTACGCATCATCCGCACCTGCTTCCTCCGCGCAATTGCAACAACAGCGTCAGACTCGACCACCAGTCCCTCTGTTCTCGCAATCAACTGGCAATATCCCGCAAACACCAAACATGGCTTCACAAGGTACTTATAAATTATTCACTGCACTCCAGACGAACACCTGTGACTCACACAAATCAGACATGGATTTATTTGACGGAGACGACTTTACCGCCTTCGAGGGTGGAGCCTCGACCAATAACAACTTCATCGGCTCAGCTTTTCCCTCGCCTGCTGTCCCAACTCTCTACGATTTACCACAAATGAACTTGTCATCGAACTCCACCAACATGGGTACTGTCTCTCCTCAAGATCTCCACCGTGATCCGTTTGGATCTGCTCCACCTTCAACTGCTTTCACCAACCTCACTTCTCCGTCGACATACAACGAGTCGCCTGAGTACACCGACAGCTTCGATGCTTCTCCTTTCATTGGTGACCAAAACATCACCGGCGATCCTTGGTATCCTCTCTTCCCCCAGGATGACAACATCGAACCACCACAGGTAGCTGAATCTCCATTGCTACCTGAGGAGGAGCTTCAAGTATCTGAACATCTTCGAGCAACTGGCCGCAAGCGTTCCAGCACTGGTACTTCCCCAACAAACGCACACTCATCAGTTGCTGGTATCAATGCTCGCAAGCGGGACAAGCCTCTCCCTCCTATCATTGTTGACGATCCAAATGATACTGTCGCCATGAAGCGAGCACGCAATACTCTTGCAGCTCGCAAGTCACGTCAACGGAAGATGCAGAAGATGGAGGAACTCGAGGACCAAATCGCAAAGTTGGAAGCAGAGCGTGATCACTGGAAGGATATTGCTTTGCGCAGGACTGGTTAAACTGGCTGAATGACCCAATCATAGCCGCCGGCACATCTCATGAATTGGAGGGAGGACTTCATTGTTCGTTCCCTTCTCATGGATTGGAGGGAAGACTTTAGGTTCTTCTCCTTCGGAGGCAATAGTAGCACGCTGCTGCAGGGGCTCCAGCAAGGACGCTATTGACCGTGGACATTTCAAAAGTATTTCTTTGTTTCCTTCAAGAATACAGCGTGGGAAACGCTTGTGGTCTTTCTCGCCGGCTATGTTTCTTGCCGATGGTTCTTCCCACGACAATGATCTTTCTCTGTGGTAATGATTGTTCCCACCATCAAGGGTGGAGGGAATCTTTTTTTGCCAGCAAAGATTTGATCGTGGTCACGTTGCTAGATTTCGAGCCGATGGCTCTTGTTGTATTTTCCTTGGCTGGACTATTTCCGTGCGTTGGATCTTGGTGTCTCCCCTCTGTAAGGGATGGTGACCCAGACCTTGTTTTACCATTAATCAAATACAATTGTCGTTGACTCCCATTCTGACTCTGTTTACTACTGTGATTGTAAGACTTGATATTCCTTCCCGTGTTGTATTGTCTTCCCGGCGGGTACCACCACTTCCAACAAAGTCCAGCAAAGGCATACAAACGTCCTCCCTCCGATACCGCTCTGTCATTTTGCGACCTTTCTTCCTACCTCTTTAGAGATGAGAGGTCGATTTGTGAATAGAATTCTCATGTCCGGGTTTTACCCCACGTAAAGATTTGTGAATCGTTCACCTAAGAATGAGACGGGGACTGCGCTATCCTCACCACATGGAGAGGCATGAGAAATTTGAGGTTATTCACAGAAATTTTCTCAGCTAATGGAGATGGGACGAACATTAGACGAGTACAAGACATGATTAGTGGATGTTCTTTGCTCACTTCCATTGAAGGGCCAGGAATACTCGTTATCTAGTATTTGGCTGATTGGTTGGTTGAGGGTGTTGGGTAGGGATGGAAAGGGGTGATGTTTTGGTTAGTTCTATTCAAGGGGTGTGAAGAGGGCGTGTTGGTTTCTAATGTTTGGGGATGTGAAATTGGTTGTATGAAAAGAAATGTTGAGAATTAAAACTTCAATAGAGAAGATAGAGGATTGAGGAATTTTCTACTGTATTTGGTGTTCTGTGGCATTTCAGGTACAGAGATTTCAGTCGTACTTTAGGTATATATGAAACAAGTCATCTCAATTTTTGAACTGAACTAAAGTAAGATTACATGAAATGATTTTATGATTCTAATCGGGAGGGGTAGTATTTCGCTTCTCTACTTTGATATACAAGGAGAAGTTGGCGTTTGGAATATTATGAAATGGGCTTGAAAAGCTGGTCGTTTGTATTAAGAGTGAGAACACGAGTACTCAGGTATAAAGTGCTATACTGTAGGTAATGTTTCATAGGATGCTGGTGATAGTGGGGGGATCTGCACCCCTTGTAGGGCTGATAGCGGGGTGAAAGTGGCTTGATGTCACATCATACCCCGCGTGTTCGAACCTTTCTGCTTTCCACATATTTTCAAAACCAAGCAGCCTGCTAGCTCCTCTCTACTCTTGACCTATTCAATCAACCATAATCACTCTTCGATCCTCCTCTCGCTTCCAACCTTTGGAAAGACTCACCATGGAGACGAGAAAACTCACCTCTCATCTTCTAAACTTAGATCCCCCTTCCTTCCAAAAATCAACAACCCACCCCTTCCTCTCTCACGCCGGCGCCGGGACCATCCTCCCTCCAACACTCTCGAAATGGCTCGCGCAAGACCGCCTCTACGCAATAGCATACATCCGCTTCGCCTCACAACTCATCGCCCGCTGTTCCCTCCTCCTCCCGTCTCCTTCTTCTTCCGGTGGCAAGGGTAGTCTGGAAGAGAGGGTGCTTGATATGTTGATTGACGCCCTAGCCAATGTGCAGCGGGAAGTCAAGTTCTTCGAAGACACAGCACAAAAATACAGTCTCGACCTATCAAGTCGAGACATAAGCGAAGGACTCACAGGCTACAGATCTCTCTTCGAAAACCTAGGAAGTGAGAAAGTAGGCGATGGACTGGACGGCGGAATTTGGTCCTCTAACGGTGAAGTCAAAAGGGAGGGGGTTGTAGGACTTTTGCCTGCGCTTGTGTTGCTTTGGGGGACTGAGATTGTGAGTTTTAATTTGGAGTTTTGAATGGGAATGAGCTAATCAAGGTAGTGTTATCTCACGGCTTGGAGATACGCTGCTTCTCATATTCCTCTTGGCAATGCAGGGGATAAGGAGATGTCGAAAGCTACGCAAGCGCTGTACGAGGAGTTTATTCCGAATTGGAGTAGCAAAGAGTTCGAGGGTTTCGTGGAGAGGATTGGGGGGTTGACTGATGGGGTGTGGGACACTGTAGGAGGTGATTTTAAAGAAAAGCTTCTGGGTGAATTGGAAGATATCTGGAGGAGGGTGATGAAGGTTGAGGTTGTCTTTTGGCCGGATGTATGAGAGATATGGAGGAAGGAGAAGATATCGGAATGTTGCAGCTCCAGATCTTACCTGGTTACTTCATGATACCAGAAGATTATTCGAAGTAGAGATACTTACTGTACACACTTTAACCGATTTGTGGGCACGAAGGTGTCTGATTCTAGAGGTTTATGTGTCGACAAAGCATGTATTCGCTTAAAGTGGCCCTTACCAAGCATAAAATCTTAATTATGTACAATTCATCCAATCATCAATCATAGCGCCTTCATCTTCTTACTCTCATAGCAGCTGAGCAAGTCCCATAATGATCAAGCCATACATCCACAACTGAACACTCACAGCTTCCGCGCCCTTGTTCTCACGCGTTGCACTTGGACTCGCCGCCGTACCAGCAATTGTTGTACTAGGTGTTGCTGTATCCCCGCTTGTCTTGGCCATAACCCATAGCTCGCCCGTGCTATCTGAGGTGAAGAAAATACGGCCCGCGCCGTCTAGTGCGAGACCGACGGGGCGGAAGCAGGCGTCAGGACAGCGGGAGTTATCAGGGTTGGCCATTATGACGCGGGAGTTGTTGGTGGATGATGCAGGTGCGGTAGGAGAGCCGTTGGAGAAGGGGATCGACGAAATGGTGTAGCCAGAGGGGTCATCACGATTCCTGGGAGTAGAAGATTAGCGAAGTGAACTGCAGAGGGTTTGTGAAGACAAACCATGAGCCGTGGAAAGAGACATAAGCTTCACTTCCATTTGGCTGGAAGATGATATCCAAAGGTGCTGTATGAGCTTGGAACGTCAATCGTGGAGCAACTCGCTGTTCATTACAGAAAGTATCGTTCACGGTACTGTTTTGCTCCAAAGCAAATTGACTGCCCACGGTCAATGTCCCAACATCTGGAATCTCAGGACTCCACAAGGCGAAGCAATTGGGATATCCATAATTGCCTCCCTCTGCTGTCTCATTAAGACTTCCGTGAAAGTTCAATTCCTCTCCAGGATTGTTCTCCCGAATCTCGATACCATTTCTTCGCATATTATCTGCCGAGTTCTCCACGCTGTAGATTCCACCTGTTATTGGCTCTTCAGCAATACCCACTGAGTTTCTCAAACCCCAACCCAATCTTCGTCCTTGAGTAGTGAAATCGTATGGAGGAGATGTCGAAGTAAGATTCGAAACATTGAAAGCTCTGATTTGCGAGTGCCCAAACTCAAGAGTAGTAGCCGCCATATCCATGTTACCATCACTTCCTCGAGACACAACCAGCATTCCAGGATACATTTGCGACATCATCAATGTCCTCGTTGTATGTCCGCCATTTCGCATGCCTATGACGAGGGTCTGGTTCGCGCCGCTAACGGTTCCTGTCGCGGGATCGTAGGCCCAGGAGTAGACTGCGTCTGAAGACGAGGCATAGAGCGTTCTACCATCGGCGGAAAGGGCAATTCCATGGTTTAACTGCATATGTCAGCGTATTTCCTTTTGAGATTTCAGGTAGAGAACTTACCGAATCATTGTCGATTACGTCCCTCTTGTTGGCAACGTTTAAGCAAGTCGTTCCTCCATCATTGAACGAGAGGTGCACAATACCCTCGCCTTGCTCGACAACCAGAAGATTCCCACTAGTGTCGAAGACAATACCCCTTGGCTCATCCAGATCCTCGTATATTAGCTGTCCACTCCATCCATTCGAAAGTACAGGTGCTGGATAGTCTGGTCTCAAAGTACAACTGACACTTTGCGATGTGCCTACCTTGAGGAGCGTAGTAAGAATGAGAAAGAGCTGTCTGTTAATGATAGATTGCATATTGCCGATAGCCCTGAGGATGGACCATAAATCGAGGATAATCTATCTCATGTTAAGTGAATCGCACTTGCCATTCTACTCATCGCCGCGGCATCGGCATATCATCAAAGTGATGCTGCCAAGTCGAAAAACCTACCTATGGTCGTTCAGACCCCGCGAGTTGGGCGCTTGGCCGCGATGGAGATAAGAGAATAAAGATCGAGCAAAGCTTCTAGCTTACTGTGTTGGATTGTTTCCTCCAATAGGAAGGGGTTTGCGATTTCTTGCTCTGCAGTGCAGAAGAGCTGGCGTGTCGAGATGGGCGGTGCATTGATATGAGATCATTGAGGTTGCTTGGCGAAGTTTGGGATGAGGGAGGCCGCTAACTACTTTTAGAATGAACTCACCTCCTCTCGATTTATGCGAATGGCACTCGAAGAAGCGTCTCAAGGAGAAATCAAATCTTGCGTGCAAGTCAAGAAACGCTTGTTTTCGAGACAAGAAAACTGATACGCGTCCAGCCACAAGAGTGGATAAGCATCATCTAGTAGTTCTGACGTGGCTCAAATACTCGAGCTGTGTCACGATTCATTCTTCTTCTACTCCTTATAGCGTATACGTGTGATCATTCAAGTATCACCTGCTTCTGCATACAAGCTAGCCATATCTGAGTCCAAGGAAGCTTTGTTGCACATCGCTATTTATGAATTGGTTATAAACTAGTTTTCAATTAGGTTCTAGATAGACTAGGATCAGATCTGTGGAGCTGTACTAACCAAACATAGAAATTGGACAGTTTTGTTGCATATTGCACCAAGGGTGTAGGAAGAGTGCAGAAAATATAGAATTAAAATGTAGTAAGGAGTTCGTCGGCTATATTTCTCGCTCTGAGCGATATCATATAGTGGAGGAAGCTTTGAGTGGAATTAGCCTCAAATATATAACTCTCCCTTTAAGGCAGAGGCAGGGAGTTCGAACCAAGCAAGGCATATTCCTTAATCAGCATCGAAACGACGAATCATCTGTAACGGATGAATTATGATATGCCCGACCTTGGAATTGGTCTTTTATTAACGTTCGCCGAAACACAACCCAATTGCGATGATGTCTAAGATGAGTTTTGAAATTATGCTTCCAAAGGCCAAGCTAGAGAGGCAAAATATCAAGAAAGGCTTTATCTCTATATGCTTCATGACATGTCGTTACTAGCAATTATTGTCTACCTCGCATACTCCGTAGCCAAAGAGTCAAATATGAAATATGTTTTTCAAGAGCAATATCTTGACTGTAACTCATGTTTCTTGTCATCACATCATACCAAATATTCTGAGACTAAGGAATCCTCTAATATCAGTATTTGCAAATAAAACAGTAAAGCAGATGTTATTTATCTGCTGAGATAGTTTATGTGATATACTGAACGCAGAGATGCGCCGCGGTTCCATCCAAACCAACTGAAATAGGGCGTACTTGTGCAAAGAAGAGAGTGCTCGGATGCTTGCCCATCGCTTGTTTGTAAACATTTCAAGTACTATAAGATTCGCCCCTATCCTACTTTCGAGAAAAGACTCCATTGTACCAGACTCCATTGTACCGCTACACTCTTTTGAAGTAAAACCACGAAATTAAATCCATCTGGAAAAGGAAATAAAGCCCATCGGATACATTCTCCCCAAGCGGACTCTGGAAACTCTCTTGGACGCAAGTATAGCTGATAAAACGCAAGGCAAAAGTTGGAGAGCAACCACTTGTTTCAGCTACACAGAGATGGGATGAAAAAACGCGAGATGCAGGAGGGAGCAACATCGTCCATTGAGATATACTGGTAGCCGGCAATATTGAATTATACAACATGTTGTCGGTATCAACACGAAAAGAGTGAGAGGGTGAAGTTGGCGATGATGCAACAGGGGTTCATGCGCGCCGCGTCTTCCAATCAATTTGAGGCGCGGAACGAGAGCTCTCACCTCCGGACGGTTTACGACCAGACAGCATTTACAAATGCGCCAACAATTCATGCGTCTTACCGTATAGGCAGAAACTTGAATTCTATTCTTTCGAGCATTGGACATTTGCTCCAACTTTCAATGCCCTCCGCTTTTAGCAAAGATTGTTGAGCGATCTGCAGTCACTACTCTTCCTCGAACGGATTAACTTTTAAGAACCTCAGAATGGAGAGAAAGACGGAGGCAAGTCAGAGCCGTGAAGGTCTCTTGCGCTCGTACAACCAAGGAGAGAGCATACCTTTACGAAAATCACTTGAAGACGCTTACCGCTCCGACAGCGAGTCTGACATCGATGCCACAGAGTTTCTAGATCGAGATCCTCTCAACGAGACATCGCAAGTGCCTGTTGCGGCATATGAGCCAGCTACGAAGCTGCGAAATATTCGGACTCTGTTCAATCTACGGTCAAAATGTGTTCTGATTGTCCTTGCCGTATTCGTTGTATTCTGGTCGTTGTTAGCTGGTGGAGGATTCGCCCTGTACAAGAAGAAGCCTGTGGATGGTAAATCACCTCCTTGGTATCCTTCTCCTGCTGGAGGAACGGTCAAACAATGGAGTGAAAGCTATGCAAAAGCGGGGGAATTGGTTAAGAAGATGACACTACCCGAGAAAGTCAACATCACAACTGGAACGGGCTGGCAGATGGGTTTGGCTGTTGGGAACACTGGACCAGCAAATAACGTCGGATTCCCAGGATTGGCATTGCAAGATGGTCCTCTCGGCCTACGATTTGCGGATAATGCCACAGCTTTCCCTGCTGGAATTACCGTTGGAGCTACCTGGAATAAGGAGCTGATGTATCTGCGAGGAAAGGCACATGGACAGGAAGCACGGTTGAAAGGTGTAAACGTGCTTCTAGGACCATGTGTCGGGCCAATTGGACGAATGCCAGCAGGTGGAAGAAATTGGGAAGGGTTTGGATCTGATCCGGTCTTGCAAGGCATTGCTGCTGCCCAAACAATCAAAGGCATACAGGAAGAGAATGTCATCGCAACAATCAAGCATTTTGTTGGTAACGAGCAGGAGCATTTCAGGCAGAGTTGGGAGTGGGTATTACCAAATGCCATGTCTTCGAATATCGACGATAGAACACTTCACGAAGTCTATGGTTGGCCCTTCCAAGATTCGGTCAAGGCAGGCGTTGCGAGCGTGATGTGCAGCTACCAGATGACGAATAACTCCTACACATGCGGCAACTCGAAACTTCTGAATGGATACTTGAAGGATGAGCTAGGATTCCAAGGATTTGTTCAATCAGATTGGCTCGCTCAAAGGTCTGGCGTTGGAAGCGCTCTGGCTGGTCTCGATATGACAATGCCTGGAGATGGGTTGAGATGGGCAAATGGCGACTCCTTATGGGGTCCAGAATTGACCAAAGCAGTTTTGAATGGGTCGGTACCGGTGAGCAGACTTAATGATGCTGTCACGCGAATTGTTGCCAGTTGGTACCAGCTAGGACAAGATGACAAGTCAAAGTTCGACAACGAGGGACCTAACTTTTCTTCATGGACAAATGACGAAATGGGGTTTGTGAATGCTGGTAGCCCTGACGATAAGGACAGTAAAATTGTCAATAAATTTATAAACGTTCAAGGGGAGGGCGAAAGCGCTCATTCTATCATCGCCCGTCGAGTGGCAACCGAAGGCACAGTACTTGTCAAAAATGAAGGCAGCATTCTGCCACTAAGCAAGGATGGCTTTCCTGTTGGCGAAGGGGACGTTATCAAAATGCGGATTGGAATATTTGGTGAAGATGCAGGAGAAGGTAAAGGTCGAAACTTCTGTGCAGACAGAGGTTGTAATCAAGGCACCCTAGGCTCCGGTTGGGGATCGGGAGCTGTCGAGTTCCCCTACTTGATTACTCCTGTTTCTGCAATCAAGGGAGCGTTCAACAAGGATCGAGTCTACGTCACGGACTTCCCAACCAACAAACCATCTCTAAGCAAAACTCCTGAGATGTTGAATGAGCAAGATGTTTGCATTGTCTTCGTCAATTCGGATGGCGGTGAAGGATATATCACTTCTGACGGTATTCGCGGTGACAGAAATGATTTGAACCTACAAAAGGACGGCGACCAGCTTGTCAAGGATGTCTCTGTGGGTTGCGGTAGAGGTAAAGGGAGCACTGTTGTCGTAGTTCACTCAATCGGCCCTGTTGTTGTTGAGAGCTGGGTTAACCTTCCTGGTGTTAAGGCTGTGATCATGGCCAACCTACCAGGACAAGAAAGTGGCAATGCAATCGCAGATATCCTTATAGGTAATGTTAACCCAAGCGGCAAACTACCATACACAATCGGCAAATCCCTGGAAGACTACGGACCGGGAGGACAAGTCCTGTACTATCCTAATGGGGCGGTCCCACAGCAGACATTCTCGGAGGGCCTGTACATCGATTATCGATGGTTTGATAAACATGCTAGTGCACCAAGGTACGAATTTGGATTTGGCCTGTCCTACACCACGTTTGATTACTCCAATCTAGTCGTCAAGAAACTCCTTGAGAAGTCCCCTTTACCTGCTCCAAGGCCAAGTGCTCTTACTCCACCAAAATTCGATGATGCCATCCCAGATCCTAGCGAAGCGTTATTCCCAGCTGGTTTCAGAAAGCTTAGCAAGTTCATTTACCCCTACCTCGACAAGCTCCCAGAGATGAAAAAGGTCAAATATCCTTACCCAGAGGGATACGATATTGTTCAGCCACCTTCCGAAGCTGGCGGTGACGAAGGTGGAAACCCTGATCTTTGGAATGTCTATGCTACTGCATCTGTTGACATCAAGAACACGGGCTCACGCGAAGGTCAAGAAGTTGTTCAACTGTACTTGAGTTACATTGATGTTGCGGGAGAGGCTGCCAAGGTCGACTTCCCCGTGAGGGTTCTTCGAGCGTTCGAAAAGGTATCATTAACTAAGGATGAGATGAAGACGGTAACATTCAACCTAACACGGCGAGATCTGAGTTATTGGGATGTGGTCCAACAGAATTGGGTTATGCCTCATGAGGGAAAGATTACGATCAGGGTTGGGGCGAGCTCAAGGGATCTGAGACTTATGGATTGGTATTAAAGTTATGAAAAAGAGTTGGGAATATGGACGGAACAGATGGGACATAAAGGTTCCGACCTGGAGTTAGGGAGTTTCGAAATAACACAGCGTCTTTCTAAGCAGATGAACATTTATCCCTGATCACAGGGTACCAACTGACTAGGTCATATTGTCATGAGTATCTACATGGACTATCAAAGTCAATCGACATTCATGCAGCTTTAGTGGTGTCCTTTTCCGTGGAAGACATCATTGACGGGGTGAAGAACTTGAAGCTACCAGATGGTGTAAAAGCAGAAAATCATCACCGCCTCCTAATGCGTGGATATATCTGTCAAGTACACTTGACAGATGAGGAAGCACGATGATTCCTACTTAGTCACGGAAGAGCTCTTTTCCAATTTGGAGATGCCGTGAGTTTGCGAGACACCGAATTTCACAATTGGTTGGTGAAACATCATAGCTCACATGACTTACACAATTGCCTTCCTTGTGTGACTTGTAGGTTCTCATATCTGTCAAAGTGTTCTCGACAGTAAAGCTAAAGTTGACAAAAAATTACTTGCTGTAGTTCAGAAGAAACTCTGAGAAGTGTTACGAGAACCTTGTAGTATCAATTCGTGTGTGCGACATGTCGAACCGCCTTAATAACACCCGCTATGAAGAAACCATGTAGCTGTTCCTACTAAACATCCTTTGAGGCTAGCTTCCTTGCATTCATTATAAGTGAATCTGACTTTTAGCTGGCCTCCACCTAGCATATAGTTTACCTGGGAGTGTGACGGGTAGAGCTGAAGGTGGGAAGGTGAAATTAGTCATATTTCTCGCCATTTACACCTTTTTTCTCACTACACATATAAAGTCTGGTGGCACCAGGAATGTTCACGATTTTCAAAGCCAAAGAGGTAAGTCAGGCTACAATGAATGGAAAGACTTCGATCCTGATATCCGCAATATAGCAAGCATTCCGACATGTTCAATTTCCTATTTACACTAAGCTCTATATCCACATTTACTCACATGTTCAACTTTTACTTACATATTTAGGCGAAACAATCGGCAACAGACTAAGTATCAGACCAAATTCCATGAAAACGTATTATAAGAACATTAAGGACATTCACTTTGGAACGGATTGTGTTAACCTGTTTCTGTGTAAATGTTTGCAACAATAGGACCAAGCGATCGACAACAATGGAGATATGGACAACAAAATAAGAGCCACATAAGGGAAGACTGGAAACAATAAGGCACTGGATTTGCGAAGCATAATAGCATTAGGTAATATTCCTCAGCTTTAAGTTTCAGTTCCTATAGATGGTGATTAGCCTTGACATACTCCACTAGAATAGAAGCACGGTGTGATAATTCCGTCCTGAAGATAGAGTGCTCCGTCAACGTCGATCGGAATTTGGTAAAGGTAATTTTACATAGTAAAGTAGCATAGAACAATAGGCTATCGCCTTTGAATAGCCGAGAGTACGTCTTCCTAGAGTGTCAGTATACAGACACTCAAGGCTAGTAGGTCGGTAGACATGATTGAAAGAAAACTGGACGCTTGGAATACAACCGATATCTTTATACCAAGCGCTCTCTACAAGAAATTATCACAATAACAAGAACCCTTATAACATCAATGTGTCTCAGGAGAAGGAAGTACACCTTCCTTTACAGAGATTCTTAAGAGAGGAAGAGTAAGACATCTTACCATTTCCATTCAAATCCAATAAGCCACAAGAATATCTGATCTCGAAACTACAACACGGAAAGATCTACAACTAAGATCTCTTAGAGTACGACTTTATTATCTTAGGAACAAGTCACATCCCCGTGTCCAACCTGAAGCGGGTGAGTTCCAGCCTTTCTGTAAGAAACAAGCGGTGAGGCATATTAATCACGGTTAGTCATATCGAGAACCGATATCAAAACAATTCTCGACAACAAAACCCATCCACCCCAACATACAATAAGAAAAAGCGACGGTCAGACAGCACCGAGATGCAAAGACTTATCTCGCAGTAAGATCTGGATCCTAAGGCCAGTAAGACTCACTGTGAAAAGCGTGGGCCGAGGTGGGTATTTGCAGAGATATATCTGACAGCCTAGGTATAATTAGGTAGACGGAAATGTGAAAGCAAGCAATAAGTTTATATCTAGAAGCTCGACAGAGAAAACAGTGTTTTTGACACAGTTAATAATTCTTAGATGTGATTTCCTAGGGTACAGTTGATTACAATCATCGTGAACCAACTTTGCTTTCTTGAATCGATAATTCTCACTTTTGACACCCCCTCCCTACAATTAAACACCCCCCTCAAAGACCCGGCATTACCACACAATCCCCCCAAAAACAAGCCATCCACAGATTCCGGATTTGCCTTTGTCCCCTTATGCATCTTCTAGGGTATATACGACCGAAACAGGGGCCTCTCTGATGCGGATTCGGTGTCACGGCCATTCGAGGTATTATGATTAGTTCTGGAAAAGACACTTTGGCAATCCTATTCAGGGCCTTCATAATTCCAACTTAGGACTGACAACATGCAGACAAAGGTGTGTTGAAGAATAACGCTAGTCTCAGAATTGCCTTCCTGCATGATCTGGTGTTCTCTCTGATGTAATGAGGAAAGTGGGAGTGTGGACGAGAATAAAGAATATATATAGCCCTAGTCTTACGGAAAGAGGGAAGTGTTTTTGGGACAACAAAAATTGGTGGGATTAGTGACTTCTCTTGCAACAGAATGATATCGAGAATCACTGAACATTGCAAAAGGGGATCAAGGTGATATCAATCAATTCCACGCACCTCACCGCTACTCAAACGCAGCAGTCGTGCGTCCTATCAACCAATGGCAAAAAGCACACATGAGAACGCAAGGAAAACTCTCCTTATATCACTTTCCCCTCCCCATTTCTACCGTCTATACCCCACCTCTCTTCCTTCCACGCATGCACTTCCAATATCAAAGCAACACATCGACCTGAAAGCTTCGTATGTACAATCTCAGCCCCTCCCACCACCACGATCTCGCGATCCCACCGACGAAAATTCTCTCTTGGGTATTTGTATTCGGACTAGAGGAGTTGAAACGTTTATGACTTGCTCTCCGGCTCCTTGAGGATACCCTCGACTTCTAATCTTCGGCGTGCTTCTTCGAGAGCCCAGGTTTGTATCCTATTCACAACAAATATTAACCACCATTTCTCAGTTGCAACCCCACACAGCTTTCCAATCACCCCACCTACGCCCTCAAATCACATTTTCCTCCTTATCCCATCTCCGCACCACATCTTCTTTCCTCCTCGTCCCAATCTTCCATTCTCCTCGTCTCATCCCTCCGTATTAAATAGGCATTACGAAAAAAAGAGGGTTAACTCACGAAGTATCCGGCTTAAAAGCATACCCCACAACCCCCAACGCCAAACTCCCAAAGAACCCATACACCCAGATATTCTCCCATCCCTCCTCCTTTGCCTTCTCACCGGGCTTAACGCCAAACAACCATCCAGAAGGCGGGTCGTAGTGATCGGCGTGGTGGTCTGCGGAGCGCGCTGGTATTGTTGCTGAGAAACTGCGGGTGGTGGTGCGGGAGGCGCGGATAAGGGAGGACGAGGACTTGGTGAGGAGACGCATTTTTACGATTTATGTTTGTAGGTGAGGGTGAAGTGGAAAGGTGGAGGTGAAGACTGATGATGTTCAACAATCTCTTCCGTCGCCGATCGGTGTCGTCGTCGTGATGTCAATCAATTGCCGAACCCTATATCCTGTCTGTAATCCCTCGTTCGATCGTGCGATTGTCTTTCGCAATGCTCGTCGTCTCGTATCGTCCCGTGTACTTATTTCGAGGTCGCGGGTGTTGTATGACTGGAGGTGTTGAGGTTGAAGGTTCGCCTCCGCATCCGTTCCGACGGCCGCTCGCTTAGACGCTTAGCTTAGGAGCTGAAGGCCCCACTGTTATTTACACTAGTGTCACTCTGAACCCACCCGCTCACTATCTGAATCTTACTATCAAAAAACAAACTCGCACCATCCCCCTCAAATCACTATCGTCTTCCTCTCACATCAACCTAGTATAATATTTCCCCTGCTCTTCCCCGGCATCCCATTCCACCCCAGCTTATTGACCGTCCTCACCTTCCCCACCCCTTCCCCAACCTTCCCACTCCTCCTCTCCCTTCCCAAACTCTTAATCCCCGGCGTCCTCTCCTCACTAAAGCTACTCTGCCTCCCGGTATCATGTTGCAGGGTATCAAGCTCAATATCCTCGATATTATCGTCTTTGCGCAGCTGGATAATGCGTGGGGAGAGAGGTGGTTGTTGAGTGTGCGTTACTTTGGCTGGCTTGGGGCGAGAGGAGATGCAGGAGCCCATTTTGTGTGGTTGGGTAGTTGATAGGTTAGTGTAAGTGAGGGTAGTCAGACTGAATAGCGAGCTATGAGATGAGATGAGACGGGATGAGGTGAGTAGGTGTGATATGCAGTGTATCAAAGGCCTAGCAAATAAGCTGCTTTCCCTGAGCAGTGTCGTAGTGAATAGGATACAAAAGACTTTCGGACCACAGGGGGGCTGATAATGCAGTATATTACTTTTCTCTTCTGCCCGCGCAAGCATAAAGAGATAAGAGCAACAACTCGGATAAGAAACCACCATCCTATGACATACGCCTCATCAAGCAATAGGCAGCATCATATGGGCTGGGCTGTCACGAGATGCAAGTCTCAGGCCAATAACGACACAGTAGTCACGGGTCGCCATGTCTCACTTATGTTCACGCAAATTCGAACACAAATTCAATTCTCAATAATCCTCTTTCCATTGTTGTTTCGATGTATAACGTAACACTTACTTTAATTACGCCCCAGCTCCTCTAACTAAATATGTACCCATACCCTGACATCTACGGTAGTAAACCAGAAAATCGCTCACTCTCTTCATCCTTCTACTCTCTTTGTCAACGCATAACTCACCCCCTCTCCCACCCTCGACTATGATTTCTCCTTTTCGTCTCCATGCTTGCACAAATGCAACAAATCCAGCCTCGCCGATTATCCACAAACAAAACAAGACATAAGACAATACAATAGAGGTTGAAGTAAAACGATGATTTTTTGGTGACATGAGGAAAAACTTGTTGCAGCGCCCGTGTAACGCCAGAACTGTTGCTAGTCGAGCGAGAGTCGGAAGAAGCTCGCTAGGGCCCAAACTCCAAGGCGCCAACGTGGCCGGATGCAGCCTTTTCTCTAGGCGGGCAGCTCGCTGAATTATTTACAAAAGGAGACTATAAAAACGTGTAGTGTACACTATGGACATGATGATTGGTGGCACCTCCTTTAGCGGAGATGTGAAGGGATGTGAAAGCCAGCTATGATATTCATTCATTCCTTGGTTATTGTAGGAGGCGACTGAGTCTCAGACACGGACTGTGGGGAGACTTCTGGGAGTTGACTGGGAGGAGCGTTGAGGCTATGAGACTCTTCGGTAACGATTGGATCCGATGAGCTTGTGCCGGGGTGTATTTCAACGGCTGGGTTTTGCTCGAGTTCTTGTCGTCCATTCTGACGTGAGAAGGCGTCACCACTGTAGTTTCGCTCGATAGGAGACCATCCAGCGACACTACCGGCGATAATACCAGCCATCACTGTCGTAGCTCCCAAAGCCGAATTGGAGCGAGATCTGTTGCTTCGACCACGCTTTCGAGATTCAGGAGTAGGTTGTGGTGAGCCGAAATCTTCTTCGCGTTGAGACTCGGCACCTGGAGTTTGTGGCGGGATAGAGTTTTCTCTGGAGCGGGAACCACTTCGGGATCGTGGCATAATACGATCGCGAGTATCTTGCATGGCGAATTTCAGATTGTTCAAACGTCCACCCTTCATCTTCTTTAGGAAACTGAGCTCCTCTTTCACATCTGCCAATGGCTTGGGGAAGCGGAATTGTTCCTCTTCGTCGGATATGGTGAACTCGGGCCCCTTTGGTCGTCGCTTGAGATAATCCGGGATGAGTCGAACAATGAGTTCATCGGGAACGAGACGAATACAAGCACCGACGGGTATTGACAGGGCACCGAGCACTATTGAGTATCCCCATTGAGCCCCGTTCAATCTCACGACCTCGAAAGCTTTACCACCAACGAAGATGATCATAACTTGTCCTCCGATCATGACACAGCTGATACCCATAAAGAACCAATTATTGGTAACACCCTCGAAGATGTTGAACTTGTTATCGAGACGACGGTTGCTGAATCAGTGTTAGCTAATGGCCACATAATTAGAAAATGGAGATACTTACTTCCATTGGTTGAAGATTTGCATCCAGACGAAGGTGTTGAAGACGAGGGTTGGAATCTGCTCGATTTCTCGTGGCGAAGTGTATGAGAGTATTTTCTCGGCACCAAAGTACAATAGCAAGGTGATCGAGAGTTGGTAGATAGCCTCTCCAATGATCATCTTCCACATGGTCACTGTGATCAGAGGAGCGGATTTTGGATCGGGCTTGCGATCCAAAATGCTTTCGGTAGGGGGGTCGGTGGCGAGAGCGAGTGCAGCCATTGTGTCCATGATCAGGTTGACCCAGAGCAGTTGAACAGCAGTCAAGACCGAAGTCTCGCTACCACTGGAAACAGCAGAGATAAAAGTGAGTAACACGGCGGTGATGTTGACGGTGACTTGAAATTGCAAGAACTTCTTGACGGCATCGTTGACTGCACGTCCCCACATCATAGCTTTGACAATAGAAGCAAAGTTGTCGTCCATCAAGATGATGGCAGAAGCTTCCTTGGCGACCTCGGTTCCAGCAATGCCCATGGAGAAACCAACATCGGCAGTCTTCAGAGCAGGTGCATCATTGGTACCATCACCGGTAACGGCAACAGTTTCTCCAAGTTCTTTGAGACGCTTGACTAGGATACGCTTGTCCTCGGGGCTAGATCGCGCGAGGACTTGAAGACGAGGAATAGCCTGGTCCATCTTCTCCTTGCTTAACTTTCGGAACGCAGGCCCTTCCATGATGATTCCACCAGGTGTGTAGATACCACACTCAGTTGCAATAGCTCTTGCGGTCACCAAATTGTCTCCAGTGACCATGCGAACAACCACACCAGCATTCTGGCACCTCTTGACAGCTTCTGGTACACCATCACGGAGAGGGTCTTGAATGCCGACGATGCTGAACAGAACCATATCTTTGAAGATGTCCTCGAAGACAACCTCATTGCGGTCACCATCAACAGTTCGAGCTCCCTTCGCAGGCCATTTGTCGAAGTCACGGTAGACCAGCCCGATAGTCCGGAGAGATCGCGACGCGTAATTGTCAATCAAGCTGAGAAGTGTTTGGCGGTTGTCTGAGGTCATAGCAGTGCTATCAGTGCCTTTGGTAGGATCACGGATGAGGCTGGAGCACTTCTCGAGCAGAATCTCAGAAGCTCCCTTAACATAAAGCCTATATCCGCCATCGTCCAACTGGACAACAACCCCCATACACTTGCGTCCCGAGTCGAATGGTATAAGCTGGACAACTTTGACGTTTGATCGCTCTTGATCGACTTGACCCATACCGAGAAATTCTTTAGCGAATTCGAGGAGGGCAGTCTCAGTCTTGGAGCCAACGAAGGAGCTGACTCCATCAACTACACCCTCAAAGGCGGTAGAGTTCATGACGATCGATTGCATCAACATGCTTCTGACTGAAGGGTCAAGTGATGAGACAACCTCTTGAGCAGGTACATTCTCAACAGTGACTGGATCCTGAGTTTGCTTGCCTTTATTGTTCTTCAAAGAATCACCGTCGGGGAACTCGACGGTGCCACCAAATCTTGAACTGGTACCGAGGGTACCTGCAACGACTTTCATCTTGTTTTGGGTCAATGTGCCAGTCTTGTCAGAACAGATAGTTGTCGCATTTCCCATAACTTCGCAAGCCTTCAGATGTCGAACCAGGTTATTGTCCTTCAACATGCGCGTGGTTGCGAAAGCGAGAGCGAGTGTGACAGCCAAAGGTAGGCCTTCAGGCACAGCGACTACAACGATGGTGACAGTGACGATAAAGATATTGAGGAAATCTTGACCCTTTTCGGATGGCGTACCGGTGTTCTTTGGAAGACGAACCAAGAACTCGATGAAGAGAACGACGAAGAGAAGACCACCAGCAGAGGCACCCAGCTTAGCGATGTATTCGGCTAACGTGTTAAGTTTGGATTGCAAAGGTGTGACCTCAGGATCTTCTCTCAAGGACATCAAAGTTTTTCCGTAACTCGAATTGACACCGGTGGAAGTGACCAAGAAAGTGCCTACACCTTCGGTGACTTGAGCTCCAGATAGAATGAAGGGGTCGAGTTTGCGTAGATTGTCGTGGTTTTCGATGGCAGCATAGACTACGTCTGCGGGTGTCTTCTTGAGCAAATCAGACTCTCCGGTAGTTTGAGATTCGTCGCACTTGACATTGTGTCCGTCAATGAAGATCCCATCCACGGGAATCATATCTCCAGGCTCCAAGTGCATGACATCTCCGACTAAAATATCGAAGACGGAAATTTCTTGGGTTTTGCCAGATCGTACAACATTGACATCTCGGTCTTGCTTCTTCTTGTTTAACTTGACGAATTGCCGTTCCTTTTGGTAATCGTTGAGAGATCCAACGATCACCACAATGACAATAGCGACGATAATTGCAACACCCTCAACCCACTCGATCTTCGGGTGTCCAGGTGGATGTGCTTGACCAAAAGTCTGGTATAAACCAATACCAAGAGAAATAGCGGCAGCGATAGACAGTAGAATCAAAACCTTGTCGTTGTATGTAATCCACATGAGCTGGAGTAAACTTTTGCCCTTCTTGACCGGCAGTCTGTTGTCGCTATAAACACGTTTTCGATCAAAGAATGAGTCCTCAGCCGCGTGTCTTCTGCCCGATTGTCGTGGGCTGTCTGACGAGCTCTTCGAATCTATACGTGACATTGGGACCTTCGAATCGTCCTTCACAGTATCTGATGCTTTCTGGGCAGCGACTTGTGCTTCTTCAAAAGTGACCGTTCCATCCAGATCTACCTCGTCTACACTTAGTCCAGATTTTCGATTGGACCGTAAACCCTTCTCCAAGCCAGCTAGACCGCCTAATGCGTAAAAGGCCGATAGACTCTTAGGGTTAATGAGCTTGTTCAGCTGTCCTACTGAAAACGCGAAGCTATTATCCTCCACTTTGAAATCCTCTTCGTGCCCAGGGTCGGCTTGCAACGCTTCTGGGTCGTTCATGATGTTGTTGTTTCCGGGGACGTTTCCAACTTTATCTTTATCAGCCTGGGTACCATTCGCAAATGTGTCTCCGCTGTAGTTCGTACTTGAGTGACCTCCATCATCCGACTCAATTGAGTTCTGTCGAGATCTTAATCCAGGCACTGCCAAAAATGCCCCCTTGTCGCCGCCTCTCGACGTTGGTGAGGAGATATTGTGTGGTGATGTGGGTCGACTGTCTCGACTGTCGAACGACCCTGAGGGGCGTAACTCGGGTATCGATATTCGACTTGCTTGACTAGGTGTTTTGGCATGTTGTGATCGGTTGGGGCCACTTCCAGCTCCATCGTTGTTAGAAGGACTTATTGGATCTCCTTGTAGTGTGGTCGGAGACGTAGACATTGCCTTTAGTGCGACAGCATCAGAGTCCATTGCTTGGGGCGGACTGATATTGACGGCAGAGGTATCGATTGTGATGGTAGGTCTGGTTGTGTGATTGTCAGTGAGGCTGGCACAGATATACATCTAGAGCCAAGAAGTATAGCATCGGGCATCATCTAAGGGCAACGTACGCTCTTTGCCTCCGTCCGCCTGGACTAGGCGATGGTGATGGCGATACACCTTCAGGGGTAGTCATGATGGATATTGACCGTAACTTTTCCTTGATTCTACGGCTCTCCTTGTCCCGTCTATTGTACAGCCCGAGGCGCAGAGCCTTGGCGAGTAGTTAGTAGCTGAAGAGTAGGTCTCGTAATCGTAGGCATCTGAAGAAGGCTGAGTTGCAAGTAGTGTTGTTCGAAGGTAGAAAAGTATCTAGGCTGTGAGGGTATATAAGCTTATGATCCCCACCGAGTTGTTGTGGACAAGAGATTTTCCAATTGCAGCCAAGCAGCCGGTCTGCGGCATATTTTGACCATAGCCTTGGCTGATTGCTCTCGCGCAAACCTGGGGAGAAGGTGCAAAGACTTCTGAGGAGGCTTTCCTTTGAAGAATTGGTATTATGGGCGGGGAAGTAGTTTCTTACCTCTGTTGCTCCAGATGCTCATCAAACAGCCGCCGAGGCAAGGTGAAATCGAGTGTTGTCGACGGACCCAGTGGGTTCGTGATGCGATATGTTTGTTTGTTGATGTCGTGAATGCGCATTCCTCGTAAGGCCGGGTGGGGGGTATTTATTCACAAGTCGGTGGCAATCCTTCTGGCATTGAAGTTAAGGCCGCAGAACGAATATCTCAGGAGAGCATTCGTGTTAATACAAACAAGAATGAAAGTTCTTGTCTCGGGCGACGAACGACGTGGACGGGATGAGGACGAAGACGGGGACGAGGACGAGGACGAGGATTTTCGAAGAGTCGAGTCGGCTCAGTTCGACGAAGCCCTTCATACACGCTCGGTTCACCTCTTGCCCATATTCTCCTTGTTCTGAAGTCTTGGGAGGACTGGAACCAATGGGAAGTGTTTACACAAGGCCTGTCGCATTCCACTCCCACTAGTGTGAGGCTGTGTAGACAGAGCCGATTTTTTAGCTTTTCCGTGAACCTTGGAGCGCCTACAGAACCGCCACGGCTAGCTAAGGCGAATTTGATACATAGGCTCCTATGCGATCGACTTTGAATCACACGCTTCTTCTTCAACTTTGCTCTTGTTTGAAAGTTGTTTGGATCGTGAGATATCTCCCTTACTGCTTTCATCTGCTTGGTGGTTCGACGTGCTCGCAATGCCAGGGTCCTGCCCGAGGTGGGTCCTGGGTGAGGTCCGTAGCGAGGTTTATTTCAGGCTTTACTTATTAAAGACTGGGTCTCCCGCTTGTCAAGGTTCGCATTGGAAGAGGAAGCAGAACCAGGGAAACAACACCGACAAGAACAGCAAGCAAGACCATCAACCATCAACCATCAACCAGCATGGCACATTGGCACATTAGCACATTAGCACATTAGCACATTGGCAAATTGGCACATTGGCACGTTGGCAACAAGCCTCTTATCAAGCGGTCTAAGAGCAATGATCAGGACTCAGAATCACTGACTACCCATCAATGTCACCAAACAATTAGACTTAGACTCGCTTGGCTCTTTAGTCGCTTTCTCAATCTCATATCCGCGTTTTCTCCATAGTCGTCGTCACATCAATCTTCACTCGCAATGCTGTTTTCCCCCAGTAACATTGTTATTGATGCGCCCGATCACTCACTTACTCTTCTTCCCTTCCTTCAGCAGATTTACCTACTTCAAGCATACAAATAAGACGGCTCACCGCGGATCCTTGGCCTCGCCCATGAGATTCCTACACGTCGCTCTCCTCGTTCAATCATGGCCCCTCGCGCGAATAATTATGTTGCTGCAAAATACGCATGATGAGGTGAGGTCAGATGCTTGATTGGGCGGTTGCCTCGCTTTACTCCTTGCGTGCACATCAAAGGTACGTATCCTACCTATTGGAGCCATTCAATATTCCTGCGACGATTCTATCCAGGAGAGTCTGGAAAAATGCGTTCACTACCTGGAATCGCGGACAACGCTCACGCTTGGCTGCACCACTGCACTGCAAGCCTCCTTATTATTCATCCTTCGTGTCTCCTATCATCGATGGAGGCAGGAAAGAGTCAGCAGCCCACATGGCGTTCAGGGAATCATTTTCTCACAATTTCATGGTTCTTGTCGAGAGCGAAGTCCGATCATCCTTTACGATTTGCGTCTTTCACCAATCAACCAACCAACCAAGAGTGAGGCATATCAGAATGACTCTTAGGTTCGGCGATCCTTACAAAACAGCATGCAGAGCGGAAACACAAGCGCATCGAAATGTCGAGATGGAGGACAAGACTTTTGAGCGCCCGAAGTTGACGCCGCCCCGTCATGGACAATTTAAATCTCCGTCTGCAGAAAACAAGAAACGCTCCTGGTGAGTTGTTCGAGGAGGGGCAACTCTGCAACTCGTTCCAAGTCCTTTGCTAGTGCGGGATGTATGTGACGAATAGACGAATAGACGAATACTAGCGGGCAACGAATGTACCACTCGGTGTCAAGCACCACAACAATTATCATTTGCCACGCGCAAAGCTTTACCGCTACAAGCACCTGGGGCACGACACATGCCTTCATGGTACGACTCGTTAGCCCATCGGCACTTGTCCACCTGATGTGATATGTGCGCTGAACAGGTATTGTTTCTTGTGAACCTGTGAAGCTCTGCTGAGTTACTCTTTGGGCAGCTGCTACGGGATCGCAAACTCTTCACTCTCATTCGCTATCCGCCACTCGAGATGGCAAACGTTCCAGAAACTTGGAGGTGAAGATCAATCGTGGAAGGTCGTGGCGAGGACTTAATGATGAGCTGCCCCTTCCCGCGAGGCTGAGCTTCCCCAACCGCTTCACAGAGACCCAAAACCCGACACTCAAGACCGCACGATGCACTCTTTGCAGCACAACTCATCTGATCGCCACCCATCCAAGCTTTCCCAACTGCAACTCCCCTTTCCATCCCCATCGCACGTGCGAAATTACCAACATTCCTTCTGTTCCAGTCCGGTCTTTGTTCAACTTGATTGTCACAGACCGTCATTTCAACAGTCTCTCAGTTCGCGCGCGACACTCGCAGCAATCAGCAATGCCCCCCTTGGCACCATTGGCAGCCTTGGCTCAATAACACCCTTTTTGCCAGCGACTGCTCCGTACCTACTCTGTCACTCTGTGCTGTCCGCATCTCCTTCCCGAGTCGTGTGCAACTCCTCTTCTTCCCCGAAGCCAGGAGTTGCCAATGGCCCGATTGCAAATCACCAGATTCGAGACTGCTCCCTTGCCCACAAAAGCATGCAAGGAAAACATGCTCCTCGTCCCCAAAACATGTTTCACAGCCTCGGCCGACTTTGCGCTAGAGCACATCGAAGACCCGAACTTGTCATCCTGGACAAGAAAGGGGGTAAAAGAGTGGGGAGGGAGTAGCAATAATGGGTGAGCACTCTACATAATATGGGGCACGGAGTCAGATTATCAGATAAGCGATGGGATAAACAGCGGGCGGATCTGCAGGCGTTCACGCTTGTAAGCTCCATCTCCAACTCTTCGAGCCTCGTCTCTATGCCACCGTCTCATCACATCTCGCTCGCTCACTTGTGCGTGAGAAAGGCGCCATCATCAACTGGTTCAACACCAATATCATTGCGCAACCCGATTTGCCATGCCTTTGCCATTGAGGCTGAGCATCATGATTGCGCGTAAGAGATCTTGGTCACGAGAGGACCAACTGTTCCAGATGTTGGATTTTCGCGCTTACTGAATTATTGGCCGCGCGAATTTCAGTAATCTCGCCTCTTCGTAACCAAACTATGAATCAGGTTGAGAGACAAGGCTGAGTACGGCATTTTCGTCAACCGGTGTCAACAGCCGTCTCATATATTATGGCTATAGGTCAATTGTGCCGTATGGGATATTGGAGTCATTATCCTCATCGATACCCAATCTGACATGTGCCCCTGTTGATCAAGTCTTATGGCCAAGAACGTCAAGAGCTTACTCCGTACAAGCGGCTGGGTACTCACCCAAGACCTCCCTCTCTCATATAACTGCGATAATCATTGGAGCAATAAAATCCCAAGTGGGCCCAAGAAAAGCGGGAAATGCCCAAAGTGGGATTCAAGCTGTTGACGAGTTCACTCGGCGATGTTGCTGATGGACATAGCATGTTCACTTAGCCCAAATGTTTCGATGAATGGCACGGAACATACGGAAAAAATACTTTCACAAATCTTACAGCCTTTCAGACGAGTGCCTTGAGGCATAAAATCTTACAACTTGACGTAAATGGAATCCCCAGCCTCGCGAGGTTGTTTTCATCAATCAACCACATGATATCTAGACCGAGAACATCTCAAGATGTATATTATTACAGATTGTTTCGAACATGTCTTGATACCTGATCTAGCGCAAAGCGTTTAACTCGGTATTCTCCCTCACCGAGCGGCAATCTAATTCGACGTCTTCCAATTTCCAAGAATTCCTTGTGCTCATGAGATACGAAATTGAGAATACGAGTAAATACACTGGTTGGTGGCCGCTTGTCAGACATCGATAGATTATCTGCATGTACAATGTGCGACGTGCTCCAGTGCTTTAGCGAACCTCACATACTTTGGCGAGATGTATCTTCTTTGCTCAGCCTCCTTCTTTCCCCACACCTTCTGGTTTGGGGGTTACCGGTACTTGCTTGTGATGTCAACGTTTTTCTTACCTTCGGAGGGAGGGAAAGGAGGGTCATGCTGATTGTTACCCACAAGAAGATGAGGCATTTTCTCGACGAAGAAAAGAAGTGGATGGCCGGGTCGGGTGTTGAGGAGGTGGGAGGCTGTGCAAATGTGCGCTTGTTCCTGCCATGATGCCAACAAGTTGCTTTTCATGCGAGGCAAAACTCGGATAGCGACAGAATTTCTGGGCTTTTGAAGACGAGGGAAAGTGACGTCTGTCTAAGGAAAGGTACACATTTGGAGAGAATAAGTGGGAAAGTAACATGATTCTCTGTCCTGAATTCTTTCACTTCGAGATGCTCTATTTCAAAGGAGAGACGTATTGACAGAACAACACGGCATCAATAGAACGAGCCTCGAGTCAAGTTGACAAGGGCAGAAATCATGATTCCTTGAGTGGTTGATCCCTTCCCTTCGTCTCCTTGAGATCATCAATATTATTGCAAACTCGAAGTTCATGGTAAAGATCGAGACTGGAAGCTTGTGGCGAATATCAAGCAGACTGCAATACGAAGATAGTCATCTCATCCTCTCATCGTATCAACTGTCAACTGATTTCCTACTTCCAGTGTTCTGGGATCACTCTTCTGCCATCCATAATCCAGCGGAAGCCAATCATCAATACACAAAACTACCATGAATAATTCGCCACTCAAACAAGTATATTTCCCTTGTAGTTCACCTTCTGCTAACAGCATCATATTCACCCGAAACAGTCGATTTTGCAGCAAGGCTTGGATAAGTACCAATTCAAATGTACTTGCCAAATATACTTGCCTTCGTGCATGCATATACAAGAATTCTAGGATAGCTATATCTACTCTAGCCAAGTTGCCTTTTCTTCTAACCAACTTGTCGTATCCCTCGTGAAGCGCCTCTATCCTGTGCGAAGCGAGGAAGAAGAATTCTATAGTCTTATGAAAAGCAAAAGATAGAAGATTGAATGTAGTTACAGGTTATATACTACTATTCTCGATATGAATTCAAGAAAGGAGAGGGAGTTTGTTGTCGAGGATGAAAGGGTTATCGAATTGTGGGGACTTCTTCGTGAGGTATGGTTAGGGAAACATAGAGGGTGATGTTGACAATACTGAGTCCTGCTTCTGTTGGGGAGGGTGGGCGTTGTTTGGTTTCTTGTTACGTAGAGTCGAGAACTACGAGAATGTCAGGTCCTAGCGAAAGGAAGGATAAGTGTCAATGTTATCATTTATTATTTCAGATTGTTGGAAAGTAGGGACAATTATGCGAACATGAAGTTTTGTTGGGCTGTATCAGTAGCATTCGACAGCGGGAAAAGTTTCGACAACATTGCAGCTGCATTGGAATATGAATTGTTGATTTAGGTAATGAGAAGAGTGGGTTTTTTAGTATAAGAGGTTGGAGTGGATACAATGTAGATTGAAATGTGATATGTGAGTTTTGGGTTGTTAGGCAGGAAATGATCTTGTCAAGCAAGACAACCTTGACTACACTAGTTCAAAACTAGTCTTTCAATAGGATCGTGTTAGATATAGCACCCCATTTCTTTGCCAGGGAAATATAAACAAACAGCCCCACATCCTTTGCAGCAAAATCCATGTATGTAGTTGTTTAATCTTCCGGGTTTAGTTGAGTAGAAGCACTAGCGACAAGGGCGCATCTTAATGTCTTGTACGACCAACCAGCAACACCCCACCATTAGGAACATTGTTTTTGAAATCGCTCGATCATGCACCAACAGTTACCGCTGAGATCAAAATAAATGTGACCAACCACCGTGAAACAGTTATTGTCCAGCAAAAAATAGAAACAGCTGCTTTTCGATTGTTGGCAATATGTGCGTGCGACGTGCCTTTAATATCCAAACTCCTTCAGCGGCGCAGATTTTTCTACCTTCAAATTGGTAAGTTGGAATTTTCTCTTTCTGAGGTTGTGTATTGGTCCCCAAAGTACACAAGCGTTGAACGTCTTCCCCTTTCGTTCATCCGAAGTACATGCCCTTAACGCGCAGTTGTGTGACTGAAGTGGCACCTGCGGCTTATAGGGTGTGCCGTTCGAACTCGGTACAAGGAGAAGAAGCGAAGAGACTGATCTTTCTCAAGCGTCGAAGGTGCTCCTTTCAGCACACCGAGTAGACCGAGTGACCCCCGCCAAGCTTCATTGTCCGGTCAACTTCACAAACACAAGTCACTCCACCATGGATATCATCAAAATCACCAAATCCTTTAAAAAGCCAACGGAAAGTATAAATTCAGTTACCTGAACCTTATCCTACATAAAGATGATCGACTATACTTTGCAAAAGGCCGTGTCGCTATCCTGAGCTCTGCTGCTCGATTTCTACAATGTTAACTTACTTAGTATGGAGAATCGAGGTCCTAAGGTACAGGCAACTTGGTTGATACGCTCCTCCTCTGAAAATGGCCATTATGTGAGGACGCCAAAACTCTGAAGCTACAAAGGAAAGATGAACCTCAAGTGACAGATTGTCCGCGAAGTCGAGGCGTGTGAGATTTTGAGGCTTCATCCGTATCCGAGCGTTGCCCTCTATGATGGCTGTCTCATAATCAGGGGAGAGTATCTCTTTGGAGCTGGGCAGACAAGAGGGGGTTTGGGGATTGAGGGCTTGGGATATTATCATCATATGGCATTATTGTCCATGGAAGCTTTCGTAAGGTGGGATTCTGAGGATTTACAATCTAATGAAGCCTATCTAAAATTATATAATCTTTATAGTGATCGACAAACAAGTCTTTTGTGTAAACAGAGACCAGATGGTTGCCAGAGAACTCTCTTCTTAATAATATACTCACTATGTGCCTTGAATAGTACGAGAAATACTGGTGTGAATCCTACTACTCTAACGCTTCTTGTTGAGGGACAGTCAATCACAGCCCTGTAATTCCCCACGTCAATTCCTAATGAACGCTTTGTATCGCCAGAAATGAGCGTCAAGGAACGCTTGCTCTCTAACAAATACTCGCATTGACTGTGATTCCGTCTGCGGATAGCAAAGTGTAATCCTCGGATCTTTTTTGAACTTGGAGGTCCTCGAAGCACTGTCTCTGAACGTCTTGAATATTTTGGCATGCTGTGGAGTGGGTTTGTTGTCAAAGTTAAGGATTTTGTCGAAACGTGAAGTTACTTATAATATAAATTCTTTTAAACAGGAGGCTTCTTTGGAAAGAACAACTGATATACTATGGTCCATTACCCTAAGCAATATCACTCGTCTATCCGATTCAAAAATGGTCAGCCCCCCTCTTAGAGTACTATTAGTATTCTTCATCTCGTGATTCCTGGTCGGCTCAGAATTTATTGGGGCGAGAAGAGTACAAGGATATTAAATTATTGATTTCACCTCCTTGAGAAATTCCATTGGCGAAACAGGTTGTTCCTTCTGTTTTGATGGCTTTTAACAAACTTTTCTTTTGCTATAAGCACTAAAACATACGCAATGCAAACTGTTGTCTGGAAACCATTATGGAGCACATTTAGCTATTTGAGTGATGAGTTTTGAACCTTTTAATCACACTAGGAGGACATAGTTCTATTAACCACTATTTTACATTACACATGAGAATTTCCGAATGTAGCTCGCTTGAGTTTTGCTTATCTAGTCAACACCACTCAGCAAAGGCGCACCATTGACAACTATCCCATGCAAGTGATTCAGTCTGAGAAGACCTGAGCTCTATGGTAGTCTAACACATCTAGACTGGGAATAAGTTTAGAGCATGTAAAGTGAAGTGTTGAAATAAGCGGTTCCATTTAAGATAAGCGAGTTCTATGGGGTGGACCTTTATATCGATATCCCGGATTTCGACTGTAGTGGAACTTGCGACAACAAAATAATTTATTTACATGATTAACAAGATTAATCTGATCCAGATAGATTTTTGAGTTCCTCTCTGGTGCTAACATGAAGCCACCTCAAATAGAGTAGGATGATAGAACTCAGTATAGACGTTACATGATTTTGCTTTAGCGACCCAAGGATATAATTCTCCTCCATGAATGCCCACTCATACTCAGTACATTATCGTATAGCATTCTTACATATTTATCATTTTGCAAGGTAAATGCTTCATAGTAATTAGAGAATCTTTAACCCTCTCTCAAAACCACAACTACTATCCCACCAATTTCCAAGAATTTGTACCACCACCAGAGTGGTAGAATCTGATCCTTCGTGTCACTTAGATTCAGACGGGAAATGTACCTCTCGTAGCCCCAGGAAGGCTTGTGAGCAATCAAGGTTCCAACAGCCGGAAGGATTGAACCAAGTCTAAATTATATCAGCCCTAATTTACTATGGTATGACCAAAACCATGGAGCAGAACAAGAAGATCTACAAGATACTCAGCAAGCAACAGTCATAACCCCAGATTTCGGGTTGTTGACGATCCCCGTGAGTCCTTTTATAATCCTTCCAAATACATCCGTGGGATCTGCTCCGATCGACAACGTGTCTGTTGGAGCACCCCCTTCTGGCAACGACACTGGAAAAGCACTTACAATCGGCACGGCGCTCATTAACCCCCCCTCCCCAAAGTGGTAGACCTCGCTTAACAGGAGTAGTGCCAGCCCTCAATTTGTTGATCTTATCCTGAACACCTGCGGCAGCAGTAACAGCGTATTTGGTCAAGGTTGCAGTTACATAACTTGTGCTTGGTATCTCACACAGTGGCCAAAGGCTGATACTCGGGCAACTACTCGCTTAGCATCTTAATATAAATTAAATTAGGCGAAGGAATGGCCAAACTGCTGTTGAGCCCAAGAAGGTTCTCCTCAGTACAGAGGGATCGTTGAACAGGTATCATGCCTTCGAGGTGCGTTGTTTTAGAGATATTGTGTTGTGATTGCGATTTCTATTGTGCAAAGCTTGACGCTGTTTGTCTTCGAAACTGCTCAAGGCTATATGGGAAGATATTTCGGGTTTATTAGCGTTGATAATGAAGTAAGGGGTAGTGCGGAGAGGATCAAGAACGATAGGATAGCGAGGAATCAGGATACGTAGGTTTTAAGGAAAAGGAGCCCGAGGAGGAGATAATTAGTGAATTAAATCGACGTTTTCTTTGTCTATATATCATTCTACTTCACCTTTGCCTGATTGACCATAAAGGTGACTGGCCTTTGATATCAGCCCTATCGCAAGCCTTAGAGTTAATATTTCACCAAAAAATAGTCCTCCACAAGCACGCTGGTCATCTGTTGTAAGTTTAACACGCAATAGTGTAGCTGTCAAGTCCGAGATGCCGGTCGAGGAGGGACCCGACAAGGAGGAGGTCGCCTATCACTAGTTTTTTCCCTTACAATATACTACAATTCACACCCGATCGTAGTGGACCATCTGCGCAGAAAGACGTCTTGGGAGATAGTAGCCCACTACCTCGCCACCGCAGAAATGGCGGCGCTTCGAGCATGTCTGGTAATGCCACTAGCTCCCAACTAGAACTTTTCTCTCCGTATCGCTTATACGAGACTCGCTTTACAGTAACACCGGCCCAGTCTCCTGTGTATCCTCGTCTGGCTCCTCTAAGTACGGCCTGACAACTAGCTCCCCTGCTTCCTTCTGGAAGTTCGGTACAACTCTGATATCCAAAAAACAAGAAGCCAAGATCATCGGAATCAACAGAAGCTCTATTTTCCATTTACCTGGAGATATTGAAAGAGGGTATTAGAATAACCAGCAGTGAATTTTACCGCGGTCATTGTCTCATTTTTTAAAATGTAATAATTTGAACGAAGATCATGTAAGAATAACGAACTTAGACAGAGGCTTTCTGGTGAACTTTGTTTAGCTCCTGTCTTAATTGTGCTATGTTCGCGTTTGAGCTATTTCATTCGCCTTAGGCAAGGTCAAGAATGAGAAGGGGGTGTGGAGCAGCCCAAGAAGGCAGACATAAAACCTAGAGCACTCTACTAAGAAGTGAATCAACAAATGATAGGACTAGATCAATGAGATTGTTAGTGGTATAACCAATAAAGGTTAGGACGCTTACTAACTAAATATTATCAATTAACGCAGATAGGTAGGCACAAAGAAAGTCGCTATCGATGACTAATGCGTACCTAAAGAACCCTTTTAGTTAGTTACACAATTATAATAATGTTCCTCTTCCACGCGATGTAGAACTGTGCCATTATTTATGAAGATTTGATAGAAAGTTTTTATAGGTTTGTCGATAGGCAAGGCTTCAAGGCACTTTAAACAATTTCGTCCCGCTAGTGGGGTTAGAGTTTGAATAAGCTGTCACTATCCTAGCTGTCTAAGCTTTCTAGGCTCCGCTCCCTGCCCCTACCATAACACCGACGACGACCATTGCTCCTTTCATATCGAATCCGTACGCCACGTACGGCCCGGGCTACCCAATTGTATTGCAGTCACACGATCCCCCACCATGACCACCTCCAGGACAAGAAGAGGAGTAAGACCAGGCGCTTCGGGTGTAGTGCTTCGAGAGAGGTGCGAAGGAGGAGGATGATGAGAGTGTCTAGTGAGGAAGGAGGTGAGTGGCGAACTGTACTATGTCTCCTTGTCCCATTCGCTTCTTGTGTCAATTTCGCCTTATTGACCCGTTCTTGCAAGAACAAAGAGCTCGAACAGAAGGACTTCGGTGGATTGTATCGCAACACTCTCTTAATCGTATTGCGTCGATATTAGAATTGTTTCATGCCCCTGGCAAAGTAAGAACAAGAAGTTCAATTGAAAGAGAATTTGCAAAGTATTATTGAGAGCCTCAAGTGATTTATCCATGAGATACCCTTGAGAACGCAGAACGCCCCCCACAGGATGATCTGCTCAATTGCCAGCGCTCGGACCAATTTCCACGCCAGAACGCCCAACGTGACTCTCCAAGCTTACAGAATACAGAATCCAGTTATCCCTCTATCAGTTGGCAACGCTAAACACATGTCTGCTCGTGAAGCCATCCTGCAAACTGATGTTAACCTGTTGGTTCTCTGGTATCATCTCATGCTTCAAGTCCCATCCAGCACGTCGGCACAACTCTGTGACCACCAAATCGCAATCTCCAAGCATATCAACATCGAAGTTGACATGTGAAACGGGCTCTCGAGAAATGTACATCTGAGGAATGTGGGGAGGCAAGTAGGGGACAACCTCAGAGACTGGTGCGACCTTGAGTGATGTTCCAATGACAATGACGAGATCAACCTTATCCTTATCGTGATTGGTGAGGCGCTCTGAGAAGAGATCCGGAAGAGCTTCGCCAAAGAAGGTGATATCTGGTTTCATGACGCCGGCAGCTGGAACATCGTAATCCTCCTCAGCGTCCGAATCAGAATGTTGATCGAAACGCTTTTTCTTCTTGTCGTGACCATTGTTTGATCGCTTTCTCTTCATTGGGGCTGGCTTCAACTTACGTAGGTTTGCAGTGCACTTCTCGCAGCGTGGAATTCGGTTCTCCCTGATATCTGCGAAGATCTTGTCACCTGGGACTTGGAACTTGCACTCGATACAAGAAGCTGTGGCGAAGGAGCCGTGACATTGAATCAGTTTCTCAGGGAGAATACCAGCATTGGCCTCGATGTTGTCAATGTTTTGTGAATAGTTTGTCAGTAGCTTTCCTTTCTGTTGCAGGAGCGCGATGAAAGCGTGAGTTGGCGTGAAGCGGTCACCTTCTGGCAGAATGTCCTTTGCAACAGTGTAGAAGATACTAGGGTCATCTCGAAATATGTTGATATCGAAAACCTCTTGCGGATCGTTCAGACCGAGGTGTCCAAGTTGGGAATAGAGACCAATGTCCTTGGATCTGAAATCGGGGATGCCAAGAGACGTAGAGATCCCAGCACCCGTGAGGATAATGATGTTGCGTGACTTCTTGATTAGGTTGACCACATCATCTATGGTGTTATACTGAGGCAACTTGATACGCTTAGACAACTCTCGGCTTATACCTAAACTGAGAAGTTTATAGTAAGCCTCATCGGGGCAACCTTCTAGGAAAGGTGGTGGCTTGATGTTGAAAGCGGAAATCAATTTCTTTGCAGTGATGACACCGGCCTCAACCGTGACTGCGCAGAATTCTGCTGGCCCAATCTTGCGTAATTGTTGTCGAAACGCGATTGCTTCATCGTAGGTGCAAGTTTCGGGTTCTGGCCAGGATCTATATTTAGAGTGTCTTCAACAACAGTTTCAGGTTCACTCACCATTCAACGACAATTCTTGATCGTCCATCTCGGCCAGTGCATTAAGGGTGTCTTCGAATAATGATCCATCCTCCCAGTCACCGTCTTCGCCTTGAGCTGATTCATCTTCGGAGGCGTCGACAACGTGATAGCCATTTGCTAGGTCGAGAGATGCCTCGGTCGCCACAGCGTCGCTCCTTACTGACGAGTTCCCTGAACTGACCGTGACAACTTTGATAGACGCCTCTTTGAGAGCGCTATTCGCGCGCGATGTCGCGCCAAGTCTTCTCTCCATTGCGAAGTTGCGCGGGGGAAATCTCCACTGTGGAGTACGATATTGTTCGAGGAGAAAATATACAGAACGCGGCAAGGTTAAAGGGACGGTAGAGAATTAATCACTACTACGCTAGGGCACCCGAACAGTGGCGCTGCCCGAGGGGTGTGCGTATCTGGCGAGCGCTAAAGCTACGCCAATACCTGTCACTTGCGCAAAGAGGCCACCGCTTTGGGCAGGGCGGGGATGGTTTGATTGAGGCTCTATTCAAATCAAATCTTGCATCGAATGCATTTTTGGCTATTTGTCTCAAGGTTAAGCTATCAAGGTGTTTATCACGCCTCTGCTGACTAAGCGCAATACTGGAAGTCATCTATGGTTTGTTGTGGGTGAACTCCAAATCAGGAGTCGGTTTCATTGGTATAGGGCTATCTATCTAGATAGCGCTATTCACTGCTGCAGAGCGCTACTATAGCGGCAGATATCCAGAATTCTTCGCTAACCCTGACACTCTCGCTAAGCTTCAGCTTTCGTGTTCAGTTTCAATCTTCATGTCAACTTCGGAAATATTATACAGTCATTATAGCCGCATAGCAATGTCCCTTTTCCAAAGCCTTTTCCAAAAACATCCTAACGCAGATACAGAGCAGCAGGGTGCTATGCAGAGCGGCAGATATAGAGAGTTGATTCGCCAACCCTAGTGAGACCGTCGCTAAGCTTTGGCTTTTAGGTCCAGATTTAACCTTCGTATCAGCTTTGATATTGGTATAAAGATAAGAGTCTTTTCAACAGGTACTGCACTATTTATAGCGGAAAGTTTCCAAACTCCCTTCGCAAACTCTATTACCCTTGATAATTAGCATCTTCAGAGAATTTCAATCGTCATGTCCTCTCTGAAACTGCCATAAAATAAGGGTCAGACAAAAACGCAACATAGCTACAAGCACAGACTAAGAGTAGTCATACATAGGTGGCCGATCGTGAAAATAAGGACTCTATTGAATATCGGAAGGCCGTACTGGTTAACAGGGCTTTGTTGAGCTGCAAGCATAGAATTATCGACACCTGTGCGTTACTTGCTGATTTCTAACTGATGTTCTATCATAGACATATATTAGGGATCGCGCTGTGACCCAGCTCAGGCATGCGCTATCGTATTTAAGTTCACAGTTGAAGTTTTCATGGTGAGTCATTGAGCATCCATGTATTAAAGCGCTGGCGAGCCATTTTAATATTGTTTTTGACTCTGAGACATTAATAAGGGTGTAGGACTTATAGCAAGTTAATATTTATATGCATTTTTAGCATCAATGCTTTCTGCATCGAGCCATTTTTCGATTTAGGTTACCAAGTGTCCATGCATAACACCAAACCCCAAATGTCGGTTAATATTAACTAGCTTCAAATTGTGGCAATGATAATGAATTGAATAAGCTTGCCACCAAATAGATCACACTGCAACTATTATAAATATTGCGTCGCATGCGAAGTCTATCTCGAAGTTCACTGTCTGGTGCGTAGCTATGCCTCGGTGTTTGAGACGAGCAACTTAGTCGCCCACAAGGTCGAAAGAGATGGTCTGGTCAAGAATGGCGATGGCAAAGAGGGCGCTACTAGAAAGGTGATCAAGGTTGAGGAGCGCCCAAGCTTAAGGGTTAACTTTGAGATATTCTGGAAGCCTCAATTTTCATGTTCAATTGGAGGTACCCGAAACTCGGCGAGGAGTTGATGATGGCCACCTTCATTATCATGTGCCTCACTCAACACAAACCTGCTATGCTAGAAGAATTCTTTTCCACCTTTTTTTTGAGACTAGACACAATTTTCTTTTTTTGTTTTTAATTGTTTTAAAGGGAGGAGTTCCATGTAAGCCCCCTCTATGTTACAATCATCACAGCAGAAGTATAACCCTGAAGTGTTGTGCGTGCCCTTCCACTCCCTTCACTTACAGGATGCTAGTAGTAGCGAGAACTTTGTCTCAACAGCTAAAGGGTATATTTGGAGGACGATAGTGGTAAGTGAGGGGCATGCGCAGCCGAGCGACTTCTTCACTTGACTGAGCCAAAGCGGCTTTTGCCTTGGATTACAGGAGAACGGTAAGGGACAATACTTTGCCACTGTATTGCCAGAAGCTATAACTACAATGATGTTTCCGCTATATATGAAGTTGTCCTTAGGAAGTTGAACGCTTAAAGCGGCAAGATGACTTTCACTTGAAAGTTATCACTAAGTTGCTCTCTTTGTCGAACTTCTGTACACATGTAGAAAGCCAATGCTGGAGGTATCTTGAACTTGCTCAGCTTGGGCTTCTACTTATTTGATACTATTCACAAGATGTCATATTTTCCATTTTTTGCGGTGGTGTACTTTAACGAAACAAATTTTCGGTAACTTCTCGAGATATCTCACTCTGACCCCCTGCTACCTTTAATGTTCTCGAAATTTCCGAGGAGTTTATCTAGCACTTCTAAACTCATGTGAAATTGCGCTCCTGACACTCATAACTATATTTCCCCGGACACAGTCATTGACTTCAGATTCCTCAGCTGTAGATACGTTATGGAAGGAGGTTGCTGGGACATATTTTCCCTTGTGAACATTTCTAATGACAGGAGCCACCGAATCTAAGCCAGAGATTTGGAAATGGCGAAGGAGGTACTCAAAGAGAAGTTTGATATAGTGTACTACAGGATATTTTTTGGCCTAAGCGCCTTTCCGCACCAAATGCCCTTGGAAATTTACTTCGCAACTCTATGAATTTATACTAGAATACCCTTAAGAAGTGAAGAGCTAGTAAATAAGAATATCCTAAGGGTAGGCTTTTATACACCAACTATAAAATTATTCATACTCGTAGTAGTGCACCAGTTTCAAGTTGGGTAGCACTAGAGTTAGGCGAATGTATATGTAGAAGTAGGAAAATCATGATCCCTCCGGTTTCAAATCTATATAATATAATAGAATATTACATTAAATAAAAAGCTAAGAAATAAAAACTTAGATAATGTTCGAAAACATCCCTATTATTCAAGTTAGACAAGTAGTATGTAATGTGACTATATTGTGATAAAGTGATGAGGGAGAGTTTTGTTGTGAACAGGCACTTTGGGTAAAACATATCCAGCGTTATGGTATACAAAGAGGATTCAATTATAAGACACTTAGGAAATACAGTAATAAAGTCACGAGCTAGTTTGCCAAGCCCCAAGATCAGACGCAAAAAGCCATAAGACAGAAACACTATTCAAGCGAAGAATATTTAACTACGTGAAATTACCACATCAAAGTTCGACTTAAAGGGCAAGCATGTGCTGTTGTACCAGAATACAAAACCTTGCCTCTTGACATTAAAATACATTCTGAGGTGATAACCATCTTCTTCTCCAGTTTAACAAATAACATGAAACAATAAATACCCAGAAAGTAAAGAATGACATCATCTACTTGTTTCTGTTTGACAAAGTTGTGTTTATTAGAACATAGATAGTCTTCTGGTTGACTTCGTGTCAACGCGTCGTCTAAGCTAAAGACAGCATGGTGATTACAGTAGCGGGTCCCACCAGTCACATCTCCACAAAGAAAACCGAAAACTTCTTAGCACTCGCATCACGTAACAACAATTCTATTACTACTGCAAATGATGGAATCAGATGTCGATAATTGAATGTCCACCGGTTTAGATCGCAACTGAAGCATGAGCAATTGGCGTGTAACGTCATAAACAGGGCAATGTACAATCCGCCACAAATTCGTTGCTCCACTCCAACTACTTCATCATCCACGCCAAGAGATCACGCACCCTCGAATGCCGATATCGCAACTACGTCTCAATCAAGCCGTCGACGATTCTCTCGTGCCAATAGACAAGAAGCCAAACACATTCGACTTCAAGCCTTGAATCCTGGGACGAGATCATCGGCTTCAAGCATTTACTATGGCTCTTTCAACCCTAGCCCTCGCCAGTCGAGGACGTCCATCGCTACGCCATCCCCACGAGCAAGCATGAGCCATAGTCATCTCGAGGGAATTCTGCAAGACGACCCGGATCTCGATACTTATGGAGTAGAAGAGGTAAGGGATGGGTTCTTTGATGGTGTTTTCGTGAAGCCCGTGAAGAAGAATTCGGAACCGGAACGTTTTATGAAGCAACATCAACTCTCTTTGGGACTTCTTTTTTCACAACAATGGCATGCGATTAAAGGTGTGATTCGGGATGTAACGACAACCCGTGTTGGAATTAGGTTGATGAAATCTTTTCTTGCCTTCTTCATCGCCTATGTTCTATGTCTGGTGAACCCGACCAGAAATTGGCTTGGGCGCTATTCATACATCATGGTTTTGTCAACCATCATTAATCACCCTGGAAGAACCATTGGAGCGCAACTCGATGGAGCCATTCTTACAACAGTCGGCACGGTTGGTGGACTTGGATGGGGGGCTTTTGCTCTCTGGTTATCAGATTGTACCCCTGCGGCCGAAAGAGGATATGGAGGGATTCTGGCAGCTTTTCTCATCGTTTTCATGGGGTTAATAGCTGCTCTACGTTCATACTACATTCGATTGTATCAACTAGTTCTTGCTTCGGGGCTTTCTGTCATCTACACCTGTCTTTCAGACACCTCAGAAGCGATCAGGTGGGGAAAGTTGTTTGATTATGGAATACCTTGGTTGTTTGGGCAGGCTTTGAGCCTCGTGGTTTGTTGTATTGTATTTCCTGATGCTGGCGCACGCCCGCTTGCTGTATCTCTTCACCGAGCATTCGGTGTTATGCAAAAAGGACTTTCATTACCACAACCAGACAGCGCTGCTCTTCACAGACAGCTTGCAGTCCAGTTCGTTAGTCTATCAGCAGCTTCCCGAGATCTTGCCTTGGACATATCCATTACTCGCTTTCCGCCATCCGATGTTCTGGCTCTAAGAAACTTGATGCAAGCAGTCATCCGCTGTCTACTATCTCTTAGAATGGGTACTGCTCTTTTCGACAATATAGATGAGAATTTGGAGGAAAATGGACCTATAGAGGTTGTCATAGATGTCGATGGGTCTACAAAGCGTCCGCAACTTGTTCGGACAAACACAGCCAAAAAAGCAGTCAATTTAGTGACTGGTAAACTAGCCGACCCTACTGCAAGCCTTCTCTCTTCTATGAGGAACTCGCTCGAGAGATGTGACGCAGTACTCATGGATATGTCAGGCTACAGTAAGTCTGTTGGGGCAGTTATCTTTGCGCTGCTCCTTCTCATTTTGTTTTATCTCCTGCACTCTGCACCCCTAAATCACTCCTGGACCTTCCCGAATTCAGCAAACTGTTTTTACTTGGATTTCAAGACTTTCTTAGATAGGCAAATTCTAACTCTCATGTTACTCAGGGAAATATATCGGTCCACCACCAGAAACTAGCACCGATATCACAGGTGTGATAGCCAAGATTCGGAAGTCTATGATCAAATACGATGAGGCAGAGGACTCCTTGATGGATAATCCTGCTCTACCGCCAACATATTCAGACCACCCGGAAGTTATAGAGCTGTTTCTGTTCGTCCACCCCATCAGACAAGCAGCCAAGGCGATCGAGAATCTTCTTGTTCAAGTGATGGTCATGCAGCAGCAACGACGGGGCTGGCGCGTCTATCTACCCACTTACCCCTTTGTCAAAGGTCTCCAGCGAACCAATGCTCAAGTGCGCCATGATAGAGGTGGCCTGACAGCTGGGTTCTTTTTCCAAAGCCAGGCATCTCTAGAGCGAGTGATGAGAGGCATGACAAATGTCTACAAACCACTGCGACCATATCAACAAAATGCCGATACGAAAGATGACTATGCAACGGCTGGTATGAAAAGGACAGCGACAATTGGAAAATACGAAGAGGAAAAAGATCAAAATCTGAAAGAGAAACCATTTCGTTATCGATTGTGGATTGTTTTGCATCGGCTGCAGGGCTTTGAGACACGGTTTGCGTTGAAAGTTATTCTCATGACTTCTCTACTCGCCATCCCTGGATGGCTACCGCAAAGCAGAGGTTGGTGGAACCAGAACGAGGCTTGGTGGGCAGTCGGTCTGGTGTGGATCATGGCACATCCCCGCGTTGGGGGCAACTTTCAAGATCTCCTTACACGGGCTTTCTGTGGCATCTTGGGCGCTATCTGGGGAGCATTCGCGTATGCCGCTAGGGATGGGAACCCCTATGTGATGGCTATTTTTGCAGCTATCTATATGCTACCTATGCTGTATCGGTTTACTCTGAGCAAACATCCTCGGAGCGGAATCGTCGGTTGTATCTCATTCGTTGTCGTTTCATTTGCGGAGAAAGCAGACCAAGGCCACCCATCAGTAGCACATGTTGCTTGGACTCGAGGGCTTGCTTTCGTTGTCGGAGTGGTCACAGCGGTGGTTGTGAGTTGGTCACTTTGGCCGTTTGTTGCGAGGCATGAACTTCGAAAAGCGCTTTCCTCAATGATGATATATTCGAGCATCATCTACCGAGGTGTAGTGGCAAGATACGTTTATTATGATAAAGGCGATGAACCTGGGGTGGAGGATATCAAAAGATCGGGCAAGCCGTATAATTTATTCTGAAATCCCACGACTAAGTGCTAATGTCCGCGATAGAAATGCTTGAAGGTCGTCTCAGGGAAGGCTTCTTCCGTATGAGGGAGATCATGGTATGTATTCTAACCTCGATTGTGTATGATATCCGAGAGACTGTTGGCTAACACATGTGTAGGCACTTACGCAACACGAAATTCGCCTCCGTGGCTCATTCAATGCAGTCCCATATTCAGAACTCATCGATGCCTGTGAGAGCTTCTTCGAGTACCTCGTTTCCGTTCGACAAGCCGCTCTTTTCTTCCACCCACATTTGATGCACGACAACAAGGAAGCGACTGAAACTTTACTATCATATCGTCGTGATGCGGTTGCTGCTATTCTTATGAACTTATATGTACTAGCCGGCGCACTAAGAGGAAATAGGAAAGTGCCAGTAAGTACCCTCCTATTTCGGACTTAACCGTCTCCTTTTCACGGAACGCATGTTGATCTTTCCAGCGATATCTCCCAAATGCAGCAATATCACGAAAACGACTTCTCGACAAAATGGCCGAGGTTGAAGCAGGACTTGCACATACCCGTGAGATCGAACGAATACAATCCAATGAGAGTGAAGGCCAAGGTAGGAGGTGGAGCCAGATATACAGCTATTCCTATAGTCAGAATTTGACTGGGTGTGTAAAGCAGTTGGAGCAACTGATTTCGTACACTAAGGAGATTGTGGGGGAACAAGGGTGAGTTGTTCGAAGTTTGTTCAAAATTGACAGAATGACAATGCTGATGTAGGGAGTAGGTTTGACCCTGTCCTTGAAGATTTTGTTGTCGATGATAGTGTTGAGATTGAGCGTGTTTCATGAAGCCAGCCCATGATCCTCTCTCATGTATCTCAACATGTAATTCGCTACCTTCGCAAGTCAAACAGCCACATCAGTGTTATCACATGTATTATGTTCATACTCGAAACTCCACTATTTGCTACTCGCCGCAGATTTCAAAGGCGAAAACCCAATTATTGCACTTTGTGGTAGGTAGTTGATTCTAGAGTTCACCTTTGAACTCTTTATCAATCTGTTTTCTACCACACTATTATGAGCCTCGAGTAACAAAATGCCAACGATAAGTCGCAACCAAGGTTCACACTGGCACTTATTCCACGACCACATATAGATCGAGAGTCCAGCTTCCGCTGCTACGCGTGCACCTCAAGAATGCCCTCCCCAAGAAACAATATACGCATGCTCCATCGGATAGATCGCCTGCTGCCTGAAAATTCGATGAAATCAACTCCAATCCAAGTGACCAGACAGCCTATTTATCCCAGGAAGACTACCAAGACTTATAGTACGCTGTGAAATACCCAATATACGGACTCCGATACTTCTTTGACCTCCTGCCCCTCGCCATCCGCATATCACTCAGCTTTCCACATGTATTAAACGCATTCCCCGTCCCCTCCCTCAATATCCGCATAACCCCATCCCAATACCACCTCTCATCCAATCTCTCGCCCTCAACTTCCCACTCCAACACTACGCTAACCCGCACCTCACTTTCAGTTTTGAGCTGATTCTGGTACCCGGAGAGTCGTGCTTCGGCGGTGATTTGGTAGAGTGCTTTCCAATCTTCTCTAGTGTGATATGCGTATGATTGAGTGCGTATTATAACCGTGAGCTCGTGTATGGGGACGCTCTGAGGTGTGGGGTAGGGGACAAAACCGGAGGACCACCAGTGAGGATGAGTTTCGCGGGATAGCTTGAAGTAGGAACGTGCATCTTTTGGAGGTATGTAGCTGAAGGCGTTGCTTTGAATGAGATTGAGCAATTTACAGCGCAATTGAGCTTGTGCGCCCATTGATTGCGCCTTGAAGTACTTTTGAGGTTGTTGATAGCTCATCTTGACGCGTATTGAGGTTGGAAGTTGACAGTGAAAGGTGACAAGGTCTAGTCTTAATAATTGAAACTGGGTGGCTTCATACGGTGCATGGCGGGTTAAATTCCTTCGACAAGGAATAGGTTGTAAGTTAAAGTGAACATGAAATCAGTGGGTGATTAACCGCTTCATAAAATATGGTTTCGAACAAAACCAAATGTTCCCAGACTTATAGTGCATTTACCTAAAATCGCGATAGATGTGATAATTGCTGTCTTGAGAGGCTATCATCGTCGATTTAACTCCCTGACTATTTGTTAGCGAAAATGAGTGAATCTTAGAGGGAATATGCTATGGTGAGAACGTTGTTTATTTTTGCAGATCCTGATAGTTGCAGTTGAAGAGTTTCGAGTTGGCAGTTTGAGTCTGTCCTAGGTATACCTCTATTTGGCGAGCCAGGGACAACTTTCCTCGTACGTGCAATTTACACTTTTACAACACCAAGGTACCTACCTATTAACGGTTCCAGACAATGGAGAGTAGTAAGTGTGACTGTTATGACCCAAATTAAGAATGCGTCCAGGCAAGAACAAACTCATTTTACACAATGACAGCTCCCTCTTATCACATCTTTACCATGGAAAAGAACGACAAGAGAAATAGACGATGATCGGATCCCCTATCGCGTAACTATCTCGCCTATCAAGTGTTGTTGTGATTCTCTCCTTTCAAAATAAGTACGCATAGAGCAGTCACCCATACATACACTTTAAATACACGAACAATATCATCGCTAACATTTATAAATCATAATTGAATTCTTTAATTATTCCGTGTATACCCATCTAACCCATAAAACCTCCCCTCTCCCCGGCCGTTATTCGAATAATTCACTTGCTGCCTGCGTTGCTGCTTCTTGCATATTCAAATTTGCCCTGATCTTCCTGTCCTTCGGTACTGGGACACCCTGCTGCCACGCTGGCGCATTATCCTTATAACTCATGACCAATTCACCCCCTCCTTTTAACAGATCCTCAAACAAGGTTCGCCTCATCACAGCCATTTCAGTGCCTCTATTCTTCAGCATCTCGCTGATGAGTACCACGGCGTTTTCCCTGTCGAGGCGTGCCATTTCCTCTGCTTGTGCGTGGGGTTCGGGTGTTGAGGAAACTTGCCCAGGCGTTTGATTTTCGATTAAGAGTTGGCCGGGGGAGGTGGCGCTGGCGTTGGCTTTGCTGTCGATGAGGTCTTTGCCGGTTAGTAGTTCGACCAGTGGTTGGAAGACTGCCACATCATTTAGGAGATTACTGATGCATTCTGCACCATCTTTATATCTTGCCATCAGCGCGAAGACGAACCAGCCTTCACTCCTAACCACGGGCCACTTTGTCTGCGACACCATGAAGCTGAGCGGTCGGCCTACATCAGGATGCATCTTGAAGAACTTCACTCGGATGCGTTCCATTTCCTCTGGTGGTCTTTCAGTATAGGTGTTGAATACGCGGCAGATGGCGGTGACAAGACGGCTGATCTCCATTTTCACAGGCTCTACATCCGTTCGATCAAAGAGAGCAATGAGAAACGACAGCCTTGTTCGCATGTTGGCTGGTGAATCCTCATCATCTGTTAAGCGTCTACAGACATTTCGGACGTTCTCAAAAGTACCATTGATAAGCTGTCTCGCTAAAGAAATCGATGAGAATTGAACCTGCTGTAATGTGTCTAGATGCCACAACCGCGGCAGAACGGCAAAAATGCCAGCATCTCCAATTACCTCCTTGTTCTGAAGAGGCAAGGCAAGATTCTTTAAGAAACCAAGCGCAGCGTGAAGTAGTTGAGAGTCGTTGGCATCTGCTAAGATGGCAATAAGAGGCTTGTGCACTTGAGATGTGTGCACGAATTCCACACAGGCAGCATCAGATCGAGCTAGGTTTCCTAGCATGATACACGCACAAACCTGGAGCTGTAGCTGCGGACTCGAAAGCCATCTCCGAAGCGAGCTAGCGAACGGAGAGACAACAGGACAGGCTTGCTTGAATTCTGTCAAAGCCGAGACCTCTGAAAGAGTTTGATTAAGTTTCGTTCGCATTTCAGAGAGTGCTTTGGCGTCATCTTCATCAGGTCCAGAATAGCCAATAGATGGCTGCGAATCAAATCGAGTGTATGAGTCTATCAGTACTGTAAGGGTGATATCCAGACCTCCCTGTGCGATCAAAGCCCTTTGGAACTTTTCATGTTGTAAATATGCCATGGAGGTGTTGACCAGCGCCAGGTAGTCCTCCATATCACAAGGAAACTCTCTATCTGACGCAATTTTCAGAAGAATGATCGGCGCGTTTTCTGGTACTAGGTCTACTTCAGACGCTGTCACGTTGTTTAGTGCTGAATAATGACCTTCAAAATGAAAACTTACGATGGGCGATCAAAAGGTCAAGCAGCTTGCAAGCATATCCAAGAAACGCTCTACTGTCCTTTAGAGCGGGGCTACCGATTAATTCAATCAGCTGCTGACCCAAAAACAAAGTCGAGGCCTGTTCTTGAGCAGGCTCTGGAGAAGAGTGAGTTTATGTAAAGAAGTTCGTCTGGCAGCAACTTACCATAATCTATGCAAATATTGTACAAAACGGGTATCGTAAAAGGAAGTAAAGAAACGTCTTTCAATTGAAGGATGATTGGGCCTAATGATGTTGAAGAGACAACTCGGGCACGATTTTGATCTACTTTGGTTAGCGCTATTTTCACCGTTTAAGAAATTCACATACCAGTATCTGCGCATGAGTTGCCAATTAATCTCAGAATATGAATCTTGAGACCGTGAATCAAGGAGTTGGTGCTGAGAATCTGAAGATACAAGTTGATGATACCGGAGTCACCTAATGGTATTCGCCATTTTGCTAGATATTGTTAGGATATTGACGGCAATGGGGGGTTCTGTGGGGTTAATCCTAAGAGGCTTTTGCTTCTTCTGCTCAAAAGTATGAGAAGCAAAACACTTAGACTGAGGATAGAGAGGCTGGTAAACTCACGATCTCGACTCCCATCAGCTAATTTTTCAGTGACTTGCTCCATCTCCTGGTACCCTGACCACCACAAGCGGGTAAGAGGTAACAGAATCTCTCTCAGATTCCGAGTCCTAACCTTCTGATCTTCTAGATCAACTTCTGGCTCTTCGTCTTCAGTATCTGCCATGGTTTCATCCTCATCTGCCTCTGTAGCACCAAAGATGCTTTTAATAACATCTGACACATTTGTCTGCTCTTCAGTTGACATGGTGAAGTCCGGAGGCGCTTTTAACGGGTCAGGAATGTTGATAGTTTGCCTTTGGTCCGTAGAGCTTGACTTCGACATCAAGAGTTCTAACGGATCGGTTGGCGTTCCTTTTTGTATCTCATTCTGCGCCATTTTACTGATGTTGAAGCTGAGCTTTGTTGTTTCTTAAGGTGTACCACTCCTCATACAGTTTCACGATGTATTCAGCGCCAAGCCCAAGGAGCTGATCACACTCGGTCACGAAACGTGGAAGCTCTATGCAGAGATCTTTGAATAGCAAATTGTGCCTTGCCCAAATATTGTGTTTGAATCTCAGTCGAGGTGTAATAGCTCGTTGTAATTGGATCAGGGCTTTGAAAGTGGGGAAATCCGGAGTATTTGAGGCCGATCCGTTGTGGAGATGCGATCGCGACGCGAGGAGAAATTATAGGCAGCTGTCTGGAACGTACTTGACCCTCCTTCTGGAAGATAGAAGCTGCGACCACATACAGAAGAGTCGGAAATATCGCGGCTCCGGTAGACCGGTTATGGAATTGTAAGATTCGCAATTCTCTTCGTACTCTTAATTCAAAGCCTCATTGTGATGTCTTGGCGTAATCAAGAGGGCTATGCGGCCTTCGCTTAAGGAAGCGAAAGCGAAAGGAAAGAAAAGGAACGCGAAAAGAAGTGAAGGAAGAAGGTGACATCTGCAAGCAGACATCACTGCCCCTTGGTACCTAAATGCTCAAATACAGCCGCATAGGGTACCTTGTTTTTGCGACACTTCTTCATGGTAGAAGTTTCCTGATTGGTACAAACGAATGTGATGTTGTAGTCTCTGCAAGGCCACGACGATAATGTGGCGCAGGCAGCACTGTAAGTATCGGTTTATTTTAACATATTGCGTACTTAGTATATCCATCTCGTTCATAACTTCCAATAGGAAGTTGTATACTTTGAAAACAGCACGAAAGAGGTGGGATTCGCACTTAGCATACCTTCGTACTCCTATCCTTCTATGGCTTCGAAGAGGAAGGTGCAAGCTGTATCATTTTCTTCGTTCTTTTTGCTGGATATCTCTCGTGCTTTACTAGTTACAGCGATCTTGAATTTCCTACAAGTCAAACGAGAGAAAACAAATAAAGTGTGAGCCTGCGAGCGGATCTAACTCTCAGAATATACAATCTAGTTTCTTCCAATCAAGATTATACTGAGGTCTAGCGTGTACGTGAGAGGTTATAATTGGTACCTAATTTAAGCTAGCTCTCTCGAACAGAGGTTCCATCGGAACATTTCATTAGTTTCATTTTTTATCTACTAGAAGCCAGATTCATCTGATATGAGAAAAGCTGACTGGTGCGGCACTTTGAGCCTTTAGTGAGCTGGTTCCAAAAAAGATTCCCTAAAGTACAATGATTCTCTGAGGAAGTTGAGAGAAGTTATCCTTGCAAAGCCAGAACTCCCCACATTCATGTCGTTATTCGTAGGCTGATAGCAAAGATTAATGTCATTCAAAAAGTCTCACAAGCGTGAGCATTCACCTGTTTTCCTCCTCTGTTATTCTCCTTCTGCTTCTTCATGCACGAGTAGCGTCGAATCCAATGCCTAGTCCTACACTTGCCATAGCTCTGAGCCTTTTTGCGTCATAGCTAGTCGGTTCATCGTCACCTCGCTTTCTCTTCTCCGTGGTTGGTTTGGTCACAACTCCGAAGATTTTTGCTTGTGAAAGATTCACTTTTTCGTTACTTGGATTCGGAGTTGTGGTTCGGGATGCAGCAACTTCGAAAGACTCGCGGGGATCACGGCGGAGCATTTCGGTGGCACTTTGACTTGCTTGAGACTCGTGGACCTCTGGACTCTCACGGTAGGATCTGGCCGATCGAGCAATTTCTTCTGCATCAGATGCGGAAATAGTGCTGTCGCGGGACTTTCTTCGTCGTTCGCGTGGTTGTGGAGTCATGCCACTACCAAGCGTGGATGCAACTCGAGCTTCTGCTTGCGAGGAAAACTGAGCGGAGGGCAACAATGTTGAGTTGACAGCACTTATTCGTGCGGAACCAGGAGTTGTAGGAAGCGAAGACAGCGACTGGACGTTACGGTTGTGCCTATTGGGAGTTCGATGATCAGGGCGTCGCTGGACAATGGGTGTTGATGGGGCACTGTTATTCTCCTGGCTCAGTACTCGATCTGCAAGAAGCAAAGCGGCAAATGGCTCTTGACTATGGTCGCGAGCTTGTCGAACAGATCTATTGGTCATTGGGGTGTGCTTTGGTGTTGATCGATAGTGTTGATGTGGCGTAGCAGGAGAGTTATGAAGACTAGGGTTATGATAGATTCCACCAGGACTTCGCATTTCGTTGATGTGGTTTCTGTTTACACGAATTCTTTCTCGTAACTGTTTCACATCGAGTTCGAGATTGGTGATATCATCCTCGTTAGATATGATAATTCGCTTCGCTCTGCGTAGACTATCCGAGAGCTTACGATTCTCCTCCTCGAGTAGCTTAGATCGTCGTCTGTAATGCTCCAGTTCTGGTGGGTCCTGTGCATCCTGAACACGCATCTGGAGGAGTTCAACTTCTCGTAGCGTCATATCATGCTCCACTTCCAAATGTTTGACAGCCTCCTCACTTTCAATAGTGAGAAGGTTATGTTGAAGTTTATAATGTGCCGCCGACATTCGAGCCTCGCGAGCAGCGATATCCAATTTGACGTTCTCGGCAAGAATCGATTCGACCATTCCACGAAGGTCCTCCGTCGAGGCATTGGCTATCTGCTCCTGGGTGAGCTTACCACCAGCTACATCTCTCCTGACGCCATTTGATACCGTTGGAGGCGGGGAGGAAAGCGGTGGGATGTCTGGCGTGTGTGAAAGACGAGAGGCGGTTATCGCAGCTGGTCGTTGAACGTGATGTTGCGATGATGGCGGTGGTGTCATGGAGGATGATATCAAGGATGTTGTACCGTGTGCTGGCGAGTCGAATCTATGTGGTACTGGTGTTGAGGGAGTTTCTACGGGAGTAGGAGTCTCCTCAATCGCACTTTGGCTGCTCGACATGTTGGTGATTTCGTTGAGGATCAATCGAAACAGTCGCCTGCAGCTATCCGTTTACGCGACTCGAAGTATATAGCTTGCAGCGCTTTGCGACAAAGATTGCCTTGTGTGCTCGAGGCTGGTCTGTGAGGTCTGTGGACTAGATCAGCACAAACTCTCGGACGGAGGTGCGAGTGTCGTGGCTCAAACGAAGGAATAGACTCGGCGCGTCTAGATATTGAAGCTGATGTATGGTTCACAACAAACTGATTTGAGAGATAATTGCGAAGTTTGCGATACATACCAAGATACACCTCAATTGATTTCGACAGCGCTTCCAGATCTTGACCGGTGGCGGGGACCTCTGTTGCATGTGGAGGTAAATTCAAGAGGCGGGTGGTGGTTGGCATGGAAGCCGCTTGTGAAGCCGGAGCTACCTGAGGACGGAAAAACCCTGGCACTATCACGGACGATCTCGATGGGGCTCGAGATAGGGTAGTAAAGCGGTATGTGCGGGCTACAAGCGCACGCAATTGGAATCGATAATTGTTACTCCATCTATTTGCTAAGAACAAGGAAGCAATTAATGTGCTAATCTGTATAAAAAAAAATTAATAATAACAACCTGCTCTGATTGCTTCAAAGCTCCCAAATGCCTCTTTTCGTAGTCCGAAGTGCAACTCGGACCAACTACTTCAGCCACTTGTGGCTAGAGCTGTCAGAATAGTTGCGACTTCATTGGTCGACGCTCCTGCGTCAAGCCGCCTCGTAAAGACTCGGTCGTCGTGCCGATAGATTAATTGTGACCAAAATATTACTGGCCTGCCATCGAAAGGTTCAAGAGTCCGGATCTGGCAAGTCTGAGGATTTATCTGCACGCTCTCGAACCTTTGGGGAAATGACCTTCGGACACCACTGAGGAAGCCATTGCTTTTTTCGGACCCCTCCTTCTAACCCAATCGCAGACTACTGTAGAGCACACAACATACCCTCATACAACATCTACAACACCATACTCATATGTGCTTCCTCAACAACAAAGCTATGAACAACATACCCGCTAGCCTCTGAGTCTCATATCTTTGCGCGAAGAATTACATCTGGTCCATCATGGATCAATCTCTATCACCCAATGCCTCAAGGGTCTTCGGCATCCCTCGTCCCTCAAGACTGCCTGTCCCGCGTTCTACCCTCCGACCTGCTGCATCACGAGAGAATTTGCAGCAACCCCAATCACAGAGATCAAGCATTGTCAATCCTCGCCTGCGAACCACTCCGTCGCGAGATCAATTGTCACTGTCCACATCAACGCGACCACGGATACCCTCTACGCCATCTCGAGGACGCGATTCAAGCCAGAATGCTGGACCTCGCCCTCTCGACTTCTCGACAGCCGCCAATACTCCGACAGCGCGAATTTCCAGACGAACCAGCCACGATACCCTTTTCCGAAAGTCATCGCAAACTTTCTTCGGTGAGCCGCAGGTGGGAAGAACTCTGAGAGAAAGGGAAGATGTAGTTTTGGAGGATAGTGCGTTGGTGGATGAGCCGGACGAGCAAATAGCTGTAGCCACTCGTTCCCAAAAACCACGGCCATCTCTAGCGGAACGAACCATGGAGACTTTGCAAAATATCCCGTCATCTCCGGCTGTTAGGAGAAGAGGTTCGAGCTTCTATGGTACGGAAAATCCCATGCGACCTACATCTCGAGGCAGAGTTCCCTCTCGGCCAGGTTCTAGTCATCAAGGGGATATGTCGATGAGGCCACCATCTCGTTCTTTCTCGAGGCCGACTTCGAGTGCCGGGCCTCCTCAATCTGGGACAATAGATTTTCGTGCATCTACAAACACCTTCAAGCCCCCGCAGGGAAGTATATCATCCCATGCCAGCTCTGGACGTACAAATACCGGTCGATTGGTTCGAAAGCCATCCAACATTCAGAGCAGCTTTCAGACGCCGACTACGGCTGCTAATTCGTCTATTCCTTCGCCCATATTTAGCGCATCCCCGCGAGATTCATCTCCCAGTCCGGTAATACAAACACCAAGCACGCCGTTAGTCAAGGCCGGAAATAAGTCACTCGCCTCGCGCTCATTGAAACCTCGTGCTTCTGTAAACGGTTTATCTCGGAAGCCCTCGGTAGCAAACCTGGACGGATCGAACGACATTGACCGGATAGGATTCGGCCAGAAGAAGAAACCTGCCACATTTTCCAACTCATCTTCAGAAGGGACTTCAACTACATCCAAGATCTCGACTGCAACTACAACCACCTCAATCTCAACTGAGAATAATGACGCAGCTCCGAAAAAAACATCGTCTACCCTTCGTGATCAAATAGCAAAAGCAAAGGCAGCAAAACGAGCAGCATCAGCAAAGCAAACTCCAAGCCAAGTTCCACAAGACGGTGAAGTTCCCGTCATAGCAAGTGGAACCTTTGATTTTGGACTTTCTGATGACCCATTCAATCAACATATGGATCCCAAAGGAATCAAAAGCTTGCTCCAAAAGCGAATTGATGCCGCTCGTACGGATGGACGACTGAATATTGCTGCAATGGGATTCAAGGAGATGCCTGAAGAAGTCATGAGCATGTATAGTCTTGAGGCTAGCGGAGCTCATGGTGGATCATGGGCTGAATCAGTGGATCTAACTAGACTCATTGCTGCGGATAATGAGCTGGAATTACTTCATGACAACATCTTCCCTGATGTTGACCCACGTGCTGCTGCAGAAGACGAGGATGCGCAAGGAAATCAGTTTGGTGGGTTAGAGACATTGGATCTGCATGGCAATGTGTTGATAGCACTGCCTCTTGGATTGAGAAGGTTGGAGTTACTTACCACCCTGAATATTGTAAGTCTATCCTAGTGCCCCAACATGGCAATAAGTGAGATAGTGGCCGTGTTTTACGGACAATGCGGCAATCCCTCTACTCTAACTAACCTTCAATAGTCCAATAACAAGCTAGGGAACGATTGCTTTGAAGTTATCTCCCAGCTATCATCACTACGTGATCTCAAGATCGGCAATAATGACCTTTCGGGCCCTCTTGATCCACGTATCTCGGGACTACAAAGTCTAGAAGTCTTGGATCTTCACCGAAATTCTCTGACTACTCTGCCTGAAGACCTGGCGGAGCTTGTCCGTCTTCGTGTATTGAATGTTAGAGAAAATAAGTTAGCTTCTCTTCCTCTCCGAAGCCTACGCAATCTGCCCTTAGCTGAGCTTCTTGCTTCGAAGAATAGACTGTCTGGTGCCTTGATCATGGAAGAAGTGGATGAGATGCCGAAATTACAGGTTTTGGATGTTGCTTGTAATTCGCTCACTCTTTTGAGTAAAAGCGGAAAGCTAGCGCTTCCATCACTTCACCAACTCGACTGCTCATCGAATCGAATTACAGAACTACCAGATTTAACTTCCTGGGAAAGCCTTCTTACGATCGCGGCCGAAGATAATAATATCTCGGCTATCCCAGCCGGGTTTGTAAAACTAACGAAGTTGAAGAATGTCGACTTCAATGGCAACAACATCAAAGTCTTGGACGATAACATCGGAGGAATGACCAACTTGGATGTCCTTCGCATCAGTGGGAATCCATTACGGGATAAGAAGTTTGCTAGCATGAACACCGAAGACCTCAAGCGCGCTCTAAAAGCAAGAATGGCTCCAGCAGATCACCATGCTGACCAAAACGGCGATAATGACGGAGCCTTTTACTCAGCGCCCGTATCACCAATTTCGCCTCGCCCAAGTTCCTCAGACTGGCCAGTCAAAGCTGGAAACATTCTAGACAGATCCAACACCCAATCTCATTCTCTCAATCCTGTCGCAGCAGCCCAAGTTGCTGCAAATAATAACATCAAAGCTCTCGAACTTCATCACAACATGTTCAAGGAGATCCCGAGTTCTATTGCCTTCTTCGCATTTACTCTAACTACTCTGAGCCTGGCCCACAACGAACTCAATGGCGACAGCTTCATGAAGGATGATCTTGAGCTGCCAGCTTTGAAGGAGCTAAATTTGAGCTCAAACACATTCAATTCGCTACAGCCCTTAATACAGAATCTCCAGGCGCCACAGCTGGAGAAGCTTGACATTAGCTTCAATCGACTTACTTCACTACCAAGCTTGAGGCAACATTTCCCCAATTTAATCAATCTTTTCGCGTCCCATAACACAATCAGAGAGTTGTCTCCGGACTCTGTCAAGGGCTTGAGAATTCTGGATTGCAGCAGCAACGATATTAACAGCCTCAATGCTCGCATCGGACTTCTCGGTGGCCCGGGTGGTCTTGAACGTCTCGATGTCAGTGGAAATCGCTTCCGAGTTCCTAAGTACACAATTTTGGAGAAAGGCACAGAAGCAACACTCACATGGTTAAGAGATCGAATCCCAGCAAACGAGGCGGCTGCAACAGATGTTGATTAGTTGGGGGTTCATCATAGGTGTCCTGTAGAATATTCTAATGAAGGCTTCGGGGTGCTGCAAGACGGGTTGCTGGCATCAATCCGTGGCGAGAGTTGATTGGATTGTGTATAAGTTAATCGCCAATCGTTTGTACATGATAGTTAGCTAATATTAATTTTGTTTGCCCTGCTAAATCTGACTCGCTCTAATATGCTCTGCCCTCGATATATCGCGTTTGACTAAAGATTTTTTCACACTTCAGGAGGAAACTCAGGTCGTAAAAGAGATAGTATTCCCGCTCAGCAATACCCTATGGCAGCAAGATGAGCTCTCAATCTCGATGGACATGAACCATACCTCTATCCAGATCTCAGTCTTTGAGTTTTGTCCCATGACGTACCAGATGCGGTTTTATTCAACATTCCTCGAGGTTCTTGTCGCGTAAACTGCCCAGCAAATTGCGCTTCACGTGTTCGCGATTTCGACCGAGGTTCGTTCACAAGCCATCCTTGACATTCTGTCTAACAAAACCCACCTAAATTCAATCAACAACAACAACACGATCAATGCCACGATAACAGTAGACCACGATGGCCTCAACATCTGATTCAGGGCCGCCGCCTCCCCGTGACCGAATATCCGCCAAGTCTACTGCGGACCCAATACTCCGCAACGCTCTGCGGTATACTATAAGCTCGAAGGAGTATGAGACATTGCATAAGTTTATAATCTCGCGGAGTAAGGTGCTGCAGAGGAACGCGCCGAGTGTCGCGAAAGTGGAGAAGCTCTTGGTGAGGGATGGGAGAGATGATTACAATGCTAGTGCTGTGAGGGCGAGCCTGCGGTTGTTTCTTGCGAGTGCGGCCGGTTTGAAAGCTTGGGGAGCTATTAAACAGAGATTTATGGGAGTTGATTCAAAGTGAGTTGGGAGAAATGAGGGATTTGGACTTCAAATATAGGAACTAGAAAACTAATTGGACTTAATAGGAGGAAAACATCACTCTGGAAAAGCCCAAACTTCCGATTGAGCTTGAGTCTTTCTACAATATTACTACTTCATCGCGTACTCTTCCGCTTCTTCACACGATTACGAGCACATCTCCTCACGCCAGAAGCAAAACCATTTAGACAGCGTAATAAAAGGACGACACGAACACTGACGTCTACTCTTGCGCCAGCTGTTGGGGCGAGTTTAGCGGGATTTATGCTAGCGGTGTATCCGAATGATCAATTGAGGGTCACCATTTCGATATATGCTCTAAGTAGAGCCGCGGAGTTTGCATACAACCATGCAGAGGATGAGGGTTGGATTTGGGGGAAAGAGGAGAGTAGGTGGGAGAGGCCTTGGTGGTGGGGAAGTTGGTTGTTGTTTCCGTTGAGTTGTGGGCAATTGCTTCATGCCTTTGTTTTTGACAGAGATTGTTTTCCAAAGGTAAGAGCAAGGTCTTAAGTTTTGGATATTGCTAACGTTCTTAGGCGTATGGAGATTTCATTCTCAAGCACTCACCGGAGTATATACAAACCATACCAGAGGGCTATCCAGCAGCTCTTCCCTGGCCAAGCACGTATGAGGTTGTTGATAATCTGGCCGAAATGGCTAAACTCAACTATCCGTATGTCAGAATCCTCTCTCTTATTGATCACCAGCTAACGAAACTAGTCCATTCATATCTCCAATCCTCTTCCCCAACAACAAGCACACACTCCCCGCTAAACTCAGCAAACTCGCCCCCATAACTTCCCCTGCCCACCCCCTAATCTCCTCACTAACATGTGCCGTCCTTCATCCATCCGACCCTTCCTGCCTCCGCACCTACTTGACGTACTGGATCCGTGTCTTTCCAGGCTTAACCCGCTTTTTCACCGCCGTCTTCGTCGTCCTCTCCCTCCCCTCCTACAAAACCTATTACAAAGCCCCTATTACAACACTTAACAAACTCGCCTCCCGAATCCTCCTCTACTCCTCGTTCGTCGCCGGTTCCATTGGCACGTCTTGGGGGGCGATATGTTTCTTCCAGCAAGTCCTCCCAAAACACCTTCTCGCTACTCAGCGCTTCTTCTTCGGTGGCATGCTAGGTGGGCTTTGGGGTTTCATTGTAAGGAAACAAGCACGCGGGGAATTCCTCTACAGTGCTCGTACCTCCCTAGACTCTCTTTGGAAAGTGGGTCGTAAGCGGGGGTGGTGGCGTGGAATCCGAGGCGGTGATGTGTGGCTGTTCGTGTGCAGTTTGATGGTCATTAATGTTGTTTATGAGCGAGATGCGAGGAGTTTAAGAAGCGGTGTTGTGAGGAGAGGTGTTAGTAGTCTAAGAGGTGAGGGATTTAGGGATTTTGTTGCGGAGGAGGAGAAAAGGATTAAGGATGCGGAGCGGTAGATGGGGAAATGGAAAGGCCTAGAGGGAAATGATGGGGTGAAGTTATTTATGCGATAATGATTATATGATAGGTTATAATGAGGTGATATTAGTAGCATATTTTGTAGTATTATTAGTTATTTAATAACCAGACTCTTGAACGCCATGACTTGGTTTGCTTATGATAAATTTCGCTTGGTAATGTTCCTGTGCTCTTTTTCTCGATGTGCTTCTGTATCTAGTAAGAATAACTAAGACAATCTTACCACCCTTTCATAATTATAAATCCTACCCAAAGTTACAGACCAGCTATCAACAATGGACGAGGTGGGTGGTTCTTCGTATGGGCTCACCTCGACTTATCCCATAACAAGGCCTTAGGTTAGATTTGAGTTGGGCGATTACGTGGATTCACCCGTTGATGCCCAAGGCTTGTGACATCGACTCCACTCCCAACTTCACAAATCCCACGGCCTCACTTACAATCCATCAACAAACCAATATTCACAATTGAAAGCCAACTAATGAGTCTGGCAACTACTCTGGTGGTTTCTCTGAGGAGCCAATTTCTCCGACGATTTATCGATCGATATCTATTCCACAATTTCGAGGTTCACAACCACTAAAGCACGAAAGATCGAGCATTCCAAATTCCCGACGTGATGCTCATTGCTTCACGGACTGAAAATTTACGACATTCATATGAAATAGACGATCTGAAACTTGGAGCGTGGATAGCAAAGCCTACCGCCAGAGTTAATGATCGCTTCCTGAAATCCCAAATCCTGCTTGAGATCAGACAACTCATTACTGTAGCCACCAGCTTGTTTCAATCAAAAGCCTCTCATAATTCTTACTTAATCTGAATTCTCGTCTCTATATTCTACTTTTGGAGTGCTATTTCACACAAGGAACAAAGGGGCTGTTTTAAAATATGTGAAGCCATGTCGGCAATTGTGAACTATTGGAACATAAAAAGATCCATATAGCGGGTGTTACCTCCTCCCTCTTTAATAGTCGTCCTTATCGCTCTAGTTAGACGCAGTCATTTATGGGAGGGATTCTCCCCCGTACGTTTCCCGTCGTGATCGTACTTATTGAGTTACACTTAATTTAGTCCGTGATTTCAAGCATTGTCGTAATTCAAGACTCTTTCTCCTACACTTGTGGCTCTATTTGTTATCTTCTGACGTGCCTCACACCAACAGTTTCTGAACTCTCTATAGTCCTTGGCCAGACCATAACCGACGCCGGTTTAGAAACTATTCAGGACTCAATACCTAGCATCGAGCTCTCTCATAGAGATAATCCATCTTCCCTCTTCATCTCGCTTCCGTCCCTCAAAGTCTACAGAAATTTTAGTGCACACCGGTATTCATATTGCACAAATTAAAAATGTCTAGCCCATTCAATAAAATCCAGGAAATGTTCAGTGTTATCATCCTGGCGTCACGAGAGAAAGATCCCGACGTTAACGAATAAACACAGAGCCAAGAACTTCACTGTCTTCGAACTCCTTGTGAGATGGTAGAGTCATATAAGTTGAAAAAGATAGTTTCTATCCCTTGCCCTCAGTACACTCCAATTCTAACTTCTTTTGTTTTAAGTGTTTGTTCAAACTCTCAATTCTACTTGACGCAAGAATGCTACTGGTCTTGCTACCCTCTCAAATCTCCCCTCAGAGCTACCACTTTTCACATATCAGACACGGGCAGCTGCATTTTAAAGTCGTCTTTAAGGGGTTCATACCGATCTTTGGGAACTTTTCTTTTTAAATGACTGAGGCAGTCAAATTGAAGGAATTGTGTTAGAAGAGGGCGGATGCCGAGAAGTGTTCGTGATGCAAATCATGCGTGTAAAAATCTATTTTGTCTCGCAAATATAATAACACACTTCTTCATTCCACCGGAATCTATAATGTACACTATTGCCATAACCATCCCCACTCTCTACTTGATACTTTTTCATGACTTCTTACTTTTTACACTCTGCCCCTCGTTTCTTCTAAGATTTTCTCACGACTCGTCCAAGTTCTCCAAGCGATGTGTTGCATAATTAGGTTTGGAGTCCATTCCGAGTACAAGAAGTTCATAATAATGATCAGATCGCGGGTAAGTCTCTAAATTTGGTGAAATCTTTGGCGATTTTGCTCAAGCCTCAGTACGAGGGTTTGAATAACTGGCCCTGTTTACATATTTGTGAACATCAACAGAAATAGATATTTCAGAGTTAGGGTTACTTGTATAGAGAGACTCCCGCGCTTTTCGGCTCTTGCTTTATATTTTCATCACCTGCGTGCTTGTTCGCATAAGCATGCCACACCAAAATTGAATATGAAAGCATCAACTCACTTTTTCGGACTTGGCCGTTGATGATTGAATAGTGTTTTTGAAGAGGTCAACGGTCACAGTCGGTCCTTAGTGTCTTGCTCTCAAGACGATTTGATAACTAACGGCATGTGGGAGAGTACTTGAAGGATATTTCAATTCGGCAAAACTCGGTGTATCTGAGGTTCTTATACGGTGCTAGGGAGATACATGTGGGACTTTCCGCATCTAACCATGTTTTTGGGCGATGGAAGTGCAAAAAGTGCTCATGTATAACTTTGGCACCTCCAGGATACAAGAGTAAGAAGTGTTCGCTGGCACATAACCGCTTTTATGTCAACCAAAGCTTAGAACGTAAAAGAAGCGCTGGTTAAACTCCAAGCAGGAACCCTCCTTCTAGTCCATTGACTTAGTAGAACAAAATCAGTATCTTTGCTGCTACTCAGTGCGAGCAATGATCTTTTCGGCGATACATGCTTTCCCCGAGGTCTTCTGACAGGGTATATTAGTCATATAAATTTGGGTAACCATGGAAATTCGACTTTCTGCACTTCAAGGGTTTACAGTTGTCTCCGACACGGCAAGGCTATGGCTTGCACCGCGAATTCTAAAGTAATGGAGGCTACCAACTTCCATCATGCCAAACCACCTTGAGTGACTCTCGGTGTTGAATTGGCGCGATCAACGACACACCAGACCAAATCTGCTTCGGCAATGAGCTACTCTATAGGGACTCAATACAGTCTGAGCTCTTCAATCTTCAGTCACCCTGAATCGTACTTATCGGCGAACACCGAATGGGCGTTTGATGATTCGATCAAAGTTGAAAATGGCGGCGAACAATTCGACGATGATGGACGACAAAAGCACAGCAGGCAGATAGGCCGACCCCCGAATAAATGGACTTGTATGAGGCTACGGAAACTGATTAGGCTGTACCTCTTGACGGACTTGGAGCTGGACAGCATCATAGACCGTCTCCGCACAGATGATTTCCAGCCATGGTCAGCAGGATTCCCCTTCTTTGGCACAAATGAGTGGCAATTAACATATTACAGCAAACGTAACGTCCAAGAGAAGCTCAATCGTCATTTGCAACCTCAACCGAACAAGATCCGACCGAAAGGAGATACCAAGATATTTCGCAGACTGCTATTTGAATGTAACACACTCCAAAAGTCTCGACGGATACGAAAGCAACGACATAGAGAGAGGCGTGAACAGGAAGAGAGGTCATGTAAAGAAAGTGTTGCTGAAAGATATGAGGAAGGCATTGCCCTTGTAACCACACAAACTGCTGGCGATTTCTCCTGCATTCCAGCTGGTCCTCCTACCACCATTGAGCCAATCAATTATGAGGAAAGTCCATTCAGCGCCGAAGCATTGGGACTTCCAGTCCCATGTTCATCGCTGGTAGATGAACAGGACAACAGCTTCCTCGCTTCTGTACCCAATATGGACGTTGATATACCTACTCCCCAAGTCTGTACATCAACTTTGGAAGTTCCTGGCCCGTTACTTGGCTGGGATTCTGTGGATTCTGGACTACTGCCCCTGCGCCCTTTCCATGCCCTGGAAAAAAACGATCCAAGCCATCACAATTATCCCTCAGGGGATGATTATGACATCAATGCACTTTTCCCAGATATTTTATTTGATTCGAGTCCAGAGCCCCCTTTTTTCAGCATGGGTTTTGATTCTGATTTCGGACCAAGGGCTGCAGCAACCTCAACATTCCCACCTTCACGTAATGAAACCACGGACGGATTTAATGCCTTGGATGGGATGAATGAAGGCTTGCCTGGTAATCTAGTCAGCGAACTCACTCAACCCATACCACTGTCTGATTCACAAGGAAAATGCCCAGCGGTCAACTCTACACACCTGCGAGATTCTTTGAATGCTGAATATAGCCTTCTTTCAGGAACATCGTGCTATGACTTTGATATTGTGACTACCATTGCTCCGAAATCACGTCCAATTTCATCGTCGAACCAAGACCATGCGGAACCAGCTGTATGTTCTTCTATTACCCCCCGAACCTTCAAAAGTTCAATATCTATCACGGACACCTCAAGCATATCCAGAAGATCTTCGTTCTCAAGCTCTAAAATCAGCTCGCTTTTAAGCCGGATGTCTCTTAGTTCAAATTTGCTTGACGTACAGATATGCCCTAAACCCACGAGTTCTTCTACAAGGCTATCAATTGAGGTCAACACTCCTTTGATCATGCTACCAGGCATATTTCCAGAATTTTGCTGGCATCATATGAACAAAAACAGACTTCGTCATTGTAGCGAGTGGGATGGAAGTCATATGTGTTACTCTAAGCATCATCGCACTAGCACGCCGACCCATCGAAGCTTTCGTGTGGATATCTTTTCAAGAATTGTTCAAAGTACCATTCGACGGAAAGATATCCATGAAATAGATACTTTTGGGAATTCAGTTATCCACATTGCGACCACTATGCTATCACCCCCAAGCTATTTGATCTCACTCATCAAGATGGGTGCCAATGTGAACAGCTTGAACAACGCTGGACAAACCTTCCTTCATTTGGTCAAGCCAGAGATTCTTAGTCACTATATTGACTTCTGCAATTTACTTGAGATTCTGAGCGCTCGAAATTTCAACTTCCGTCAGCTCGATCATCTTGGGCAAAGCCCACTTCATCTCCTATTACGACCTTGGATCCTTTCAGACATACTTCAAGCCATCATAACTAAACTTCACACCCTTCTCCTTCATAGACACATATCAACCGCGCGGGATTGCTTTGGTTATACTGTCGTGGGACAGATGAATCTGCAGGATGATCGTTCTTCTGGACTAAACCTCGACCAAACACTGTTATCTCTTGCTTGTGAGACAGAAAAGCACATCATTGACCCACGGGAGCTCCAGCCATCGAAATTCAAAGGCTGGCAAGAAGGCCAAAACAGCAAGGACGATATTTCTGCTCGTAATTATGAAAATCACCCCTTTATCGAAAGGGTTGATGATCTGTTACAGTACGAGCAACATGTCGATTACTGGAGGACTATAGTCGCGGCAAATAAAACACCTTCGGTCGAGGAATCAAATGGGAGGAATGGGCTTCATTGCTTGGCTGCATCATCTTTGGTTTCCAAGGACATGCCTCTTCCCACCGCTCTGTTAATTCAACTCGAGAATCTGACAGCGCGAAACTTCACTGATACGAGCAATGAGCGGGTAGGCCTCGTAAAGTCACTACTTGACGCAGGGGTCGATCCCAACAACTACGATAATGGCGGCAATACCCCCCTCATGGCATTCGTCTCCAATAACCACACCTATGAAAGCGAAGAATCCGTAATACTCATACTGAATCTTCTACTTGAACGAGGAGGTGACATTAACCGGCGAAATCGCCAAGGCGAAACACCTCTCCATCTATCCATCAAACTCGGCCGTCGAGCAGCCACAGGAGTCCTCTTAGCCTCCGGTGCCAACATCCACGCTCGTACAAGTCATGGTCTGGGGGTCATCGAACTTGGGCAAAAACATTGCTTGGAAAATAAAGAGGATGGGAATCTCTTTGGGCAAATCATGGTGTGCATGTCTTTGGCGGCTAGCTTCGGGGCTGTGTCCGAGCCGACGATTCTTGATGAGTGGGGATCGCCTGAGTGGAGAATCAATTCTCAGGTTCGTGGTGGGACTAAGGGGTTTAAGTTGGTCAAAAAATTTATAGGCGGAAAAGTTCGCGGGCGGAAGGGGAAAAAGTGTCTGGGTGTCAAGACGAGTGCGCTTTAGCTCATTAGGATGGTGTTGTGGTGTAGTTTAGAGACAAGGCAGTGGTATTTTAGGACATAATTCAACTGTATAATAAGGTAATATTTCATCTTTGTACGGTTTTGAACAAGGACAAGCTTTCCGCTCTTGCGGTAGGAAGCAAAGGAAGAACGTCGATTACTTTAAGCTAAAGTTCAGGGGGATATAGACTTCATCTATATCTTCCTTAATCCACTGCCCACTTGAAATCCCTTAAAAATAACCATCTACTCCCCTCAACCCACCCCTTCCTCACAAACTCATTCGCGCTCCTCGGGAAGAAATCTACCACACCAACAAGCGTATCATCATGTGCCATAACCACCAACACCCGATCACTAGCATCTGCCTCCATCACCTTCTCCAGCGTCTCCATAGCCTGATCGACATCCGCCGCGACACTTTTGCCGTCTGGAAGTCGGGCAATCTCGTAGAAGGGCTTAGATTTGTCGCCGTCGCGGAGAATATCTTCAAAGAGAGCGCCGGGACAAGGTTTGGCAGAACGGGGGGAAAAGGGGTTGGGAGAGATGTTGGAGGGAAGGGGGAGGTAGGTTGAAGGGCGAAATTCACCGCCGTGATGGGCTGCGTCTCCGCCCATAAAGATGAAGGAGTCTGGGGACGTTGTGACGCGGGCTAGAGCGCACATGTGGCCCACGGCGTGGCCTGGGGAGTCGAGAAGGTAGAGAGAGCCGTCGCCGAAGTAGTCATGTGCGTGGAAACGACCGATTTTGAGGTTTGAGGAGAATGAGATTTCTTCGACGTCTCGACCTTCGAAGTCAGATTCGAGGAGAGGTGACTCTTGGCTCTTGGGGTAGGCAGGCATAAAATTCTTCTTGAATCCTGGACCTACGACGAGTTTTGTTGAGGATGGGAAAGTTGAAGGGTCGCCTGTGTGATCCCAGTGCCAATGGCTCCAGATGATCGCTTCGATGTCTTCACCTTTGATGCCATTCTCTTCAAGTTGTTCTCTAACACCTCGCTCAACAGTGACTTTCCAGCCGCCGTCCTTGATCCGGTTCCTGATTTTGGGTGAGAAACCGTCTACATCTTTTCTCACTCCCAGATCGAATAAGAGATTTCGAGAGGAGGGATGTTCGATGAGAAAAGAGAAAGCCGGACAAGAGAGTGTTGAGAAGCCTTTGATTTGGGGTGACACGAAACCTGATAGAGAGATCCCTGAGATGTGGGATGTCGTATCAATGATGCGAACTTGTACGGTTGTCTTTAAAGAAGGAATTTTAAGATCTGGAGCAAGTTGTGTCATCTCGAAGAACTGAGGTAGCTTATAAGGAAGCTCTATTTGAGAACTTGCGGACAAGAGTTGAGGTCCAGGCAGCCTTGAGAAGTGACAAGGAAAGGAGCAATCAAAGTTAGGTGTAGTAATTTACTACTAATTGCAAATGAAATATCAAGGGAGTCAAGGCTTTAGGAGAGTCAAAGATGCAGCACGCCGAGACTTCCGTTTATAAAGGCCAAAATGTAACAAGCAGCGTTGCAACCTGAGTCCACTAGGAGATGTGACGGGAAGAGTTCTGACGTCAGTGTACTGCTTCGTTTGTATTGCTCAAGTGTCCGTCCCTAAGTAGAAAAGCTATAATATAACAAATACAAAGCACTAAGCACCCTTGGGTTTTACTAATGACTATATAATGTGGAGAGAGATTCACTAACATGGTTGTGAAAGACGCAAGAGGAAGCTGGGGCAAGGCTGAGACTTTTTCAAAGTGGGGTGATAGAAGTACTGCCCAATTGTCTCTATTCACACTCGGTGACAGATTTCCAAGCTTGTGAATGGATGACTCGTCGCATTATCAAGAGCTAGTCATAATTTATTGGCCAATAGGCGAGGTCCGTCACTAAGCTGTCTGCCTCTGATTCATTAGGCTTCCCGCGCCCGAACACTTTTTTGATCCTCTGGAAACTTTTCCCCCAATATTTCTGCTTTTTGCAACTCAAGCAAAGAATTTTGGCAACTTAACTTTGGCATCACACTTGCTTTTGAGAACCCCAAGTATCCTTCAAGATGGTCGTCAAAGAATATGTGACCTATAACCAGGTTTGCTGCACCAATAGCGCCCCGCACCCTACATAATAAGACAGACAAAAGCTAACAGCTCTGTAAATAGGTCCACAAACTATGCCAGGAAGCCGCACCTCGAATATTGGAGGATTTCCAACCTGAACTCATGATTGCGATCGGTGGAGGAGGATATGTTCCCGCGCGCATCTTGCGATCATTCCTCAAGCGACCAGGCTCTTCCAACATCCCCATCCAAGCCATCGGCCTCTCCCTCTACGAACAACTCCCCTCCACACACCCCTCTGGCTCAAATACACCCGGAGAAGTCGAGCAACCCGGCACAAAGGTTACCCGAACACAATGGCTTGATCTAACTAGCTTGGGCGAAATGGAGAACTTAGTCGGCAAGCGAATCTTGATCGTAGACGAGGTCGATGATACCAGAACTACTCTCGAGTATGCCGTCAAGGAATTGGAGAAGGATGTCGAGCTTGCGCGGCAGAAGCTGGGATACGAGGGAGAGAAGACCAAGTTTTCGATTTTTGTTTTGCATGTAAGTATTGTTTTCCTTGGCATATCGTTCTCGTAGAACTCTTGCTAATATATTCGCGCAATAGAACAAGAACAAGGAGAAGAAGGGCCATCTACCAGAGGACATGTTAGATGAGAACAGATATCTTGCTGCGCGTACCGTTCCTGATGTTTGGATCTGCTATCCTTGGGAGGCTACTGATATAGACGAGCATGATGCTTTGGCTGCTAAGCAAACTAACAAGTAAATTTGTCTTGGGGTATGGAGTTCGTCTGGGTTGCAGGATAGAGATGATGGGAGGAGAACTGCTTGGAGTGCTGGTGACACATTGAACATCAAGATAAATATCTCGCGTATTCCGGGATAAGCACCCTTTATCTTAGTGAATGTCCCACTGCGGGGTTCCAGATAGAGCCACCCCCATGTCGCTAAAGTGTGCAACATGCAACATTTCACAAATATTCTGGAAAGCACCTCATCCATGCTATAAATTCTGCTTTGAAATCGTGCACCTTAATCTATATATACTTCTCCAACATCATCATCTTCACAATGGGTGGAGGATTAGATTATCCGAACTCTTCAATCATGACAGCCAAGGAGCGTATCCTCTGTCTCCTTCCCTTTCCAGCGAATCAAGAGATCCTAGATAGCATCGTGAAGGCGCATCCGAATGTGGAGTTTACATACAGACAATTCGAATGGAACAAGAAGAATCCTGTTGTGATACCTGATGAAGATGGTAACGTACTTCCGTTTCCTTCCTGGAGCGGTGACGAGGCTTGAATATAGATAGAGATTGAAACGAGTCTTGCTAATAAAAATATAGAGCTATACAAGAAAGCCACAATACTCGTCACGATTGGTCGTGTTCCAAAACCAGAAGTGGCGGGAAAGATTAAATTGATCCATGTATTTAGCGCTGGCGTTGATTGGTTAGAGAACACTCAAATTGTAAGACTATGTTCATCACTTCATCACTTCCAACGCTCATTATCACTATCACTCGATGTGTCTTCACAAAAAATGATCCCATTATTTCACCATCAAGTGAGAGGAGTTTTATGGATGTTTTCGCTTTTTTATGCGCTTTGATCTATCGTGTCGGGTCATTCAACTATGTCACCCGTAAAGCAGAGATCTTCAGCATTTGCTTTGCTTGCAACTAGTCCTTGTGTATACCAAAAGTGTACATTTCAACTTGAGCTCATGTCTCTTCAAGTTCCACTTGTGAGCATATAAACTCCCACTTGTATTCCATAGTTTGAAGCTCAGACTTTTTGTGTACAATAATATTAGGGTCTTGACACTCAACTTGGGAAACTGATGATGTCTAAACCGAGCGATTATTCTTGCTTTTATTAGCGCTCGAGATTCTTTACTATCTTATGTATGGGACCGAATATCACTCCCTCTTGGAATTTGGACATCTCGCTTCTCAGCTCTTCTCGGTCGCTGCTCCAACTAAATAAATCTCAGTGGCGCGATACAAAAATCCCCATAACAAACTCCTCTGGAATACACGCACCGCAAATTGCCGAATGGGTGATCCTACAAATCCTCTCCCTCACGCATCACCAGAAGAAGATGCTCTCATGGCAATCCCAACATATTTGGGGAAATGGACGACAACTAGCGCCTATCAAAGACAGCGTAGGGAAGAGATTAGGAGTCCTAGGATACGGCGCCATCGGACGACAAGGTAAACGCCACTCGACTCTTGAGATTGACAAATATTCTAACACATGTCACAGTCGCCCGCCTCGCGAAAGCCCTTGGCATGGATGTGATAGCCTACACAGCATCTCCCCGTGAGACACCAGAATCGAAGAAAGATCGTGGCTACATCGTCCCCTCAACCGGCGACCCTGATGGTCTCATCCCCTCCGCCTGGTTCTCAGGAACCTCCAAATCTGCCCTGCACACCTTCCTCTCGCAACCACTCGCCTACCTCCTCATCGCCGTTCCTCTCACCCCTTCCACACGGCACATGATTTCGACCCCCGAATTCAAACTCCTGTCTGCTAACAAACCGATCATCATCAACATCGCGCGCGGCGCCATCATTGACCAACCCGCCCTCGTCGAAGCATTGAAGATTGGGGATGTGGGCGGTGCGGCGCTAGATGTCACGGAGCCAGAACCCTTGCCGAGCGAGAGCGAATTGTGGGGGATGGAGAATGTGGTGGTGAGTCCGCACGTGAGTGGGAACGGTACGGCTTATTGGGAGAGGAGTATGGATATTCTTGAGAAAAATCTGGGAAGGATTGAGAAGGGGAAGGGTTTGTTGAATTTGGTGGATCGGGGGAGGGGTTACTAGAATGGTAAGTAGGGTTACGAAGGGTGGATAGGTTGATTGAGAGCGGTAGTAGCTTTAGGCGCTGTTCCAGGAGACAGGAATCATCAACAGCAGTAAGAGAGCTGATACAGGTAACGATGACCGAAGGAATAAACTCCCCATGATATTTTCCGTAGAAATTCAGACTCAAGATGAACACGATGATACTCCCAAGCACCCATCTGACTCGCACACTATATACACATGCCAAGGAACTAGGCTATACTTTCATTTCCATAAGAAAACATGAGCGTATATAGTTCTATTCTCACCAGACGTTATCAGCATTACTTTCTTGCATATATAATCTCCATCACGTACTCGCAAACTAGCCATCGTCGAGTCAAATAGTTAATTCTCCATCAGAGTCGCTTCTTTTCCTCCTCCTCAGGTCATTCGTCATTTGTGATAGAGAACAGAGTAGTTTCTTCTCATCTACAGCAATTGCAATCCCTCTACCTGTCTCTGCATCCAGACTCTACACCAAACTACAATGTCAGAAATTCGCAGATTTGCTTAGCGCACAGCCACTTAACACCCAGATGTCCATAAGGTAGACTATTCACGTAATTTTTGTTTGCCGTCGAGAATTACTCTGTTGTCGAGAACTTTCGAATCCTCGCGCTCAATGACCTTTTTGTTTTCAGGTAAAATGTAACACCTTTATAAACCTTGACATTCACACTAGCTTCCACGAGAGACTGCCATCGTTACAAATAGCAAGCTTCTTCAAGGTAAAAACGTGCAAGAAGTCATCATTTGGCAAAATTCGCCTACCTGGCGTACTTTTTGTGGCGGTATTTATTTTGGTGGTAAAGATGCTAGGTTTACATTGCGCTAGATAAAGCGCCGGGATATTTAAGAGATGTGGGCAAGGGAGATGAAAAGAGTTTGAAGGAATATGAGGTTTATTGGGTGTCATCACATTCTTGCTGTTATAGTTTCAAGAGCCTTCTCTTGGAACAAAATCAATCATACTAATTTGAACCTTCAATACTACCTACAGGTCGTATAAGAGCAAATGCAGGGGTACAACATCCCTATAATTAGCCAATCACCTTTTCAGGATATATCTTTTGGCTCTTGAAGTGGTTAAATCTCTCGGAGCAGTTAACATTTATTTGTCCATGTACAGAGTAATTACCTGTGCTATTGCTATCTAAGGCACTCCGTATCTAGATACTAGCATCAATCGCTAAAGGTGCTTTCTATGCTTCATCACCAACATCATACCAATTTTCTTTCCATAAAATAACTGCTACACATCCCACAAACTTTCTCAACCTTCGTACTTATAAGATTATGGGAACTTATTCTACGTACACATATGCGTATAGTCGATAATACCTAGGCAGAGTATTGGTTTGGAACAAACTTAGGGAGACTAGGATCTCTTTTCCTATCTTTAGTTATGTAATAACACTATTCTCTTTGTCCTGTTAATATTTCTTTCACTCATTTTATATGGAGGTGCGAGGGTTGTGATATTCCTAGGTATATGGGCAGTAGATACCCATGCTCTCATATGCTCCTATGCAGAGACAAGGAGAAGAATGTATTAGTGTTCGAAACAAATGTTTGTGAACAGGAAAGAGAGACGGTATGGTGTTACATTCTTCACACCCCATCCTCGCCAGTCAATCAGCCAACCATCTTAAAATTCACTCCCCTCTCTCCCTAGCATTCTCTCCCATTGCTATATAAGCGTTCTGACGATGTCTACACAAAGATGATCTGCTCAGGAACCAGGTCAAATTAGCGCCTATCAATAGGAGCCATGCCTTGTTCTCGCGGAGGTGGTAGTAGTATGATGCCTTGTACGAATTTACGGTGGATGGTTGACCATATGGGCGACGCAAGGGAGAGATAGGGTGAGTTCTTGGGTTTATATTAAGAGTTGGGGAGATTTGGTATCGAGGGTTGGGTTGTTATCGAAGACTGATAAGTGAATAGCCTACATTGACCAAGTTTACTTTATTATGCACCTGATACTAAGATAGTTATCTTTTCCCTTCCTGCAACTCTATAATTTATAAACTCAATCGGAAGCCAATGGGACAGCGACAAAACAAAACATGGGTATATTTTGAGATAAGGAAGAAGGCTACATAGTGAGGCTACCTCCTTCTATATTGTACATCAATGAATCTTTAAGCCATGCCTACTACCGGCATATACTTATCTCCTTCGAGACACTCTCTCCCCACTATTCTCACTATCATCGGACTATTCTTGCTACACGAGCCGTCATACCTTTTGAACACTAGATCGAGTGGACGATGAATATCCAGGTAACTCGCCAGCGAGATGGCCAAGCTGAAAACTCCCATATTTACTTCTAACAGTGATCTAAAACAAGATGTCGAGAAGGTAAGGAGAAATGTGGCGAAGAAAAACTGATGGGACCAAGGTGTGGATATCGCTAAATTCACATCTCTCTCTCTCTCATAGTTCAACTTACTCAACGGACAATTCAGAAGTCTCGGTAGAATAATTGAAGCTGGTGAATTCTCATCAACAACCACAAAGACGTGCAATTTTCTTCCCTCGATCGCAGAGGATAAACACTGATCAACATCCAGCCTTGTGCCTCTTCCACATCCCTAGAGTCAATAATCCCCATCATATTAAAATCGAAACCACAACCTTCACCTCAAATATCCACTCCCACCACAAATCCATCAAATCACACCCACGCTACGCCACGCCGCGAAACATGTCCTCCCTCAACTCAGCGGACACACCGTAATTGTCCTCAAACACCCCGAGCCATTTCTCCTCGGCCGCTTAGCCCCAAACAACCGATCCACCACCCCAATATCCCGCTTCGTCCACGACCCCGCGAGATGGTAGACCAGATCATGGAGTTTCGAATGCCTTAGAGTCTGTACAAGAGTTACATTCGCATCTTGATTTTTGCCGAGTGAGAAAGTTGTTTGTGGTGGGGTTGAGACGGGATGGTCAGTTGTGTGCTATGGGTGAAGGATGAAGGGTGTTGAGAATGTGATGGCGTAGTGGTTTTGACTAAAGACGTGGCGGGCTTCACTGCTGGTCTGAGTTGGGATGGAGTGGTTGGGAAAGATGGTGATGGTTATGGTGGGGTTGCGGGCATTGTGGATTGAGAGTGAGAGTATGCATGGTGTTGAGAAGACGTGGGACTGGATTTTAAGACGAAGTTCGATTGGAAATTGGGAGAACGATACAAGGATGAGATCTTATCGATGGGGGCGGTGAGATGTTAGGAGCTATTCAGATGATTGATGTTTTGATGAGGAGTGCTCTGAGTTGAGTTTGCATTGGCAGCTGTATATCTTCTGACAGAATTTAAGTGGGAGATGATATTCATTTGTTGGCTGGAGAAGCGTCGATTTTTATATAAGATTGATAAACAGGGATAGCCTGCTAGTGTTGAACTGAATTATGCGATGGAACCTTGTCTTTAGAGGATGCAAGTATCTGAGCCTCGAGATCAAAATACACGAAGATGTGAGTAACCTTCGTTTCATTCTTCTCCAAGGGCTTACAAGACAATGCCTCTCAACTTCTAACATGAACAAAGAGCACAATCACTTCACATAATACCAAATCAAAACAGAATATCTATTCAGATCACATAACCTACAACCCCCCATCACCGAATACAAAAACCTCAACCTCCTCTTCCTCACCACCAAGAACGGGCAACCTAAACTTACATTTTTCGCTAACAACGAACCTTTCTTTCTCCATGAGCTCGAAGAAAATCATCTCACTCTCATGTCTGATCTTCATAGCTAACGTTACTACAACCTCCTTATTCGCATCCCTGAGTTTTCCTAAGGTATTTACGAGATCTGGGACTACGTCCGGGTTGTAAGTGCAGTCTGCTACGAGGACAAGATCCCATTGCGTCTCAGATATACCCGAAGGGAGAGGACACGACCAATCAAGGACTTGATGGGATATGTCTGTTGGAGGGTGGGCGTTTGTGGGCTTGTTGGTGCGAGATGTGGTAACATTCGTTTCCAGTATTTCCGAGGCTTCGGGGAGGTCTGTAAGGAGAGTTTGATCTATGGTCTCGAAAGAGGATGCAAGTGTGATGCCCACAACGCCACAGCCAGCACCAAGTTCAATGACCTTAAGCTTTTTGCCGGAACGCAGTAGATTTTCTAAGATTGGCAAGGACTCAGGTTGTGACTTTTCGAGACTTTGATTATCGGCAAGTCGAGACAAGTAAGCCGAAAATACAAGTCCAGCATCCCTAGTGTCAAGCCGTTAGTGTGCAAAGAAATAGAGGACGTACCTGCGGCGAGTGCGTACCAAACGTGTCTTGCTATTGATTCTCCAGTCTCTTCCCAAATTTCAATTGCGCCTCCTCGATCATGCCACAACTGTCTTCTCGCAAGGCTTGGCTGGACAATTTTAGAAGACGTGGGGTTCAGCTCAATAGCCATGCTTCCGACATCGACAATACCACCCTCACTCCCCTGTTTAGACAGCACTGCGGCAAAGTTTCTGATGCTCTCACCATGTGCTTTTTTCTCTGGCATTGTTTTGACAACAACTCTCACCACTCCTCTATGGCTCCTCTTCAGACGAGCAGGTATCTGAAAGACCACCTCCAGGCTCCTCATCCCATCTTCGCCTTTCCATGACAATTCCATCGGGTTCACAAGTGAAAGGGCTTCATCTTCGGACACAAGAAGAGCACCTAGCTTGACATTCATGCGGAGGAACGACTCCCCAAGATCCGTCGTAATTGTGATTTTCGCGGATATCGAGGACGGAGCATTTCGCATGGAGTTGTCAATTAGGCGAGGTGCCTTGAGGAAGCGGATGTAATGCATGGTAGGCGACTAGGCTGCTCTCTAGAAGGTTACGAGTTAAGACAGCCTCTTCACACAGCCTCGGGCAGCCAAAGATGTCCACTTCTGATCAATGCCTGGTATTCCCAGCCTTGTTTCCCGATCCTCAATACCCAGCTCTCCCAGATACCCCGGTATCAGACTCCCCCTCCTTCCCGACCTGTCCTGACGATATCCCGACACTCCACCAACAATACCAACAGCCCCCAAACCTCTTCTTCCCTCAAATCCGCGTTCCGTCAACCACAGGTCGCAGGAAAGGTCCTAAGCGCTTATCCCTATATCAAGTACCGAGTAGCCTCAATCCGCCCTCTTCGCGATCCGAGCGGGTAAGCGCCGGGAGCTGAAAACCTGAGCGGCTCTACGAGAATGCGAGCAGCGGGGAGGTGAGATAAGGTAGGGCTGAGAATCGAATAGTAGCGTATCGTACAGTAGGCAGTAAGCGCAGCGCTCTCGTATCTCGCAGAACAATGAGGCGGTATGTGGTCGGATAAGGCTGTGTGCTCCTTTTCGTATCCTTTTCGATCTCGTCGTCCAACAGAATATCCCCTTCGCCAAACCCAGATCCTGACCCCACAATCTATCTCACAATCCCATACCCTTCGCGGCAAAATCCTCTTTTTGTCGTAAACAAGGCTATCTCTCTGGCAGAAAATAAAAACAATTAATCCCGAACGATGGATCTGACGCTAAAGGAGATCGCAGCGGTGAAGACTATTTTTTCACGACCCCGCCTCCATAGTGGGGTCGAGGCTCGGCTCGCAGCGCAGCCCCTCCAACTATTCTTCGAGCCCCCCAGTTCAGGCACGATGTTGGGTCTTCATACATCGCATAGCCGTCTATGACGCAGTTTGCAGTCATACACGCAGCGCTGGGTGCTACTTGTGTTGGTTAAAAGTGTCCTATCCAATTGCGAGGAGGGGGAATTTCTGTACCACGTATATGGGATTGGGAACGAATAGTTGGGCGTCAAGTGGAAGAGTTTTTTTCCCTTCTTGAAACCCATATGAAAGGGGAGATGAATTGCGATGCTGCTTTAGCAGACCGAGTATACCCTCATCAGTCTCATTTAGTATGTGTGTGTATATGTGTATGTGTGTGTGTGTATGTATGTAAATGTGTATGTGTGTGTGTGTGTGTGTCTATGTATGTATGTATGTATTGCTTGCTCTTGTGAGGTGTCAGGGTCTCCTGGGTCGGTAGGAGTGGAGGCGGCGGTGGTGGACACTCTTGTGGACACTCTTGTGGACACTCTCTTTGGACAGGGGTAAGGAAGAGCTCCTGGCTGACGATAGAAACTGGAAGGGGGATGGCAAGGGCAGAGAAGGGGAGAGAAGGGAAATGGAATGGCGGGAGGCGGTTGGCGACTTGGAGAAAAAGACGAGGGGCTTGGTTTTGCAGTTTGCACTGACACTGACTGGCTGGCACTCTGGCAGCACACTTGGGGCACGCTCGCCATCAAATACTCGACCATTTCCATCGCCCAGGGTCACGCGGGGGCGTCCTGACCTGTCTATTATTGACCATTGGTCAGTCACCAATGGACGGTCTAGGTCACCACAAGAGAGCTGACTGGACGACAAGACTCCAAGAGCTGGGATATCAAGAGACAGGGACACGTTGACTGATAGATTGAGGCTTGAGGCAAGGGAAGGGAAGGGAAGGGATAGGATGGGTAGGGGAGGGAAGGTGAGGCAAGGGAAAGGATAGGACGAGATAGGATGGGATGGGTGAGTTGAGAGCAGATGAGATATGAGCAGAAGAAGTCTGTGAGTTGGGCTCCTTATCATCGACCGACCACAAAACTCTCCAACCGCGAGAGTTTGGCAGCTGGCTATCTTTTTTGGGGTCAACATAAGATCAAAACCGGGGCTTCTCATGAACTACGACTAGGTGGGTGGATCTGACGCGCTGATCGTCGACATTGAAGTCGTTTACAAGATATGGGATCCGAAGCGTGTCAAGTCTGAAAACCCCCAAGCCAAAGAGCCATACAGCCAAAGAGCCATACATCCATACAGCCAAAGAGCCAAGAAGCCAAGAAGCCAAGTTGCCAACGTCACTGCGTATTGATGATATTGCTGGGCGGCTTGGGGGTTCTTGGGGCACAGAAATCTTCAAATCACAGGTCAACAGCTCGTGTGACGCTGGTTGTGGCTCGTGGCGGAGAGATTGAGAGCGTGAGAGCGTGAGAGAGTGAGAGTGAGAGTGAGAGTGAGAGTGAGAGTGAGAGAGTGAGAGCGCAGCAGCGCAGCAGAAGCCCGAGTCGAGACAAAGAGGATTCCTGACCATCACGACCAATCGTAGCTGTTCCTTTTGCTGACACAGATTTGACGAGACCAGTCATCTGGTGACGATTAACTCTCCACCAGTGCAAATCGAGTCAAGTCTCACGGTACTGGCAGAAAACGGTGAAAGGCCAAGGTTAGTCAACGTCGTGATCCTCTTCCTTGCTCTCGAGCCCGGTTGAAAACTGCACTGTCTGGCCCTCTGCACAGCCGGCTCGCTCTCTCATCTGCTCTCGTCTGCTCTCGCTTCTCTCGTCTGCTCTCGCTTCTCTCGTCTGCTCTCGTCTGCTCTCGTCTGCCCTCGTCTGCTCTCGTCTCGTCTCCTATCTTTGACGCTTCCTTCGAGCGACTCCCATGTGGTATCTCTTGACCATCTATATCAAAAACCGAGATCATATGGTCGGCGACCCATACCGCCATGTGTTAGCTCAGGGCTGAAGTGCGAATCCGAGACGTGCCCTCCCCATCTCCGCCTCGCGGGTGCAGTCGTGCCGTAGCACTACAGCTCTCTGTTAAGTGCTTTTTGGCTTTCTGTCGTGATTCGATTCCAACAGAGATTGCCTTGTGGTTGCGCATGAAAAATCATTCTAATGGGGTGAGAGGGAGGAGGAGAAGATGACGAAAAGGACAAGACTACCAAACGGCATTGAAAGGCGTTATTCGTGCTACAACGTTGAGCAGAGTGCAGATGGATTGGCGGACCGACTGAGGTCTCTCACCCAGGAAGTCGTGACCAAGACGCGATGATGTTGCCGGAGTCTGGACGAGGTTGGAGCCAGAGCCGCCTCACTCTCTCTCGCCCGAGTCGCCTGTGCTCAACTGCCTTGCGCAAAAGTTGGGGGTCACTCTGGGTCACTCTGCATCAAAACGGCTGGCAGGGCAGTGGCAGTGGCAGTGGCAGTGGCACTGGCATTGGCACTGACACTGGCACTAGACTGGTACTAGGTCACCACTAACTGGTACTAGATTGGCACTAGACTGGCACTAGATTGTCACTAGACTGGCACTAGACTGATACTAGACTAGCCTTAGACTGGCACTCGGCTGGCACTAGAGAGATTGCCTGCCAACTTCATCTTGGCGACCTCGACATCCCTCCACAAATCACCAGCTAAAACCCCCAAGACCCCAAAGAAATCCGACGAGGTCCCTCAGACCCTCAGACCTCGTCGCTTGCTGTGGAGAAAGTCAATCTAGTCTAGGTTCGTGCTAGATCTGAGTCGTACATTGCTGGAACAGGCAAAGCGGATCCATTCCTCGTGGGAGAGCGGGAGCCGCGCTGGGGAGGGAAAGATAACGCTGCAAGAAATCCAGCCACTTCTGATGAGGACTCGGGAGATGCTGATGACGGTCGCGGGATTGGACAGGACACAATCAATTGTGGGAATTGAAGGATGGAGGCGTCTGAGGCGGCTGAGGGGCACCGAAACCAGATAAAGCCCATGGCGTGGCATCGTCAAGAAGATACGCAGCCCTGGTGATAAAGACGACGACCGTGCCTCGTTCGTAGTCGCCTTGGACATTTGGTTGAATTGCGGTCGGCGATGATGCATTCGGTGACGGTGCATTTGACCACGGTGTATTTGACAACGGTACGGTGACCTTCAACAGGTCAGTCCCAGGTTGAGGCTGTCTGGCTGTCTGGCTGTTCTTCAAGCCTGTCTTTCTTGCGGAGAACTTCCGCCTGACAAATCCCCCAGACTGCAACTCGAGACGGACCAGGTCCTCTGATTCCTCGCCTCTGATTGGTGACTGCTTTTATCCAAGTGGGTCTCCAGCACTTCATCCCCGCTTTTCTCTGCTTCTTATCATGTTGATAAGGCTTCTGATATTGCAGACAAAGCCGACTTTCCGCGTCTTTGTCGACGAGGGTTGCGAATTGCCTGTGCCAGGTCTTCCGGCGCTTGTCATCCTCAACAAATCACATCTCGCTTTCTTGATGAAGAGCTTTCCCGAGGCCGTGGTTGAGGGTCTTATCGTTCCATGTGATAATCGTATCAGATGGAGTACGGAGTAGCGGCGATCGCCTGTGACGAGACTGTGCGACTTTTGGAGGAATCTCATCGAGAAAGTCGGATTGTGAGCATGTTCGTCTGACAGTGAGCTCCGAAAGAGAGGAGGAGGAGACATGTTCGGACAAGCGCCGATGGTCTTGGTGTTGATGGCCAGTCGTGGTTTAACCATCTTGAAACATCAGGTAGGTGACACAGCCTACGATGTGGTGTCACAGCAGGTGTCGATATCCTTCATATGCTAGGGCTCAGAAATGATCGATCCTGCAATAGAGTCGATCCGAGTTCTGTCTTTTATATTGATCGGAGGCGGAGTTGATGAAGGATGAGACGAGGAGGGGCATGTTCTGAGGCCGTGATGACGAGTCATTCAAATATCGTTCCTCATTCGCAGATCCTGATATCGTTCCTCATTCGCAGATCCTGACATCAGCACTACACTTTCAGAATCAACGTTTTGGCTTTCCAATGAGTGGTTACGAGTACTCTTTCAAACTGTATCATGGCAATTTATTTGTAGCAATTATGATGGCCAAGGTCAGGTCCGTTGGTCTTTCTTACCTACGTTACTGGAAATACGTTTGGGAGCGAGAGACTAATTGAGCGAAGCCTGCTCAGAGCGTGCTTATTTCATGAAGCGCATTTCGGAACGCTCTTCTCTTCGCTCAGTTACTCGACGTTATGGAGGGATTCTGCGTTGTCCCCGCACAACCTCGGTCCTGATTCCTGATAACTATGTGGAAGAAGCTCTTTGTCACGATTGGGCAGATAGCCCTCATAATACACAAATGGCTTTCCCATCTGGAGAATGCCCTGGAGACCGCGCAAGGCGCAAGTGCTGCCTATTGAAAGTCACACATGATCTGAGAAGATATTCCAGCAAACGTCGACAAAGGTGTTTAAACGCAAGTTTCATTGCAACCATGGGTGCGGCCATAGGTTAAGCATCCTAATCTAGGAGCCATTTTCTTTTCATGCTTCTTCCTTCGAACTTGGGCAGAAGGTCTTAATCTCGAAGCGCGAGCGCATGAAGTCAACGAGTGTTAAAGTTCACCAGCCTCCAAAATCATGCTGCAAGCGGGTTTAAAACATACGACCAGTCCAGATGAGATACTTCGAATGTGATAAACGAAGATCTTACTACAGTTCTGGCCTTGCAGACCGGTCGGTCAGCTATGGTAGTTCACCCATTGCTCTGGGGGCATTTCCAGTCATCTCGAGGCTCCAGACCGTCTCGTTGTTCTTGTGGATGCGCCTTGTAAATTTCAAATCGTATCAAGATGGCAGTTGTTAGCTGCCACTATGTAGCGTCCGTTCGCGACAGTCATTGACGTGAGAGTTTCTCGGACGGAAGAATTACGCATACTGGGGACCAGTTAAAGCACAGGTCAAAGTCTTCGTACGTCGTTTAAATCTTCGAGATACTATAAGATCATACTAGATTGTCCTTTAAATTCTAAGAGAACGAGCTTAACTATCCTGGATAAGAGAAGACGATGAACTAAAATGCACTTTGATTTATGAACGAATAAAGTTAAGTATTCTAGATGGAACAAGATGGAATAAGTGAAAAGGTGGTGTTCCCTACTTTTCTATTGGACAATTAGAGTTCTTAGAGTAGTTAGTGCCTAGGTATACTCAGAGTTTTGCTGCACACACTTATAACAGGTAGGTGACCTAGCAGACGAGGTATGAATATCTCACACCATGAACACATTTTTACCTTTCAACTCACTATCAGTGGATGGCCATTCTTATAGTTCATCGCAGCTATTCAGACGTCAGTAGGTGCTGACCTTCGTCAAGTCTTGACCGAGCGATTCACATTTACCAGATCTCGGACGTCATTGGTCAGTTGAGTGCATCTTCTCCACATTTCAGCTGTAAGTGCACCTCGCCTAGACTCCTTTAATCCTCCCGGGAAGGAGTCAATCGACGATATCACAAGTCTGAGTCACCATGACAATGAAGGAATGAATGTGTATAAAGATGAGCTTTGTTTTCTTGCACTTGAAAAGGATCAAGAATTGGCGGCCACATCTAAACCACGACTTTGGATAACTCACGGCTTTTGTTTAGTGTTGCTCTTTATTCATGGATGATAGGAAGAGTTAGTTAGTTATACAAAGGTTCGATTGCACATACACATGCGCTTCGTGAAACCAAATCTGTTCTGACACCATTCCATCTAGACCACAAGAGACAGTTATTCTACAATAGCGAAACCCTCGTTCGACTCGCAATCATGGCTGCAACACCAGAGGCCTATGACCTCTTGATATTGGTTGATGCGACATATTCCATGAACGACTACCTCGCATCCTTACAGACTTCCCTTCCAAAGATCATCTCGATCTCTGCTCTTACAGATTCATTCGAGCGAATCGGGTTGCTTGCGTACCGAGATTATTGCGATGATGATTTGCTGAATTGGTCTGGTTGGATGAATGGATCTGCCAAGCCAACGATGGGAGATGTGACGGCCAATGGTCTACTCAGCATGGCGAGAGCACTCTACTCAAGCGGAGGAGGCGACTATCCAGAGGCAACTAAGACAGGGCTTGCCAAAGCATATCAAGTAATGCGCGAGGAAGCAACAACTATCATTCTCCTATACACCGATGCTCCTCCACATACTATTGCCAATGGCTCCGCCAACGGCTACACCAACCATGAACAAGAGCAGAAGGCTTTGGGGAAGACAGGTTCTTATGGTGGAACAGGCCATCTCTTCATGGACTGGGTTCATGCCAGTCGTGTTCTTGCTCAGAAAGAAGGGAACAAAAGGGCGCAGGTTTTCTCTGTGCTGGAACCAAGTATGAGGAAGTCGGACGGCAATTATTACACCTTTCTTTCTACGGTGACTGGCGGTGCTTGCTTCTACCTCAAAAACTCGAGTCCTAATGATATCAGTAAGGTGACGGTAGATATCCTACTCGCTTGGATGGGAGTCGAGAAAGCCGGTGCAGCTGTTACTGAGATTGCAGCAAAGCTCTGTAAGTTCAAGAGTACAGCTGGCATTGAGGATGTTAAGAAAGAAGCAACCAAAGAAAGCACCAAGGCTGGACTCACCGAAGAATTGAGTGTCGACTCGAGAGTTCTCAAGGAGTTCATGCCACGACGAAAGACACCTGTGCTAGACTTTGCGGAGCGATACAAGACAGATTTGGAATACAGAAAGTTAGTTGGGGACCATCTGAAGAAGATTATCGCCCAGGACGTGTCGGCCATCTCACTCAACCCAGTCTTTGGCAGCTTATGGCGAGCGGTCTGCAACGATCGCGAGAACAAGGATCGGAATGAAATTCTCGCTTCGTTCAGTGCTGGAATTGAAGGTATCAGAAATGAAGCTGAGAAACTTCGCATGAAGAACTGGCTTGAGGAGTCTTACGATTATTCTGCCGAAGTGCAGGATGGCATCGAAAGCGTCAAGGCGGAAGACAGGTTCCCATGTGTCTTCCTTGATCCTACATTGGCATTTACAAGAGTCACCAAAGCGGAAGACGATGATGAGGGCAATCGGCCAATCACGGAATTCCAACGCGATGAACTCCTTGAGATTGGCCGATCTTGTGATTATCGGATACTGAGACGTCTAGGACGAGTCTTGACAAGATTGACATTCGTCGACAAGGAAGATGACCTTCCAGCACACATCAAAAATGCCAGAGAGGAAACCGTTACAAGAATCCCACTTGCGCTTGCCAAAAAGGAATATGGGCGTAAGTTTTGGAGGATCCTTCTCCATATCATCGTCCCTGGAACCATGTTATCTGCTCGTCCAGCGGCGCTTCTTGCAGCAGTGACCATCAAGCTGGGGATACAACCACTTTTTGAAGCCGCGGAAACTGAGATGAGGATATGGAAGGGACGATGGAACGATCTCGAAATCCCTGAAACTTGGAACGTGACCTGCCTTTCCCTGCTTCTGGATGCCGATGCCGCCTACATTGCTCGCAAGAAGTCTGATGACAAGGATGCCGAAGTTACGGGTTTATTGAGGGAGTCCGATCGAGAGCTCTTCGATCGCCTGGCGTCTTATAAAATGCTTGAACTCAACCTCAAGACATCACTCACTGCGAACGTGAGTTGGAAGCCAGAGAAGACAGTGTTGCCTCTTGGCCCAGTGGTAGTTTGTAGATCCTGTCAGTATCCTCGCTCGGTCACTCTCATGGCCGCGAAGGGAAGATGTGGAATGTGCGCATTCGAGCCATTTCCATCTGACGAGGAGAGACACCGCGCTATCCATGCACAAGTCACCAAAGACGATAATCAAGAGACGAACGCTACATGGGTAGAGTGCAGTACCACTACTTGCAGAGCACAGTACGTGGTATATCGTGCACAAGACTTGAACGTACGTGCGAAGTGTCATTATTGTCGCATGCAAACTAGACTTCTGGAAAGTAGACGGAGCAACAACCCAGCGCCATGGATTGAGTGTACGACATGTCTCAGCAGAGTCATCTTCCCACATGAGTACCAGGCCCCAGGTGGCGAGAAGGACTTCAAGTGTGTTGGATGCTCCATAGGTCGAAAGACCGTCGTTGATATTGAGACCTCAGCAGTGCAGTTATCCAAGGAGAATGGAACTGCTTGGCTCCTCGAGAATCGGGACGGAAAGTTGAAGGAGCCATTGAGCGGTATGTCGCTCTTCAAGCAGATCACCGCCGCGGGCGTAGATCACTTCATCGATAAAGTCCACCTCTTCCCAAAGGTCAAGAAGGCACAACTTGCTTTGAGAGGGAAGCCAGTTCAAAATGCCGCAGACTTGGTAGCGCAACTCAACAACTGGGTGATAGGACGTCGCACGGAGAGTGGAACATGCTCACTCTGCTTTTCTAATTCCCGCAAAGATGCTCTTCAGCCATCCTGTGGCCGTCGGGGCTGTGACCAACGCATCTGCAAAGACTGTCTATCCTCCTGGTACGGTCTCAATGGCCCAGGTCAGATCATCAACACAGCTGCTCTCTCCTGCGCCTTTTGCCGCAGAAATCCAAGTGCAAAGACCCTCCACAACTATGGTATGGGCATCCACGCCGTTGGTGACCTCAGAGATGCCGTGGTCAACAGAGGAGAATGGGTCTACGCATGGTGCACGGATTGCTCTCACGCGAAACAATACCTAGAGCGTGTATGTGCTGCCGGCGCCCCAGATACACTTACCGACTGGGCATGCGGTGCCTGCATCCAGGTTCGAGAAGAGCACGCCGCCGAGGAAGCTCGAGAACGTCAACTCGAACTCGAACGCCTTCGACGAGAGTTACGACGAGAAGAATACGAGATCCGTTTCGCAGCCGAGATGGCAGCCATGGACCTCGCCCACATCAATAGCAGAAAACCACCACTCATTACGAGAAAATGTCCTGGGTGCCGAGTAGTGACCGAGAGGAGTGATGGGTGTGGACACTTGAAGTGTACGCAGTGTGGATGTCATTGGTGCTGGTTCTGTGGGGAGAGAAAGGATGCGAGTTCTATTTATTCGCATATGACGGAGGCACACGGGGGTTACTTTGATGGGGAGATTGTTGTGAGGGAAGGGGAGTGTGTTGAGGGGTGTAGGGAGGGAATGTGTGAGTGTGAAGAGAGGTACGAGATGCGGCGATAGATGACTCCTAGGGATTTGGGACAGATAGGCCTCGTCAGATTTTTATAGGATAGAGTTTAGTAAGATCTCGGGTGAAAAAACTACGTATAATACTCTGTAATTCTCCTGGATATTTTAAGATAACCCGCTAGAATGTCATCAAACTCCTAGGAGAATAAGCTAAAATACCCTAGGTAGGATAGGAGAACAACTAGCATTCTCTTCTTCTAAACAGGGCACCCTGCTTATCACTGCTAGCTCCTACAGAGCCTCTACATCAAGTATAAGTCTAGTGCTGCTTCTCACCTCGACATCTAATATCCGTCCCCGCGTCAGGAGATGCACCCCGTGACGAGACAAACCATCGGCACTTTAAATTCAATTAATTATGAATTTATGAATCCATTGAAAATTCTTGTATCTTTGTGTCAGTCATATTATGTGACCACTCCTGAATAGACCAAACACCGGCTACTCCAAGAATTACGATAGCGTCGTCGCTATCGCGCCAAATTGCGCAGGGCGTCAATTCGTAGTACTGCATAATAGAGCCCCTCGACCCACAGCACAACCACGAGTTCTTTGCGCTTTTCAAACTCATAGAACGGCTTGATTTGAGTCTCCAAGCCTCGTCACAATGCTGAAAAATCATCGTCAGCCTTGTGGTGACTAGGGGGTTCTGTGTCGTGCGATGTCGCCATATGGGGTTGATACCTCCAATCAAGTAATCAAGGGTCCCTGGTCATAGTTACGGTGATTAAGTTAAGCTAACTAAGTTAAGTTAAGTTAACTTAGTTATAATTTAACTTAACGTACTTGACAAGTGGACCGTGTTTGCAAGCTGTCGGTATCAAACACGAGCATGGCAAGCACGGCAGAGGGACACCACACCAAAGGCTGGCCTCTATTTCTAATTTTCCTGCTTATACGACCATTACTATTATTGTACCATAAGAGCAACGAACACCAACTCTACTTATACAACAGGTCGCGAGCCTACCTCAACCCGATCCAAGGGCCAGTCTATTAATTCTCTACCCTTCGTATGGCAATCTCATCTTTCGCATCCTCTGCCGCCACGGCTCTTGGCGAATCTGGCGTAATGTGTTCCGCTCATATGCGCTCCCAAGCTTCTCGTTGACTCTAGCGCGTTACTTATTCGAACTGCCTTGAACTTTGGTGACGCATCTGCTTCTGGCGTAACCCTCTTGTGCTTCCGACCACATTTGCCCTTGCCTTTACCTTTTTTGGCAGCCTCTTTTTCGGCACGCTTCGCTCGTGCTTCCTCAAGGTCCCATATCTCATGACCTTCGCTTTCCCTAGTACAAACGACTTCGTTGATCGTCGAACTTTGCTTCGTGGTTAATTGTGTTCAAGAATTCAATTTCATCATCCTGGAGAGCACCCATGGCAAGGAACATTCACCCAACTTTGGTGAGTTTCAGTACTTGCCTATCGAACTTCTGTTTACTTGTTCATCAAGCGCATGGGCATCCTGCTTGATAATTATATTTAAGGCGAGATGAAAACCCTCTGATGACACTGACGTCACAGGCTGTAGTACTATATCTTGCGGACAACATTCCACCTCTATTTCATCGGCTTTCGGAATATTTAGTACGATTTCTATTATCTATTACTATACCATACATGTCACCAATAACAAATTATGGCTCAAACGCGCCTAAGATGAAAATGTAGACAGCTAGTCATGAGCCCCTGCAATGACTGCCTAGCAATTGGCTGGCTTCGCGCGCGCGCTTGTAGCGATATACAACCATGTACTCATTGTCGCGAGGCTGCGTTCAGCTGAGTCCATTTGACCACAAATTTTAATCTAACGTCTTCTCCAACTCGATAACAATTACGCATAATATCGGTTCAGCGACACAGATCTTACTGATAATTTTTCATCTCTTACCGCGTCCCAGATCCATGCCGAAGAATGCGTCTCCTAGAATTCAACACTGAGGGCGAGCTCAGCCTGACAGCGTTCTCCGCAGATAAGATTCCCCAGAAGTATGCTATACTTTCGCACACATGGGAAGCGGAGGAGGTCACGTTCGATGATCTGCAGAATGAAACCGGCATGAAAAAGGCTGGCTACCAGAACAAGGCTGGCTACCAGAACAAGGCTGGCTACCAGAACAAGGCTGGCTACCAGAAAATCCGCTTCTGCGGAGAACAGGCTAGGCGTGATGGCTTGCAATACTTTTGGGTGGACACTTGCTGCATTGACAAATCAAGTAGCGCTGAGCTTACAGAGGCGATCAACTCCATGTTCCGCTGGTATTGTAAGTCGACTAAATGCTACGTCTATCTGTCAGATATGTTGGAAAATACTGCCAACACTAACGACCTGGCTTGGGAATCGACATTTCGGAATAGCAGATGGTTCACCCGGGGCTGGACCCTTCAAGAGCTTATTGCTCCGACATCAGTTGAATTCTTCTCGAAGGGAGCGGGGCTATTAGGTGACAAGTCAACTTTAGAACGATATATCTGCGAAATAACAGGGATTCCTGCCAAAGCTCTTCGAGGGGGCCCTTTGCCTGATCTCAGCGTCGACGAGCGAATGTCATGGGTGGGGAGGCGGAACACAACTTGCGAGGAAGATCAAGCATACTCATTAATCGGCATTTTTGATATCAGCATACCGATTATCTACGGCGAAGGGAGAGAGAAAGCATTTAGGCGACTCCGAGAGGAAATCGACAAAGCGTCAAAGGGTGAGTCTTTGTCTTTTATCACTAGCAGTCATCAAGTGTAAAGGCGCATCTGGATATTAGGAAGCTGCTGAATAGAGTAGGGATTAAGCGTGAGGACTTTTCAGTTACCTTTAACCTCTCTGGTGTTCCTAAGATCCAGAGCTTCGTAGCAAGGGAGGAAGAGCTCGTGGAAATACACAGGAGACTAAGAAGTGATGGTTCCCGCCAAACCGTTGTTCTTCACGGTCTAGGCGGAATCGGTAAGACCCAACTGAGTATTACATATGCGAAGCGGTACAAGGACAACTACTCGGCAATATTCTGGCTGAATATCAAGGACGAGAATTCTCTGAAACAAAGCTTTGTTAAGATTGCTAAGCAGATATTGCGACAGTATCCTTCGGCTGGCGGGCTAAGTAATATAGATATGAAAGAGAATCTCGGCCGGGTGGTCGACGCTGTCAAGACATGGCTAAGTCTGCCTGACAACACCCGATGGCTGTTGATTTATGACAATTACGACAACCCGAAAGTAGCAGGCAACCTGGATCTCGCAGCTGTGGATATCGAAGAATATCTCCCCGAAGCATACCAAGGATCAGTTATCGTCACAACGCGGTCGTCGCAAGTCGATATTGGCTATTCAATACACCTTCGAAAGCTAAGGGATATGCAAGACTGTCTTGATATCCTATCACATACATCTAGGCGAGAAGCACTGCTAACTAGTAAGGGTCCTCTAAATTTAATTTCTCAGCTCTAACTTCAATACTAGACCCGGATGCTATAAAGCTCGCCGATGCATTAGATGGGTTTCCACTGGCACTTGCTACAGCTGGAGCATACCTAAATCAAGTATCAATAAGTTTCGCTGACTACCTTCGGCTATATAAAGAGTCGTGGGCAAAACTTCAGAAAACAAGTCCAAAGCTAGGGTCGTACGAAGACCGAACGCTTTACTCTACATGGCAGATCTCATTCAATTACGTCGAACAGCAAAACCCCCTCTCGACAAATCTTCTTCGCCTATGGGCTTATTTTGATAATCAGGATCTTTGGTTTGAGCTTCTCCGACATAGCGATTCTGAGGACCCAGAATGGATACAAAACCTTACTCTAGACGAGTTAAACTTCCACGATGCCGTGCGGGTCTTGATTCACCATGGGCTAGTAGAGGTAGCCTCGTCTTCAGAGGAATGGATCGAGTCAAAAGGGTATAGCATTCATAGTTGCGTTCACTCCTGGACGGTTCATTCTCTAAACCAAAAGTGGGATAGCGATCTAGCTAGGCTAGCTGTGAAGTTTGTAGGAGCACATGTCCCTAGAGAGAAGGATTTTCAGCCATGGTTGAAGCAACGTCGACTCCTCCAACATGTAGCGAGATGCTCGTATATCGTTCTAAACGGCTTAATTTCCAACGAGGGTATGGAATCGACTTTTCACGAACTAGGCTACCTCTACGCTAATCAGGGCAAGTTGGTCGAGGCCGAGCAGATGTACCAGCGGGCGCTGCAAGGCTACGAGAAGGCATGGGGTCCAGAGCACACGTCGACGCTCGACACGGTCAACAACCTGGGTCTCCTCTACGCTGACCAGGGCAAGCT